>CM040123.1:409986664-410566549 GCA_022559845.1 Amorphophallus konjac
ACTAGAACATGTCAAGGACCTTGCGACCCGAACAAATCTGGGATTTGAGTTCCCCTTCAACAAAAACGGTGATGATCCCGGAAGAATTTGGGTTGTACGGATAGGCCGTTAACTTGTGGTAGCATGGGGACGACGGTTCCATTCAGTGAGTTGGTGCGCGGAAAAACGGGCCCCAGCCCAGTGTCGGCTCACCGGATCGGTATCCTGACCCGTTCTTAACAAGTTGACAATATTATCCTTGGCTATTTTCTATTTTAGTTTGTTTTAAATTTTTCTTTAAACCCAGCATGCATTCATATAGGACTTTGATTTATTGCGGAAGATCATTCAAGTGATTCGATTGTGAAAGCCGTTGTGCTTCAATTCCTACAAATATGAGATATTCCACTCCGAATAAAATACTGAGTTTCCTTGAAACGGCCCTACGTTGCTCTTCCAAAGGAGACCCTTGTTTGGACAGACCCTCAGATATTCCTTTGCTTTTGACCTAATTTGACCCACCTTGGCCGCAGCACTCCCACATTGGCTAGCAACCGCTCCCCAAAGGTGAAACCTCCGGTTTATGACCCAGGTACTTCCACACCGAGAAGTTGGTCTCCTTTTCGTGCCTGAGCGCACATCTCACCCTCCCTTATTTGATCTCCGTCCAAGCAATCGTCAATATTTGAAAGACCTTCTTCAAGGTCGCCTCATTGAAACTTCAGGAAAGATTCCAAACAGTAACGTCAAAAGCGTGTCTCATCACACCTTGGCATCAACTTATCAGTCCGCTCCCACTTCATTTCACTCCACTTCGATACCATTCCATTACGTGTCGCTCCCTTGCAAAGCAGACGCCAAGGCGGGGCAGCTGTAGACACGCCATTCTTGACGTCTCCTGAGAAAGTCTCATATTACTATACGACGCCCCGCGACGGCTTACGCATTTCGAATTACTTGAGTACTTCCTTTTCTTGGGTCTTCTTCTACTTTTTTCGACATCCAGAATCGTCTCGTCACGGCATTCGGACGGCATCAACACCAGTCAGACGCATCAAGAGGTTCAGGAACCAAGAGGGGGTCTACCGGGCGACCGCCGACGCCTGATCCAAGGACCCGGGTGGGTCTTAATGGGGGCGTCCAGGCCCCTGGACGCCCCCATGTTTTCAATTTATTTATTTATTTTCTCAGGGCCCAAAACTAAATAAAAATATATATATATTAATGGAGGCGTCCAGGACCCTGGACGCCTCCATAAAAACAAAAATAAAAAATATGTGTAAAATGCCAGTTGGCATAAAAAATAAAAAAATAAAAAAAATAAATAAATAAATATATATATATTAATGGAGGCGTCCAGGCCCCTGGACGCCTCCATAAAAACAATTATAAAAAATCAAAATGCCAGCCTTGGCACAAAAGATAAATAAAAAAAAATAAAATAATATATTTATGGAGGCGTCCAGGCCCCTGAACGCCTCCATCAACTCTCTCACGGGCGCCGGCCACCGAACGACGGTTTGTCGTGTGTGAAAAAATCCAAATTTTGAAGACGTCCAGGCTCCTGGACGCACCCATTTCTGAATCACGAGGCGCCGCTCACAAAACCACGCGTTGTGCCAAACCGCGTGCGGCCGTCGTCGATTTTCGGTGGACCTGTTTGAGGCGTCCGGGACCCTGGACGCCTCAACAAAAGTATTCCAAAAAATATATAAAAATAGAATAAAATATTAATTCGGCCCTGATGGAGGTGTCCAGGGTCCTGGACGCCTCCACCCTCCGGAGCTCTATAAATAGAGGCCCACCCCCTCAGTTCTGGAAGTGCTTAGAAGTGATCCGATAGGCTGCCGGAGCCCAGAGGCTACGGAGTCATTTTCTAACCCGTGGGTTCTTTTGTAGGTGGAGGTTCTGCCGGCTTCTCGGGTGCTCACGCTCGCGAGAGGAAGGTCGTCTTCATCCACCGCGCTTCCACGTCGTCCCCACGCTGCCGGAGCTCCGCCGGATTTCACCATCGGCACATCCAATAAGCCAATTCTTTCCTTTTCTTCGTAGTTCTTTTGCATTCATCATCTTGCATCCCCTATCCCCCTTTATAAGGGCGCCTTTTCTTATACACTTCTTACATCCATCATCTCATTTCCCTCCTACTCGAGTCCGAGAGGGGTTTAAAAGATAACACCAACCAGGTGTGTGTCTTGTCATCATTTCATTATTTTTATCGCAAGGATTTGAATACTACACCTCCATCTTTCTAATCCACTTGTCATTTGTTTGTCGTTGTTTTGCAAGGGTAGCCGAGGAAAGCCCTCTCCGTCGGCCGGCCGGAGGGAGAGGAAGAAGCAACCCGCCATCTCCCGCTCTTGAGGTAGGCGCGATCACCTTCTTATTTTGGGGTCTTTCGGCCCCTGGCGATCACATCTTATTTTCGAGGCCGCGGCGAGTCACTTCCCCAATGGCCGTTTAAATTCCCGTTCTTATATGTTATATTCTTATCTATTCGTGTTCTCGAGGCCGCGGCGAGTCACTTCCCCAATGGCCATTTAAATTCCCGTTCTTATATGTCATATTCTTATCTATTCGTGTTCTCGAGGCCGCGGCGAGTCACTTCCCCAATGGCCGTTTAAATTCACGTTCTTATACGTTATATTCTTATCTGTTTGTGTTCTCGAGGCCGCGGCGAGTCACTTCCCCAATGGCCGTTTAAATTCCCGCTCTTTGTATTCTCTCTATATTCTGTCATCTTATTATCTGCTCATATTCTCGAGGCCGCGGCGAGTCACTTCCCCAATGGCCGTTTCAATTCTTGTTATTTAATTTTTGCACCATTCCCGTCCCCCCGAGGCCGCGGCGAGTCACTTCCCGCTATGGCCGTTTAAACCCCATATTTTGCTATATCACACTTGTCCCGCTCGCCCCGCCGGAGCAATCTCCCGTGGTGGCCCCTTCTCTCTCTTCTCTTATTTCTGTGTTGCAGCAAACAAACACCAAAAGAAAGAGGAGCCCGCGCGCGCTCCGCGTCCTCTCCGCTCTTCCCCGAACCACGTGACGTCGCTCACAACACCCACTCCGAGAGGTGATAGAAAGAGGTGAGTCAGAAACAACATGATCGGACAATGGAGGTTCAATGGAAGGGGTAGATGGAAGTTGAAACACAGCGAGCTTATTCTCTTGCTCGGGAGCAGATGAGGTTGACTCGGGTGCAAAAATGGATGGGCCCTGCTCAGGGTTAGCCACGAATTTGGGTAAGGGGTCAAGTGGAGGAGTAAGAGGGGTTGGGTTTGAAGTTATAGGGATGTTGGAAGCCTGAAGTGGCGGAGGCGAGATGGAGGCAACAGGCTCAGCGGGTAATAGAGGTTCAATGGAATGGGTGGTAAAAAGAGTAGGAGGAGGTTGAAACACGACGAGCTTCTCCTCCTGCTCGGGAGCAGACGAGGTTGGCTCGGGTGCAAAAATAGATGGGCCCTGCTCTGGACTAATCACGGGTTTGGGTATGAGGTTGAGTGGAGGAACAGGAATGGTTGTATTCGGAGTTACAAGGCTAGTGGAGGTTTTAGGTGGAGACGATGGAGGATTACTTAGTTGGGGACAAGGGTTAATAGAAGGCTCCGTGGAGGTTTTAGGTGAAGGCGATGAAGGATTACTTGGTTGGGAACAAGGGTTAATGGAATACTCAGTGGAAGCCAATGGTGCGAGGGTTAATTGTGCGATCGAAGGGGTAACAGTAGAAGGCTTGGTACGTAGAAAATGGGTGGTATGTGGGGGGTTAAGGATAGAAGGCGATTCATGGTGCATTGATGCGGGTTGTTGGGGTGTAAACCCGTCATCGTAACACCAGGTGGTTTCATAGGTAAGGGTAGAATCAGTGGTTGACTCATGGTATATTGACATGGGTTGCTGGTGCATGGACCCATCATCATAATGCCATGATGTCTCATAGATAGGGGTAGAATCAGTAGGATGCTCATGGTACGTTGACGTAGGTTGCTGGAGCATGAATCGATCGTCATAATACCATGACGTCTCATAGATAGGGGTAGAATCAGTAGGAGACTCATGGTACGATGACGTAGGTTGCTGGAGCATGGACCCATCATCATAATACCATGATGTTTCATAGGTTGGGGTTGGGTCAGTGACTTCGTCCTGAGCAGGGGAGTCTTCTGGTGGTGGTGGGAGAGAGAAGGAACGAAGAAACCTCGGAGTGGGTAAATCTTCAAAATTTTCGTAGATGTGATCAGGTGTCATTTGCAATTCCTCATAATTATTAGGTTCAAATGGATGTTGTGATGGAGGCGTATTGATGAGGTGAGGTGACGTGTATTGGTATGGAGGGTTTTGCGTATATGTATATGGATGTGGAGACGGAGGGCCGTATGAATTAACGTGATAAATGGGTGATGGGTAGATGTCATCCATTTAACGACTTGAAAGAAGCTCTTGCTCATACTCATCTCTTACCTTCTTCCACTCCTTATCTATTTCAGCGATTTTAGCGTGAAGGGGGTTAACTTGAGGAGGAGTAGGAAGAGGTCGCAGACTCGTGATCCTCTTTAATTGTTCCTCCATTTGATCAATTTTATCAATGATAGCTTGTTGGAGAGGTGTGACTTGTGAAGTTGAGAGTTGACTTTGAGACTCTGGAGGGGCGGCTTGACATGAAGGCCGTGAAGGAGAAAGGGAGTAAGGTTTGCCCATGGAATGACCCGGTCGAACAGAGGTAAGAGGGACGGCCAGATTTTGGGGCCATGAGGGATACTGAAATGAGGGAGGTGGTTGGCCCATGTGGTCCTCAAAAGGAGCAGCACGAGGACCACCTATAGCGCATGGATGACCTAGGGGAGAGGTAGAAGTAGAACCCCTCTTAATGATAGCATGGATGGCTTGAAGTTGTTGAGGAGTAAGGGAGTCGATGTGGGGAGCTAGGACATCTAAGGCATGGGGAGCACTAATGGAGGAGGAAGCTCCCCCGATAGTGGCCTGTACTCCATAAGAGGACTCATATGATGGACCGTCCATGGGCTGGACGTGTGGCTCACACTGGTAGCCCCGATCTGAGTTATAGACTCCATAGGAATCGTGACCTGGGTCACGCATTTGGGACTCATAGGCGTCGGCCTTGAAAGCATTGTGATCATGTTCAGCCATCCATAACAATCTTTTGAGAGCATAATAGCAAACACCAGCAAACAATTAACAGAGATTAACAGACAAGTGAATGCTTTACGTCCCTTTTTTTGTTTTTGTTTTAACTCTTTTTTTTATTTTTAAAAATTGTAAAAATTCACACAAAATTTGCAAAAATCCTAGTTACACCTTTGTTTTACCGCCGTGTGAACTAGGGACACTCGACTCACCACGAATGGGTTGACTATCTCCAGGGAACTTCAGTGGTACAACTAGCCCAATGAACGAAGAGGGAATCCTTCGATGTCGGGGACTTACGGAGGTCCCGATGAAGGAGATCCTAGTCCGTCGAGAGGAATTCTCGACGGAGAGTCCTTCCTTCACGAGAGAGGTTAATCCTTTAAAAAAGTAAAAGAAAAGAAAGAAAAAGGGGTAAATGCATGAAATGCAGTGCTGAATAAAAGATATATAACACAATAACACAGAGATAATCACACAAATATAAAAGAGATAACAATGATATAACAGAGATATAAAAGCAGTAAATAGATAGAGTAGGATATAACCGTTCTTTTTTTCCGAGCCGACACACACTAGAAATCACAAAAGAGAAGACTAAGGGGGTGCACGCGGTGCACTAGAGGGATGACGTAGCGCACGCGGGCGCAATAAGAAGGGGGACACACGAGGGTGCTAAGTGGAGGGAGCACACGTGGGTGCCGAGTGGAGGGGCACACGTGGGTGCCGAATGGAAGGGGCACACGTGGGTGCCAAATGAGGGGGCACACGTGCACGAGGTGCACGAGACAACGTCGACCTCTAAGGAATCACAAAGGACCGGGGGAGTGCACGAGATGCACGAGGGAAGTGCGCGCACGTGGGCGCAATAGGGAAGGGCACACGTGAGTGCCGAAAGAAGGGAGGCACACGTGGGTGCCGAAAAGAGGGAGGCACACGTGGGTGCCGAGAGTTCAAGGGTAACCCAAAAAAAGCAAAAGAAGGTCCCACCGTGATCGCCAGAAAAGTGTAGATGGCAGGAGTCGTCCACCCTCGAGGGAAAGAAAAATAATAAACAATAATAATAAACAATGACAATGAGAAAGGGTGATCGCCAGAGAGGTATAGGCGGCGGGAGTCGTCGTCTACCCTCGTCTGTCTTAGGAGATGGAAATGACGAGATCAACTCAAGGAGAGAAAGAAAATAGGGATGCGGAAGGGACTCCGGTATGTGGCGGAGATAGGGGTCGGAAGACCCTCTCGCGTAAACTGACCCCTTCCCGGTAAGCGTGACTTACCGTTTCACGAGCAGTTTTTCATATACCGGGAAGTCCGAGAATCTAAGTAACAGAAAGGGAGAGGCACGAAGACTCAGAAATTGTAACGGAATATCGTTCTCCAGACAATTACAAGGACAATACGAACAAAGACATACCACCACAAGACATTGGTCTTTGTGGGGTTCTAACAGCGATGCAATAATATCAACACTAATGAATATATGTACATATTAGGACCACCGTAAGACATTGGCCTTACGGGATTTTTACTGCAGCATAAATAATAAATATTATATGTACATACCACCGCGAGACATTGGCCTTTGCGGGGCTTTTGCAACGATGTAAATAATAAGTATAACTATATCAAAAGACCACCGCGAGGTATTACCCTCCGCGGGGTTTTTTATTATAATAACTATATGTATATAACGAGAAAAGAAAAAGGGGATCAAATAAACCGCCGCGAGATGTTACTCTCCGCGGGATTTTAGAACGATGATAGGGGGATGTTGAAATCAAATGGTTAGGGGTTAGGAGGTTAGCGTGCGGAAATTAAATTACTGGAACGAAGATGGTCGCGGGAGATGACCCACCGCACCAGTTAGATAAGACCACCGCGAGGAACGGGTTCCTTGATCGGGGTCAGAACAAAAGAATGTAAAAAATTAAACCACCGCGAGGAATGAATTCCTTGATCGGGGTTGGAATTGAAAGTGCAGAAAATTAAACCACCGCGAGGAACGAGTTCCTTGATCGGGATTAGAATAAATGAAAAGGGGATTAAATAAACCGCCGCGAGATGTCACTCTCCGCGGGGTTTTGAAGCGATGATAGGGGAGGGTTAGAGTTAAGCAGTTAACGGTTAGGATGTTAGAATGCGGAAATTAAATTACTGAAATAAAATGGTCGCGGGAGATAACCCACCGCACCAGTTAGATGAGACCACCGCGAGGAACTGGTTCCGTCAACGGGATTTAAACAGAAAGTAAATAACAAGAGAAGGGGAAGGGAAGTGTGATCGCCAGGGGCTGAGAGCCCCACAGGAAATGTCCTGATCGCGTTCGCCGCCGAAGCAGGAGCAGTGCGGGTCCTCTCTTCCTCTTCGGTCGGCCGGCCGACGAAGAGGGCCTTGCTTTGGTTACCCTGATTTTATTATTATTATTTTATGTTTTATCTTTTTGTTATTATATTTTTTGGGGGTTTTGTTGCTTTTATTGTTTTTTTATGCTTTTATATCTTTTTTAAGAGAAAGATGAGAAGGTAAAGAGAGAAATCGAGGGGTGAACGGTAGAATAAGATAGTATAATATAGAGGAAAACTACTAGGAGAATATAGACAGAGTAAGAAACTTATTTTAGATAAAACAAAGAAGAACGGAGGTGGAGGTTTAACGATTTACGATGATAACAAGGGAGAAGAGATAGACTTATTTTTAAACAACACGTAAAGGATGATGGAGATGGCAATTTAACAACAAATAACAATGATGAGGAAAAAACCAGAATAGATGAGGGAGACGATAGCCGGGTACCTCAAAATAGGAGGGATGGCCGCATTTATAGCCCCGAACTGAGGGTACGTGAGTTGCTCCTCCTACTCTTTTGGTCGACTGAAGAAGCGGACTTCCGGACTGTTAACCCTTCACGGAAAACAAACGAAGAGAAACGACTACTAAATAAGGACAACGGTGGTGTAGTACCAATTCTTTAGAAACTAATATTAAAAATAACATAAACGAATACGCACCTGGTTGGTGGTATTTGAAACCCCTTTTAGGACTAAAGGGTGGACAGACAATATGATGAATGAACAAGCAAAGAGATCTCTCAGGGAGAGAGATGCAATATGGACGACAGATAATGATGCATGCAATGCAACGCAACTAAAGAAACCAAAGCAAATAAGACGACGTAGTGAGAAAACTTATTCGGAGGCCGATGACGGCTCGAGGAAACTTCCCCCACATGAGGACGGTGTGAACACTCGGCAGGATGAGGCGTGTCCCTGTGCCCGAACGCTTGCAAACTTGCCTTCCTTTATTTCAACGTCTTCTATAATGATCAGACCAGAGCATCTCTTTCCATTCTGCATAGACATATACGAGCACTTACACACGCGCCAGCAAGGACACTTACACAAATATGTGTATATATTTATATAAATATAGGTATATACATATACAAATACTCATATGAATATATATATGTGTGTGGATATATGTGTAGAGCAGAGAGGAAAAAGGAGAAGAAGACTCTTCCTTTTTTTAAGATTTTTTTTATGTAGAGGATATATATAGACGAACTATATAAGAAGTATGTGTATAGTATATTACATATATATATATATATATATATATATATATATATATATATATATATATATATATATATATAAGAGGAATGAATAAATAGAGGGAGAGTGAGGGCAAGAGAGGAGGAAAGAGAGAGGAAGTATGTGTAGGAGAGAGTAAGAGACAGAGATAAAAGAAAATAAATAATAAACAAAAAAAATTTGAGACAGGGAGATCGAGGGGTGGGGGAGAGAGGGAGTAAAGAAGAGGGAGAGAAGACAGAAGGAGAGAGGATAAAAAAGAAAAGAAAAATAAAATAAAAAAAGATAAGTGAGATCGAGAGGGAGAGAGAAGCAGAGAGGTGAGAGGGGGATAATAATAATAAAAAGAAAAGAAAAAAAAGAAAAGTGAGAGGTGGAGTGGAAGACGGGGGAGGAAGAGAGAGAGGGAGAGAAGAGAGATAGGGGTGCAAGAGAGAGAGAGAGAGTGGGGGGTGAGAGAGAGAGAGAGAGAGAGTGGGACAGGGAGAGAGAGGGGGGGTCCGGCGGTGAGGCAGGGGTGGCGGCCGGAGCAGGGGGCAGAGGCGGGCGACGGTGGCGAGCGGGGGTGCTGCGGGCGGCGGTGGCGAGCGGGGCAGAGGCGGAGCGGCGTCGGGGGCGAGCGGCTGGGGGCCGGAGGCGGCCGGAGCAGGCGGGGGCGCTGCGGGCGGCGGCCGGAGGCGGGGCGGCGTCGGGGGTGAGCGGCTGGGGGCCGGAGGCGGCCGGAGCAGGCGGGGGCGTGCCGGCGGCGGCCGGAGGCGCTGCGGGAAAAGGGGCCGCAACGGCCCCTTGTAGTTCAAAGGGGGGCACGTTCGACGATGCCCCCCTGTGAACTTGAGAAATCGCCTTTTTTTAAAAAAAACGTAAAAGAGAGAGAGAGGTTGAGGGAGATAGAGAGAATAGAGAGAGGAGGGGAGTGAGGGAGAGAGAAAGACCGAGAGGGAGAGATCGAGTGAGAAAGAGAGAGGAAGGGAGGGGGAGAGAACGAGAAAGAGAGAGTGGGTGAGGGAGAGAACGAGAGAGAACTACGGAGAGGGAGAGAACCAGAAAGAGAGTCTAGGTGAGGGAGAGAGCGGGAGAGAACTAGGGAGAGGGAGAGAACCAGAGAAAACAGAGGGAGAGTGGGGTGGAGAGAAAGAAGGAGAGGGAGACAGAGGATGAGACCGCCGGAGGTGGAGGTGGCTGCAGAGGGAGAGAAGGGAGGTGAGGTGGCTATCGTGGGAGTGATGCGATGGTCTGCAGGCAGGGGGGTTGGTGGAGACGGTGGGGCGTTTGGACGTGAGCGATGTGGGTTGTGCCGGAGGCTAACATGCAAGGGAGAGGGATGAGGGAGAGAAAGAGAAGAGATGGTCGCGTAAACTTCCCAGGTGTGAGAGGGTCATGGGGGGAGAAAGGGAATGTCGTTCGTCTGGTGCCGAGTGTGTGGGGTTGAGAGAGGGAATACCTGAGTGCCGTGTGAACGAGGGAGAGAACAGGAAGAGGGGTGAGTTACGTGAGAAAGAGGGAAGGGAATAGGGAGAAATGGATGAAGGATAAGATAAAGAATATGTTATTTTATTATTATTATCATTTTATTTTATTTTGTTTGTTTTGTTTTAATTTTTGTTTCTCTTTTTTTAATATATTTTTATGGTTATTATATTTTTCTCTTTTTTTAATAAATATATTTTTATATAGTAAATCACTTATATATATATTTGTGAAAATAAATTTATTAAAAAAATCAATTATATTATCTTTACGTAAACATAATTATACACATTTTTTTTTGAAATTTTTTTTTCTCTTTTTATTTATTTTTTATATATTTTTTTATTTCTCTCTCTCCTTTTATTATAACCCAAAATTACGGACATCTTTCAAATAAATGGAAAGTGTAAGCCGCTTTGGGGCATCACGGTATAATATGAAATTTTCTCACCGTAACGTCAGAAATGGCGTGTCTACACCATGCGCCCGGATATGGTATCAAATGCAGTGCCTATGGTGTCCCCAAGGGTAGAGAGACGATCCCCAAGGGTATCCACACGAGTCTCTAAGCCAGTAAGCCGCCCGTCAAGAGCCTCCCCTGAGTGGAAGATTCACCATGGTGAAACTGAGGTGGAGGAGGCATCTCAAAATCCTGGTGATAAGGAGATGGTGGGGGAGGCTGCTCCTCAGCTGGAATTGGAGGGGGGATATCCCCTTCGCCTTGCTGCTGTGCTGGTCCTTCTTCTTCCTCACTGATTTCATCTTCCCCATAAATTGGAATGTCCCGTACAAGCTCGCCGTCGGGACCAAAGTAGTAGCCAAAATATGTGAAAATTTTATGCTTGTTGTATACATCATCCTGCATAACATATATGAACTGCTCATTTGCCACATTAATCCCGGCATAAATGAAGACACCGGTCAACTGCGAAGCATATGGAAGAGAGCGCCGGAGGTAGGTACGACAGGTGCTAATCAGATCTGTCATGAGTCGACCCATATTGATTTGAGTTCCATTCATGACATGATATAATATGAATCTCTGAACTTCTGTAACTTCATCCCGACCGCCCACTTTGGGATAAATCAATGATGTAAACATGTGGTGCAGGACCCGTTGCAGTGGAGGAAAATGATTAGCATTCAGCTTGATCAAATTGCTCATACCGTGCACATACTCACAGTTGGTCATAACAGAAAATGTTGCTGGAACTTCACCAAAACCATATGCCCTATCTGCACCCATGGCGGATACTCCTAGGGCCTGCTGAAATAACTCCGGAGTGATATGAAGCTCCACACCCTCAACCGTGGTATATAACTGTTCATTCCTCACAACTAAATACCCGTAGAACTGCTGCACCAACTGAGGATAATATCTATTATGCCGAGTAACAAAATCCATCCAACCTTCCTGAACCTCAAAAAGAGCGCACACATCCGGGAGGAGCTCATTCACCTCGTTGAAGTCGACCAAGCGAGGGTCGATAATGGGACGTGGAGGTAAAGGTGCTCGAGGCAGAGGAGGAGCTGGCTGAGGTGGAGGAGCCGGGGCCTCTGGCCGTTGACGGCTAGCTTGCCCTTGGGCAGAACGCCGAGAACTCCGTCTGAGCGGCATCCCGACCTTGAAAGATCCACCGGAAAACCCTTGAACAATCGATCTCAACCCCGGGAACGTGAATGGAGCACATGGGCACTGCTAGGGCTTGGATCGACCTTTCCACAGTATGGAAGCAGAGATGGATCTCCAGAGACGCACGAACGATCGTATGGAGGATGTCCCAAAGAGACGACGGGATGACCGAGTCGAGTGCGGGTGGAGGAAGAGAGGGTTGTGGGGGCTTGGGTGGTGGAGATAGGGAGTGCTAGGGTTAGGGCAAGGTGGTGGAGAGTGAATGGAAGTGAAAGATAGAGAGAAAGAGAGATAAAGGACCCATATAAGAGGGGTCGGTTGACCCTTAAGTCGGGCCAGTCCGCCGCAGGCGGTCGACCGGCGCGGGCCTGGCGATCTATCGCTAGGACCAAAATCCCCAATTTTTGAATTTTTCCTTTTCTTTTTTTTGATTCTTTCCTTTTTCTTTCCCTTTTTTTTATTTGGGGGATAGGCAACGGACTGCCTGAGTGGGGCCACCAACATGACATGGGAGGTTTATGGAGATGAAGATGTATATAAGAGAAAAGGTTCTGATTTGCCCTAGTTAGTACCTTTAGTACCAGCAACACTGAGTCCACAGATGTTTGTAATCAAGGAATATTTGGCCATAGAAGTATTATTCAAGAAGGGCTGAATATAAGTAGTTACATCCAAGCATACAAGGTGAGTAAAAACACATAAGAAAAAAAAAAGAAACAATATGCATGTTTTCTACCCTTGATGCACATGATTTTTCTACAAATGCAACCCTATACCTCAAATGAAAACCTATACATGTATGCTCTCACCCTTGCACATCCCAAGTTCTCTTCTTATCTTATTAAATTGATCCTAGTTCAGGGGTTTGGTGAAAATATCGGCTAGCTGATTGTGTATGTCAATGAAGTTCAATTCAAAGACCCATTTTCCTACATGATCTCTCAGGAAGTGATGACGAATATCTATATGCTTGGTCCTGGAGTGTTGAACGGGATTTTTAGACAGATTGATTGCACTAGTATTATCACACAAAATTGGCACACATGTCATTTCAATATCTAAATCAAGCAGTTGATTTTTGATCCAAAGTACTTGGGCTCCACAACTTCCGGCGGCTACATATTCAGCCTCGGCCGTTGAGAGAGCTACTGAATGTTGTTTCTTGGAGGCCCATGAGACTAGACACCCGCCAAGAAACTGACAGTACCCACTTATACTTTTACGATCTACAATGCACCCAGCATAATCCGCATCGGTATAAGCAATTAAATCAAAGGAACTGCCGATAGGAAACCATAGGCCAAAGTCAACTGAGCCAATGAGATATCTACAGATGCGTTTAACAGCTGATAAATGAGATTCTTTGGGGCATGACTGAAAACGGGCACAAAGGCATACACTGAATTGGATGTCTGGGCGACATTCTGTAAGGTACAATAGTGATCCGATCATACCTCGAAACAGTGTGGAATCTACTGTTTTACTATTTTCATCCTTATCCAGCTTTGTGGTGGTGGCCATGGGAGTTGATATAAGTTTTGCTTCTGCCATCCCATATTCCTTCAACAATTCCATTGTGTATTTTGCTTGACTTATGAAAATGCCCTCAGAGGTTTGCTTCACCTGCAATCCAAGAAAGAAAGTCAGCTCCCCCATTAAGCTCATCTCGAATTCTCCTTGCATAATCTTTGCAAACTTATCGCATAAGGCATTGTTAGTAGCTCCAAAAATAATGTCATCCACATAGACTTGAACTACTAAAATATCCTTACCTTATTTTCTTGTGAAAATTGTTTGATCAACCTTACCTCTCTTGAACCCATTTTCAACCAGAAATGAGGTAAGCCTTTCATACCATGCCCTTGGTGCTTGTTTTAGTCCGTACAAGGTCTTTTGGAGCTTGTACACATGTCGTGGATGTTTGGAATCTTCAAAATCTGGAGGCTGCTCTACAAACACATCCTCCTTGATATAACCGTTGAGAAATGCAGATTTAACATCTATTTGAAATAATTTAAAGTTCAAGGAGCAAGCAAAGGACAGTAGGATTCGGACTGCTTCAAGTCTGGCAACAAGTGCAAAGGAGTCATCAAAATCAATTCCCGTCTCCTGGCTATACCCTTTGGCTACAAGCCGGGCCTTATTCCTAACAACCAATCCTGCATCATTCAACTTGTTTCTGAAAACCCAACGGGTTCCAATAGTGGGATGGTTCTTAGGACGCGGTACGAGAGTCCACACCTTGTTTCTTTCAAACTGGTGCAGCTCTTCATGCATAGCCTGAATCTAGGATTCATTTTGAAGAGCTTCAAGAATGTCCTTGGGTTCTTCTTGTGACAGTAAGGCCATCAAGTCTTCCTCTTCTACTAGCCTTAGAGAGGACCTAGTTCTTACCCCATCCTCCAGATTGCCTATGACGTTCACAGCTGGATGATCCTTTAAAAATGTGGAAGAGCTGGGTAGGTCAGGATGCTGCACTTGTGGTTCTTGTAGTGTCTCGAGTGTAGGATCTTCATCTTTTTCACTATTGCTTGAGGTTGCTTTCAATGGTTCACCCTTAGTCATGACACTCATTGAGTTCTTAGGATCTTCATCTGCATCCAAGGTAGAAGAAGTTTGGTCTGTCAGTTTTGATTCGGATTCGTCAAAGATGACATGAGGACTTTCTTCAACAACCAAAGTCCTTTTATTAAATAAACGATAAGCTCTAGAATTGAGTGCATAACCTAAGAAGATTCCTTTATCACTCTTTTCATCAAACTTACCCAGGTTGGACTTACCATTGTCCAAAATATAACAAGGGCATCCAAAAGGTTTAAAATAAGAGATGTTTGATTTCTTACCCTTGTAGAGCTCATATGGAGTTTTCATCAGAATGGGCCTTACCATTACCCTGTTGATGATGTAGCAAGCTGTACTCACCGCCTCAGCCCAAAAATACTTAGGTAGGGAATTCTCACTTAGCATGGTCCGGGCCATGTCTATTAATGTTCTGTTCTTCCTTTCCACTACTCCATTTTGCTGGGACGTCCTTGGTGATGAAAAATTGTGTGTGTACCCCTGCTCTTCACAGAAAATGCTGAATTCATGATTTTCAAATTCACCACCATGATCACTCTGGATGGTGGTGATGAGGTAACCTTTTTCATTTTGGATTTTTCTGCAAAACACTTGAAACTCCATCAAGGCATCACTTTTATTAGCTAAAAATAACACCCATGTGAATCTGGAAAAGTCATCAACAATCACAAAGCCATAGGATTTTCCACCTAGGCTAGATGTTCTAGTAGGGCCAAAAAGATCAAGATGCAACAGTTCCAAAGGCCTAGTAGATGAAACAATATTTTTGTTTTTGAAGGAAATTCGTGTTTGCTTGCCTTTTGTACAAGCTTCACGGATCCTATCACTTTCAAATTTCAATTTTGGCAGTCCATTCACCAAGTCATGTCTAGACAGCTTAGAGATTACTCCAAAACTAGCATGACCTAATCTTCGGTGCCATAACCATGCATTTTCATGATTGTTCGCAACCAAGCAGAGATCATCGCACGAAACATTATCAATATCAACAGTATAGACATTGTTATTCCTTTTTCCAAGAAATTTGATCTCATTTGTATTTTTGTTCAAGACAATGAGTGAGTTTCATCAAAAACAACTTTGAAACCCTTATCGCACAATTGGCTTATGCTTAGCAAATTATGATTCAGACCTTTCACCAAAAGCACATCTTCAATAAGAATTTCAGAATTCTTACCAATGTTGCCAATCCCAATGATTTTACCTTTGTCTTGACCTCCAAAGACAACTGAACCTCCATCCTTATCTTGCAGTGTAGAGAACACTTCCTTGTCCCCTGTCATATGCCTTGAACAGCCGCTATCCAAGTACCATTTGCTCCCCCTGGCTTCAAGACATATCTGCAAGAAGAAAAATTCTCATGCAATTATTTTTGGTAACCAAGCTAGTTTGGGTCCGTAGGAGTTAGTCCAATTCTTGGTATACCTCTTCTTGGTCCAAAAAACATGATTTCTTGGTGGGTTTTGTCTAAACCAGCAATTCACAATAACATGGCCAAATCTACCACAATGATAACAATTAACATGTGCAAACTTTCTTTGAAACTGTCGTGGTTTGAGTTGAACATGTTTTGGTTCAGCTTTGGAACATGACGCATGGTTTTTATCTTCCTCATGAACAAGGGATGTGGTGATCTTATGCTCAAACGATTTATTATTTTGGGGGGTGTATCCAAGACCTTCTTTTTGAAAATTGATTTTGATTCCCAACAAGTTATCTAGATTTTGCTTGCCCTTAACAAATCTTGACAATGTAGACTGGAGATCAACCACTTCTTTTTCTAGAGTCACAATCTGTTCTTCAAGTTCCGAGTTTGTAGATTTCAGAATTCGTTCTTCAATTTTGATCTTTTCACATGCTTTCTCCATTTCAACTACTTTGCAAGATAATTCCCCTTTGGTTTTATCACAGTCTAAAATTGTTTGTAATAGATTTTATTTTTCTTCCGTAGCCTCAAACCATTCTTGTTCCAATTTCTCAAATTTGACAAAGATGTCTTCATGTGACAAGTCATCAAGTTTCTTTTTGAAAGTTTTATTTTCAGATCTGATTTTCTTGTATTTCATGTACAACTTTTCATATTCAGATTCTCATTATTCATTGGAGATGAAATCAGGGTCAGAGTTTACCTCCGTAGATTCATCTTCATGTGCCATGAGGCACAAGCTTTCAACGAGTTCTTGGATTTCTTCATCAGATGGTTCATCTTCTTCGTCACTCCAAGTGACGACCATGGCTTTGGGTTTCTTGAAGTTCTCCTTCTTGAATTTCTTTTTCAGATCCGGACATTCACCTCTCATGTGTCTAGGCTTCTTGCATTCGTAGCATATGATGCTACTTGGCTTGCTTGATTCACCTTTGGTTTGCGTGGGCCTTCTTTGCCCCTTTCTGAAGTTTCTCTGAAAGTTTCTCTTCTTCCTTAGAAATTTCCTCACTTGGCGAGTTATCATTGCCAATTCTTCCTCTTCATTGCTTCCGTCACTTGATTCACCTTCTTGAAATTCGTCATCGGAGTGATGAGCTTTCAATCCAATGACCTTCTTCTTCTTGATGTCTTCATCAACTGTCATCTTTATATTTATCTCATAGGTCACGAGTGACCCTATGAGTTCGTCCAAGGTGAGAGTTGACAGGTTCTTTGAGTCTTCAATTATCGTGGCCTTTGTGTGCCAAGCCGACGGTAGGGACCTTAACACCTTCCTCACAAGGTCGGAATTTGAGTATTCCTTCCCGAGACTTTTGAGACCATTTGTGATCTCTGTTAACCTTGCAAACATCTCGGAGATGGTTTCTTCAGGTTTCATCTTAAATAGCTCATAGTCAGTGACTAGGATATTTACCTTGGTTTCCTTGACCTCTGAATTTCCCTCGTATATGAGTCGCAGCTTGTCCCACATTTCTTTGGCTGAACTGCACATATAAACACGAGAGAATTCATTAGGGTGTATCGCACATTGCATAATATTCATGACATTGAAATTAACAGTGCATTTCTTAATTTCCTCGGGTGTCCATTTTTCTTCATCAGCCCCGAGTTTATGAGGGCCCTTGTCCACAACTCTCCAAACTTCATACTCTTGAGCCCTCAGAAACACATGCATTCTATTTTTCCAGTACGAGTAGTTTGAACCGTCAAAGAAGGGAGGACGGTTGATGGAGTGACCCTCGGGTATCATACCCTTGTTTGCCATTTAACCGGATTTTACTCTAGATCGTTGGATCTGTGAAAGAAAGAGCCTTAGCTCTGATACCAATTGAAGTCCCGAGATTAAATGGCACCCAAGAGGGGGGGTGAATTGGGTGATAACAAAATCTTTGCCGAAATAAAAACAAATTTATTATTACGTGAGGACACAGGAAAATAAGATCAGGAAAAACTATATTTATCAAAACAACACTGCAATAACCCTTGGTACTAGGCGTAGTCAACAAATCCGTAGATTCACTCACGCAAGCTGTTATCTTTCTGGCAAGAGTAACCTTGTCAGTCCGAATCCAGCTTTTGATATACCGAAGGATTTATGAGAAAGGGGGGACAAAAATTCTAGATCTAACAGTTTCAAAATAACTAGATCCACAAGGGTGCACAGAAAGGGGATAGGAGATAAGGAGCAAACCACAATGAGACAGCAATTTTAAGGTGGTTCGGATGCCACAACAGCAACCTACGTCCACCCCTCACCGACAGTGAGGATCCACACACTATCTTGTAAAGTGTTACAAGATCAGACGCACACACACACACACTGGGAAAGAGAGCTTCCACGAAGGTGCAAGAACACCTTAACACACACACAACTACAACGGATTGAACACACAAACACACACACACGGATCTAGGAAGATCCACACACACTGAAAAGTTTAATGATTACAAGAACCACAAATGAAGCTCAAGAGAAAATATGAATTTAGAGCACAAGAGAAGAATCTTGATTTGCTCCCCCTTAGTGGATGAAGAATGCTTTGGATGCAGCTTGATCTCTTAGATTGACCTTCACTTGAATGGATGAAGAAGGATGAAGAACTCCTCTCGGATCACTGTTCACGTCTACAGTGCTAGCTTCCTTCTCTTCCTCTTTGATAGCCTCTTTGATCCACCTTGAGCATTAGGGTTTTCTTAACCCTCTTGTATAAGTTTTATAGGCTTTGAATGGTCCATGGGCTCCCCCAGACCAGATCCACAATTTCTGGAGGGTTTGAGTGCTTAGGGATTAAACAATACCAAGTGGAAGAGCTTCCCTCGAAGTGACAAAAAGTCAACAATATTGGGCAGCTCGGGGCTGGCAGTCGACCTGCAGGGGCTGGCGGTCGACCGCCACTGAGAAACCTGCAGGAGGCCGGTCCCTGGGAAATCCGGTCGACCGGGATTGAGGGGCGGTCGACCGCCACTGAGACATCCTATAGAAAATTTCATTCTGTTATTCCAGGTCGACCGGACTGTCAAAAACCTGAAAAATGAAAAGTTTAGCCCAAAAAAGTGTATCCATATGATCGAGGCATGAATTGAACGATTGGTTAAAAGTTATTTCAAGTTCATTCAAGTTATTAGAAAATAATTTGGAATGCTAAAACCTTAAGCAAAAACATGAAGAGTTCCGACCTTGAAAGCTTATGAAAAACACTTAGGTTATTAGTTCCAAGCATGTGAGCAACCATATGTCCTTGGTTTTGTTATCATCAAAAACACCGAGATATATATACAACAGGGAGGACTAATGAAGGTTGGAAAGCACCAAAATACAAGGGAAGCACCCACATCAACGACCATTCTATCGGGAAAGGGAGAGTAAAGACAAGTTCACCTGGCTCAATGGTAAGGACCTTGTCTCAATGCTAGGGAGGTCTCAGGTTTGAGATGGAGTTTAGGGTTTGTTAGTCTTGAAAAAAAGAATGTGTTGGGTGCAGTTTGATTTGAGCGTAGATCTCTTACACTTTGTATAGATTCTAATATCATTAATTATACTAGATTTTTTGTCCTCAAAAAAGAAAAAATGTAAACACAACCTCGATCCCAGGTCACCATGAAAAGGTGGGAGAGAGGTGACACCTCTGTGCTGAAGTGCGGGCTCCTGGCTCCAGTCATCCAGCAGCATCGAGCAGGGATAATTGAAATCTTTCCCCATTTTGGTTTGGGATTAAAAATAACTTAATTATAGTTAAGTGAATTTATTTTATCTATTTTTATTATTTTTTATTTTGACATGATATCGGATTAAGTTATTCCTCCCGTGGAGGTGGGGATAAGTTAATCCGACTTAAGTCATTTTTTATCAGATTACTCAAATTCACTCTTGCTAAAGTAAAATGACTTAGGTTTGAACTAAAATGGAGATAATCCTGAAATAAACTTACAACAAAGTGGGGCTTAATGGGATGGTATCTAATTAAGAGCCAAGGACATTGCTTAATGAAGCTCTCATCTTAAAAACTACTTCCAATTGCCTGATTATACGATCTGACCCATTAAATTTGGAAAAAAAGAAGAATCTCACATCGAAAAGAGATCAAAATATGATATGGTATTTTTCAGAGTCGGGGTAGGTGGGAGCTCCCACCTACCCCCTGGAACCCTCACCGTCCCGGGCGGCGGTGGCTCTCCTTCGCTGGATCACTCTAGCGGCTCCCTCACCGGCGACCCGTGCATCGGTCGAACGCTGGGCGGGGGGAGCTCCCTTCGGGAACTCCCCCCACTCTCCAGGTTAGCCCCCATCTCCCTCCCCCAGAATCCCACTCCTCTCTCCGCCGGTCCTCCGCCCCCTCTGGTCATCGCCCCCCCTGCCCCCCCATCTCTTTCCCCGACTCCCCCTCCTCTCTCTGCCGGTCCTCAGCCCCCTCCCTCCGCTTTCCGCCGGCCCTCCGTCCCCCCTCCTCTTTCCCCGACCTCCCCCCTTTTTGCTCTGCCGGCTCTGCGGCTCTCTCCCGCCATCCCCCCCGCCCCCCACCTCCCTACCTTTTCCCCTTCCTCCGCCATCCGCCGCTCCCCATCCTCACTCCCCCATCTTCGGAGACCCCCCCCACCACTTGCCATTTCCCCTCCCCCCCTCTCTCTTCCCCGTCGTCGGTTCCTCCCCTCCCATCAAAGCCCCCATCCTCCCTCCACCTCCCTTCCCTTCTCGCCGCCTCTATGTCCCCACACATCCCCTATCTTCCGCCCCCCCTCACCCACCTCCTCTTCCCCGTCCCACCAACCCACCCCCCGCGCCGTACCCACCCTCTCCCCCGCCATACTCCCCCTCCCCCTCTTAGACTGGTTCTCCGAGTTCCTCTTCTGCACAACCCCCCCCCCCCCCCTTATGCTCCCTCCCCGTTCTTCCCTTCTCGTCACTCCCACCCACAGCCACCCTCCTCCCCGACTCACCCGTCCCCTGTCGACCCGCTGTGTCCCCCCTCCTTCCGTTTTCGCCCCCCCTGTTCCGCCCCCTCTGCCTCCCCGTCTCACCCTCCCTTTTTCTCCGCCGCCCCCCCCCTCCGTCTCTCCCCCTCCCTAGTTACCCTCTGTAGGATCTCTTCTGCCCCCCTCCGCCATCCCCCTCCATCTCCCCCACCGCCTGCTGTTTCCACCAAACCTTTTGAACCATACAGTCTATCCCCCACCCCTCCTACTCCCCTTGATTAGCTCTCTCCTGGCGATGGGTGTTTCCTTGAGCACCCGACGAAGCACGGTTCGTGATGCAGGTTACGGGTTTCCACCCTCGGTCTCAAAGGGCTCGGAGATACTGAGCATCCCCCCCATGCACCCTTCGAGGTGCTGGCTTCCCGAGCACCCTTCTCTTACCGCCATCTGTCAGAGCAGTTCGGCAGCCTCGCGCTCCTCGAGGAAGGAACTCGTCACCCTCAGAAGCGACTGTCTCTTCCTCGGCGCCTCCAGGAATACCCACCCTCGTTGGGCGTCAGTATTCTCTACAGTTCTTTTTCCTTTTGTATCTCCGTCGAGATGACGATGGTATGGGCCTGATACGGCTACATATGTATGGTTTGTTGTCAAGGCTGTCCATGTACTAAGACTATCATTTGTTTTGAATGAAATATCCTTTCTTCCAAAAAAAAAAAGTTACAGTGGATGATTTAATAACTTACAGAAAATTTCTTCCTCCAGCACTAGCATGACCATATTCTAGAGGGTTTTGATAAGAAGTAGCTAGCTCGTGCCCCTTTCTCCATCATGGCCAGCAAAGCAACGAGTGGAAGAGCCTTATTAAAAATGATAGGTTATTGCACACTTTAGGTACGAAGCAAGTTATTGGGTGTTTGGTTGTTATTTTTTTCTATTTTTTCTCTCAAATTTACAAACAAGAGAGGTAGACCCATCTAATCCCGTTTGATGTTATTCTCCTAAATTTTAAGAAGAGAATCTCATCCTATCATAATCTATTTCAAAAAAAAATAACTCTCTACCATTTTTTTTAAAATCGCAGGCTCTCTCATCTCTCGTTCTCCCTCCCCCCTCCCTCCCCAATACGTCCCCTCCCCCTGACCGTTCTACCTCCCCCTCCTCCCCTCCCCCTCGGCCGACATCTCCTCCCCCCAACTCCCCGGCGGGTCCCCCCTGTGCGGCCCCCCTATCCCTCCCGGCGTCCCCTCTCCCCTCCCTCCCCTGCAGTCCCCCCCCTGCGCGGCCCCCCTCTCCCTCCCTCCCCTCCCCCTCGGCCGGCGTCCCCTCCCCCCTCCCTCCCCTACTCATCCCTGCCCCGCCTCCCCCGGCCGCCTACGCAACCCGCCGAAGAGGCCGCGCGTCCTCCCTCCCCCGGCCACTTGCGCGTCCACCCTCCCCCGGCCACTTGCGCGTCCCTCCGAGGAGTCCGCACCGTGCCAGCGCATCCCCCCTCCCCCGACCGCCTGCACGTCCCGTCAAGGAGGCCGCGCCCCTGGCTGGCGTCTCTCTCCCCTGCGCATCCCACGAAGATGCTTGCGCATCCCTGCTTTGTTTTTGACAGTAGACGTTTGCATGATTTAAATATTTCTATTTGAAATATTAGATAAAAATATTTTTGGATGATATGCAGACAAGTTGATTTGAGTTTCGATTTTTATCCGGTTTGTGCAATAAAATCAATTGTTTTTTATATTTTTATCTGATTTATGTATTATTTTAATTATAAAAAATTATATGCCAAACATATCTACACAAATTTTAAAAATTATGACATTATTACCAAACATAAAGTGTCATTTTTTATCAATTTTAAAATTTAAATTAAAAATTAACACAACATAATTTTTAGATAGAAATAATTTTTTAAAAAATTGTTCCCAAACACCTATATTATCTTTTAAATTATATGTATATATATGGGGTGAGATGGGTCGACTACCCTCACCTGTTAGTATCACCCGTACTCTCATTAGACGGTTCAAAAAAATAATTTTAAAAAATTAAAAAAATTAAGTTTGCACAACATGTTCTTTTTTTTGAATTTTTTAAATCACCCGATAATAGGGATGTCAATGGTAACCGATAATTCGATAACCGTCCATTTCGTTAGCTTAACGAAACAGCAAATGGATAGTATTTTTCTTTCCGATAAATTAACGGATACGAATATGAATATATCCAGTTTCTTAGCGGATATAGATACAGATACACCTCATTCCGAATATGTATCCGTCTGTTACCGTTAAACAAGTTTGTATTTGACTCAAATAATTTAGTTTCTCGAAGAAAATGATATTGAAGATGAGATATGTGTATAATTTAAGTCATTCTATTTTCATGGTGGTAAAATATTTTTAAATTACAAGTTATTTTTATAATTTTTTAAATTATCAAGTTAATATATTCTTTATTTTTATGAAAGGTACGTATAAAGAATGAGAATACGATGAAGATTAAAGTCCAAAAGAGTTAGTTTATTTTATTGTTTAAACTTTTTATGTTTCATATTATCTTTGGGGATATTGTAATATTATATATTTGTATACTTTTAATTGCATTATATGTTGACTTATGAATAATGATGATATGAGAATTAAATTGAAATGTGTTTGTTTATCATATAGATTATTCTTTTTATTTTAATTTTTTTCTAATTGAATTAATTTACATCTTAAGTTTTAATCTTATATGTACTTTTATGTCCGGTAACTATCCGCTAACCGTCCGTTAACCGTATTTTTCGGATACTCGATAACGGTTTTCGGATACACCACTTTCCGAATAATTAACGAACAGCAAACGGATACAATTCTTTCTTATCGGATACGGATACTGATAGTCCACTATCCGCATCGTATCCGACCCGTTGACATCCCTACCCGATAAGAGGATGGACCGTACTAACAAGTGGGTGAGATGGACCCCACCTCACCGTATTTCTTTTTTTTAATTATTTAATACACATCAAAGATGTACAGTAAACTTAAGTGAGCAACAAGATAAATTCTTCTAGCAAAAGTTATCACCTTTGAAAAGACAACCTACTAGTCTAAAGTTACTATTTTGTTATGAAGCACGTGGAGAGTCCATATCTTATTATTTTTACACTCTTGATATAGGAGAATGTCATTAAGATAGTCTTTTTAGAGAAGGCATCGATTAATACGGGAGTGAGATACGTGAGAGGTGAGATCCATATCTCAATGGATCAATCGAATGTCTACTTACTTAAGAAACTATCTCTAGCGACTTTTAGGCAGATGAGTTAGTTCCCACAAAATTTATAAAAAAACTCTTAAAGGTGATATCAATTATCCATCCTTTTTATCTCTCCTAATTCTTCTTCTGCTAGGGCCGATTTGATAATAGAATTGTCGACATATATGTTATACGATGAGAGAGAAGTGGGGGTGGGGCCCACACCCCCCTTACACACATACGCGTTGTTCGACCTCTGGCGGCTTGTTCGACCATACATGGTCGAACACGCTATCCTAAACCAAAAAAAAGAGGCCCCTAATGATTGGTAATTTATTTTGTATGGCTCTCTCTATTCCAAAAGTGCTCTCCAACAGTAGCCAAGTGGCTCGGTAGTTCCCATCCTCTCACATAGCAAAGAGGTTGTGTTTAAATTCGTACGGGGTGGGGTGGGTCAAAAATTATCAAGTAATACTTTGTGCATCGAATTTGATGTACAAAGTCAACTCAAATTATAATCTTTTTTTCATTGACTTAAAAAAATTGAAATGATCATTTTCGCCCAAAAAAGGACGTCTTGCATCAGACCCGTACGGCCCCGCGTCAGAACCGTACAGCCCATTTTTTAGCTCGGCGAAAAAATACATGAGTGAAATATTTTGTAAGACTAAAATATTTTATTATACGAACGAAACATTTAATATAGAATTGAAACATTTGGTCAGGTTTTATTCTTATAACAAAATATTTCATTTATGTAGTGTTTTATCCCTATAATAAATATTTCGTTCTTATAACAAGTGTTTTATTTCTACAAAATATTTTATTCATTCATTTTTTCTTTCTGAGCTAAGTAGCATATTTCTGTAATTCTCATATTAGTTTCATGTTATAAATCCTCGGTGGCGATCACAGTTTCATTTATTTCATCCTTTTTATTCGCACTAGTAGTAGTAGTAATGATCAATTTTTCACATCTACACTCCCCAACTAATATTAATAGGACTCAACAGATCCTTTCCCAGTAGTTTTTCAGGAACCACAAGTCTAGCTGATTTTGATCAGGTCTCAGCAAACCAACTAGTCACACCCAGTGACTCAGTTTTTCAAGTTATCTCACACATGCTAGTTTTCCAAGAGCTAGTCACCCAGTTGATTTACACTATATTAGTAGACCAAATTAGCACACTCAGTGTTGGTTAACCTAGAGCGACAAATGCGCTTCTTACTATCGGATGAATAGATTCAAGGTTCCACAGTTATACTCCTAGATAAGCAGATGGTGAAAATTATAATGTGCAAAGAAAAATGAATTAACTGATAGATAGACAGAGGAGAAGAATGGTAGAAATGTCGTAGGGATGTAGATTCCTCCTCTTCAATATTTTCCACAGAGAGAGACTTCTGGGAGGATACTTTAAATGCGGTGAAGTCTCTCCTTAACTTGAATGCGCAGGAAGCTTATTCTCAGGGATCGCTTTGCTGGCTAAAGTTGATTGATCATTCTATCTTCTTGAATTTGTTGTCGTTTTTCCTAGAGTCCAAGTTATTTATAGCTCCAAGCTTCATTGTATCCGTTAGATACATTCGTCTTCAATGGTCAAATCCTAATCACAACATTTGACAGAGCAGCTTGGCTGCTAGCTTCCACCTGCTTCGTAGGCGTATGTTGTTCTCGAGGTAGTAGGTGAATCAGATCTTTCACTACTGAAGATATATCTATCTGTACTCTTTCTTCATTTGTACAACCTGTACCCTGGCAACCGTCGTTTACATATCTGAAGCAATGCTAAAAATATTTCTCCCATGTAGGGACGTGAGATAAGATAGGCAACTTTAAATTGCAAATGTCAGTAAGTAAAGTGTGCAAAAAATAATGTCAGTTTTATACATTCAAATATATCTTACGATATTAGGTGGTGCACGAGAAGATATAATAAGATATATTTTATATGTTCTTGGAAATGAAAGAGTATCTCAAAAGATACTATGCATTTAATGTGGACATATTGTTGAGTTCACTATTCAATGTCGTATTTTAGATGGCATCAGCATTGGAAAAATATATTAGTAAGATTTTAAATAATGTATATATAATTTATGTGCATGGCGCTATAGCACTTATATGTTGCGTAGGTAGTTTACTATATAGTTTGTCATTTAGCACAGTCAACAAAGACATACTTTTGACCAAGTCAAAAGTGTAATATATATATATTACCTTTTTTGAATGAAAGATAAAATTAAGATGATGAGATTTTGTCGTTTAATGAAAGTAGATAAAGTATCATCAACCTATTCGTCTAACCATCATTGTTTTAAAAGGCGACATCTCAAGACACTAAGGCTTAAGCCTCAAAGTGAGACACTAGAAAAAAGTCTTGAGGCATGTACCTCATACCTTTTACTTGAGACTTACGTCTTTTTTTGATTGAGGTGGCATGTTTCACCGCCTTCACCGTCTGGAGGCATTTACTTGAAACTTGTGCATCACTTTAGAAGGTGATGTAATGATATATTGTAGGGTAGACCCAAGATTTATGTTTCTTGTGTTGTCCTTAGAACACAATTCAGTGTTTTTTCTTGGTAGGTACTTTTTTTTTAACGGGGAGGGGATAATCGGGTTCGAACTCGGGCCCTCTCCCATATAGGGAAGGGACTGCGCTAGGCAACTGGTTCATAATTTAGTACTTTTGAAATAACATGAATATATCATTGAATTAATATAGCTAACACATGAAAATCAATATTGCTCTTAGCTTTTTGATAGTTTTAAGATTATTTTCTTAGTTTATTAACGCTTACGCCTCATTGTGTCTTAAGACTTATACTTTATGAGGCTTACATAAAGCGTTTCACAACCGCCTCAAGACTTTTTAAACTATGCTAACCATTCTATTTTACTTCTATATATCTATCTTTGGTTTTTGTCATTTTTTACTTAGACGAAATATCGTTTAATGCTTCGCCTATCAATGTTCTATTTGTTTAATACTTTCAACTTGATGACTAGATGAAATTATGTCTATCTCAACTTTTATCGATTACTACTTAGATGGAATAGCGTCTAACTCATTATCTATTGCAAGTTAGATAAAGTTTCGTCTAATATATCTTCAGCATCGTCTATTCTTGTTTCTTATTGATTTTTTATGTGAAGTATCATCTAATCCTTCTTCATTTAGACAATGTATCGTCTATCTTGAACTGTTGTCCTATTTTTATATGAAATATCATCTAACTCATTTTTAGTTAGTCGATATATCGTCTATTATGAGCTTTCCTTTTTCATTTAGATGAAATATCGACTAACTCATTACCTATCTTGAGTCTGACGAAGTATCGTCTATTATCAATTTTTGTCATTTTCCTTTCAGACAGAGATTCGTCTATCAACTCTTCGCATCGTCCATCGTATCTGACTTAGACAATGTATTGTCTAATACTCTTTTTCATTTAGAGGATGTCTCGTCTAATCCTTCGTCTATTCTAGAGACTTAGACGTTATATCGTCTAACTCTGTTTCTTGCCGTTTTACTTATTAGATAGAATATCACCTATGTTGAGTTTGATAGATGATGTATCATCTAACTCGGCCTTATATTTACTTAGATGATATTTAATTTATTTAAATCTAACTTACATATTTAAGAGATTCTGATTGAAGTTTATGGAGAACTGAATTAGGTTAAATCTATAATCTTATTCCTTAAGATTGAGATATTAAATCTATAATTTTATAATTCGTAGGATTGAGATAAATAATGATTTATTTTGTCATAATGTAAAATAATACATTTATGAAAAAAGATATTTTCTCATCACCCCCTCCCCCTTCCCCTGCCGCCAGCACCCCCTCCCCCTCTCCCCCTTTAGCGGTAAAACCCCCTCCCCCTCCTAGAGCCGTCGTGAACTCCCCTCCCCCTGCCGCCGCTGACACCTCCACCCCTATGTTGTCGTGAACCCCCTCCCTCCCTCTCTCTCTCTCTCATCAGTGGACTGAGGATATATTGGTCATTTAACACTAAGATAACGAGAATATAGAAATCTTTTTAGAATATTCGGTCTCCTATCGACGAAAGTTAACTACGATAATATTTTTGCACTATTTGATTTTACTTATTGATAGGTCTACTAATATATTTTAAAGAATGATTTTTTTATAAATTCACTTTTAATAAAAATTTATTTACAAAAATCTCAAAAAGTATAGTACATTTTTTTACATAGTACCTTGTGAAAGTTTTCCATCTGTATCATTTGATCTAAAATCAGACCATTTAAAAAACTGATAAACTTAATGGGTCAGCTTTGGTTGGCACAATTTTTGCATAAAAGTATTCATTTTTCTCTAATCCTAGCTTGCATATGGAATTGACTTTTTTTTTTCATTGAACTCAATATACACAGCGTAGTTCAAGATTACTATTACAATCCTTATTATTCGGTGGGCATCTCTCGATCCCGTCATCTTTTTTTTTGAAAGATAGGGGCATATAAACTAGGGGTAGGCCCCAAGAAACCTAATACGGGGAGGACTAATGAAGGTTGGAAAGCACCAAAATCCAAGGGAAGCACCCACATCGACGACCATTCTATCGAGAAAGGGAGAGTAAAGACAAGTTCACCTGGCTCAATGGTAAGGACCTTGTCTCAATGCTAGGGAGGTCTCAGGTTTGAGATGGAGTGTAGGGTTTGTTAGTCTTGAAAAAAAAGAATGTGTTGGGTGCAGTTTGATTTGAGCGTAGATCTCTCACACTTCGTATAGATTCTAATATCATTAATTATACTAGATTTTTTGTCCTCAAAAAAGAAAAAAAATGTAAACACAACCTCGATCCCATGTCACCATGACAAGGTGGGATAGAGGTGACACCTCTGTGCTGAAGTGCGGGCTCCTGGCTCCAGTCATCCAGCAGCATCGAGCAGGGATAATTGAAATCTTTCCCCGTTTTGGTTTGGGATTAAAAATAACCTAATTAAAGTTAAGTGAATTTATTTTATCTATTTTTATTCTTTTTTATTGTGACATGATATCGGATTAAGTTATTCCTCCCGTGGAGGTGGGGATAACTTAATCCGACTTAAGTCATTTTTATCATATTATTCAAATTCACTCTTGCTAAAGTAAAATGGCTTAGGTTTGAACTAAAATGGAGATAATCCTGAAATAAACTTAAAACAAAGTGGGGCTTAATGGGATGGTATCTAATTAAGAGCCAAGGACATTGCTTAATGAAGCTCTCATCTTAAAAACTACTTCCAATTGCCTGATTATACGATCTGATCCATTAAATTTGGAAAAAAAAGAAGAATCTCACATCGAAAGGAGATCAACATATGATATAGTATTTTTCAGAGTCGGGGTAGGTGGGAGCTCCCACCTACCCCCTAGAACCCTCACCGTCCCTGGCGGCGGTGGCTCTCCTTCGTTGGATCGCTCTAGCGGCTCCCTCACCGGCGCCCCGTGCACCGGTGGAGCGCTGGGCGGGGGGAGCTCCCTTCGGGAACTCCCCCCACTCTCCAGGTTAGCCCCCATCTCCCTCCCCAAGAATCCCACTCCTCTCTCCGCCGGTCCTCCGCCCCCTCTGGTCATCGCCCCCCCTGCCCCCCCCCCATCTCTTTCCCCGACTCCCCCTCTTCTCTTTGCCGGTCCTCCGCCCCCTCACTCCTCTTTCCGCCGGCCCTCCGCCCCCCCCCCCTCCCTCTTTCCCCGACCTCCCCCCTTTTTGCTCCGCCGGCTCTCGCCCGCCAGCCATCCCCCCCGCCCCCCACCTCCCTACCTTTTCCCCTTCCTCCGCCGTCCGTCGCTCCCCATCCTCACTCCCCCATCTTCGGAGACCCCCCCCACCACTTGCCATTTCCCATCCCCCCTCTCTCTTCCCTGTCGCCGGTTCCTCCCCTCCCATCAAAGCCCCCATCCTCCCTCCACCTCCCTTCCCTTCTCGCCGCCTCTGTGTCCCCACACATCCCCTATCTTCCGCCCCCCCCCCCCCCCCCCCTCACCCACCTCCTCTTCCCCGTCCCACCCCCCCACCCCCCGCGCCATACCCACCCTCCCCCCCACCGTACTCCCCCTCCCCCTCTTAGACTAGTTCTCCGAGTTCCTCTTCTGCACAACCCCCCCCCCCCCCCCCCTTATGCTCCCTCCCCGTTCTTCCCTTCTCGTCACTCCCACCCACAGCCACCCTCCTCCCCGACTCACCCGTCCCCTGCCGACCCGCAGTGTCCCCCCTCCTTCCGTTTTCGCCCCCCCTGCCCCGCCCCCTCTGCCTCCCCGTCTCACCCTCCCTTTTTCTCCGCCACCCCCCCCCTCTGGTAGGTCTCCCCCTCCGTCTCTCCCCCTCCCTAGTTACCCTATGTAGGATCTCTTCTGCCCCCTCCGCCATCCCCCTCCATCTCCCCCACCGCCTGCTGTTTCCCCCAAACCTTTTGAACCATACCGTCTATCCCCCACCCCTCTCTACTCTTCTTGATCAGCTCTCTCCCGGCGATGGGCGTTTCCTTGAGCACCCGATAAAGCACGGTTCGTGATGCAGGTTACGGGTTTCCACCCTCAGTCTCAAAAGGGCTCGGAGATACTGAGCATCCCCCCCATGCACCCTTCGAGGTGCTGGCCTCCCGAGCACCCTTCTCTTACCGCCATCTGTCAGAGCGGTTCGGCAGCCTCGCTCTTCTCGAGGAAGGAACTCGTCACCCTCAGAAGCGACTGTCTCTTCCTCGGCGCCTCCAGGAATCCCCACCCTCGTTGGGCGTCAGTATTATCTACATTTCTTACTTTTTCCTTTTGTATCTCCGTAGAGATGACGATGGTATGGGCCTGAAACGACTACATATGTATGGTTTGTTGTCAAGGCTATCCATGTACTAAGACTATCGTTTGTTTTGAATGAAATATCCTTTCTTCCAAAAAAAAAAGGTTGCAGTGGATGATTTAATAACTTACAGAAAATTTCTTCCTCCAGCACTAGCATGACCATATTCTAGAGGGTTTTGATAAGAAGTAGCTAACTCGTGCCCCTTTCTCTATCATGGCCAGAAAAGAAACGAGTGGAAGAGCCTTATTAAAAATGATAGGTTATTGCACACTTTAGGTACGAAGCAAGTTATAGGGTGTTTGGTTGTTATTTTTTTCTATTTTTTCTCTCAAATTTAAAAACAAGAGAGGTAGACCCATCTAATCCCGTTTGATGTTATTCTCCTAAATTTTAAGAAGAGAATCTCATCCTATTATAATCTATTTCAAAAAAAACACTCTACCATTTTTTTTAAGATCGCAGGCTCTCTCATCTCTCGTTCTCCCTCCCCCTCCCTCCCCATTGCGTCCCCTCCCCCTGACCGTTCTCCCTCCTCCCCTCCCCCTCGGCCGGCATCCCCTCCCCCCTGCCTCCCCAGTGGGTCCCCCCTGTGCGGCCCCCCTCTCCCTCCCGGCGTCCCCTCCCCCCTCCCTCCCTGTAGTCCCCCCCTGTGCGGCCCCCCTCTCCCTCCCTCCCCTCCTCCTCTGCCGGCGTCCCCTCCCCCCTCCCTCCCCTGCAGTCCCCCCCTGCGCGGCCCCCCTCTCCCTCCCTCCCCTCCCCCTCGGCCGGCGTCCCCTCCCCCCTCCCTCCCCTGTGCATCCGCCCCCCTCCCCCTGGCCGTTCTCCCTCCCCCTCGGTCGGCGTCCCCTCCCCCCTCCCTCCCCTATATGTCCCTGCCCCGCCTCCCCCGGCCGCCTACGCATCCCGCCGAAGGGGCCGCGCGTTCCCCCTCCCCCGGCCACTTGCGCGTCCCTCCGAGGTCGCGCCGTGCCAGCGCATCCCCCCTCCCCCGACCGCCTGCACGTCCCGTCAAGGAGGCCGCGCCCCTGGCCGACGTATCTCTCCCAAGCGCGTCCCACGAAGATGCTTGCGCGTCCCTGCTATGTTTTTGACAGTAGACATTTGCATGATTCAAATATTTCTATTTGAAATATTAGATAAAAGTATTTTTGGATGATATACAGACAAGTTGATTTGGGTTTCGATTTTTATCCGGTTTGTGCAATAAAATCAATTGGTTTTTATATTTTTATCTGATTTATGTATTATTTTAATTATAAAAAATTATATGCCAAACATATCTACACAAATTTTAAAAATTATGACATTATTACCAAACATAAAGTGTCAATTTTTACAATTTTAAAATTTAAATTAAAAATTAACACAACATAATTTTTAGATAGAAATAATTTTTTAAAAAAATTGTTCCCAAACACCTATATTATCTTTTAAATTATATGTATATATATGGGGTGAGATGGGTCGACTACCCTCACCTGTTAGTACCACCCGTACTCTCATTAGACGGTTCAAAAAAATAATTTTAAAAAAATAAAAAAATTAAGTTCGCACAACATGTTCTTTTTTTTTGAATTTTTTAAATCATCCGATAATAGGGATGTCAATGGTAACCGATAATCCGATAACCGTCCGTTTCGTTAGCTTTACGAACAGCAAATGGATAGTATTTTTCTTTCCGATAAATTAACGGATACGAATTCGGATATATCCAGTTTCTTAGCGGATACAGATACAGATACACCTTATTCCGAATCTGTATCCGTCTGTTACCGTTAAACAAGTTTGTATTTGACTCAAATAATTTAGTTTCTCGAAGAAAATGATATTGAAGATGAGATATGTGTATAATTTAAGTCATTTCTATTTTCATGGTGGTAAAATATTTCTAAATTGTAAGATATTTTTATAATTTTTTAAATTTTTAAGTTAATATATTCTCTATTTTCATGAAAGGTACGTATAAAGAATGAGAATACGATGGAGATTAAAGTCCAAAAGAGTCCGTTTATTTTATTATTTAAACTTTATATGTTTCATATTATCTTTGGGGATATTGTAATATTATATATTTGTATACTTTTAATTGCATTATATGTTGACTTATGAATAATGATGATATGAGAACTAAATTGAAATGTGTTTGTTTATCATATGGATTGTTCTTTTCAATTTAAATTTTTTTCTAATTGAGTTAATTTACATCTTAAAATTTAATCTTATATGTACTTTTATGTCCGGTAACTATCCGCTAATCGTCCGTTAACCGTATTTTTCGGATACTCGATAACGGTTTTCGGATACACCACTTTCCGAATAATTAACGAACAGCAAACGGATATAATTCTTTCTTATCGGATATGGATACGGATAAGCCACTATCTGCACCGTATCCGACCCGTTGACATCCCTACCCGATAAGAGGATGAACCTTACTAACAAGTGGGTGAGATGGACCCCACCTCACCCTATTTCTTTTTTTAATTATTTAATACACATCCAAGATGTACAGCAAACTTAAGTGAGCAACAAGACAAATTCTTCTAGCAAAAGTTATCACCTTTGAAAAGACAACCTACTAGTCTAAAGTTACTATTTTGTTACGAAGCACGTGGAGAGTCCATATCTTATTATTTTTACACTCTTGATATAGGAGAATGTCATTAAGATAGTCTTTTTAGAGAAGGCATCGATTAATACGGGAGTGAGATACGTGAGAGGTGAGATCCATATCTCAATGGATCAATCGAATGTCTACTTATTTAAGAAACTAACTCTAGCGACTTTTAGGCAGGTGAGTTAGTTCCCACAAAATTTTAAAAAAAAACTCTTAAAGGTGAGATCAATTATCCATCCTTTTTATCTCTCCTAATTCTTCTTCCGCTGGGGCCGATTTGATAATAGAATTGTCGGCAGATATGTTATACGATGAGAGAGAAGTGGGGGTGGGACCCACACCCTCCTTACACACATACGCGTTGTTCGACCCCGGGCGACTTGTTCGACCCTACAGTGTGGAACACGCTATCCTAAACCAAAAAAAAGAGGCCCCTAATGATTGGTAATTTATTTTGTATGGCTCTCTCTATTCCAAAAGTGCTCTCCAACAGTAGCCACGTGGCTCGGTGGTTCCCGTCCTCTCACATAGCAAAGAGGTTCTGTTTAAATTCGTACGAGGTGGGGTGGGTCAAAAATTATCAAGTAATACTTTGTGCATTGAATTTGACGTATAAAGTCAACTCAAATTATAATATTTTTTATTGACTTAAAAAAATTGAAATGATCATTTTCGCCCAAAAAGGGATGTCTCGCATCAGACCCGTATGGCCCCGCGTCAGAACCGTACAGCCCATTTTTTAGCTCGGCGAAAAAATACAGAGTGATCTATTTTGTAATACTAAAATATTTTATTATATGAACGAAACATTTAATATAGAATTGAAACATTTAATATAGAATTGAAACATTTGGTCAGGTTTAATTCTTATGACAAAATATTTCATTTTTTTTTATTTTTTGGGGGAGGGGAAAGTGGCTCGAAGCCGTGCCCTCCTGCCACCTGCGCAGGAGGGGGGAGGGGGGTGTCCACCCCGCCACTGGCGGGGGGACTACAAAATATTTCATTTATGTGGTGTTTTATCCCTATAATAAATATTTCGTTCTTGTAACAAGTGTTTTATTTCTACAAAATATTTTATTCATTCATTTTTTTCTTTCTGAGGTAAGTAGCATATTTATGTAATTCTCATATTAGTTTCATGCTATAAATCCTCGGTGGCGATCACAGTTTCATTTATTTCATCCTTTTTATTCGCACTAGTATTAGTAGTAGTGATCGATTTTTCACATCTACACCCCAACTAATCTTAATAGGACTCAACAGATCCTTTCCCAGTAGTTTTTCAGGGACCACAAGTCCAGCTGATTTTGATAAGGTCTCAGCAAACCAACTAGTCACACCCCAGTGACTTAGTTTTTCAGGTGATCTCACACCTGTTAGTTTTCCAAGAGCTAGTCACCCAGTTGATTTACACTATATTAGTAGACCAAATTAGCACACTCAGTGTTGGTTACCCTAGAGCGACAAATGCGCTTCTTACTATCGGATGAATAGATTCAAGGTTCCACAGTTATACTCCTAGATAAGCAGATGGTGAAAATTACAATGCGCAAAGAAAAATGAATCAACTGATAGATAGACAGAGGAGAAGAATGGTAGAAATGTCGTAGGGATGTAGATTCCTCCTCTTCAATATTTTCCAGAGAGAGAGACTTCAGGGAGGATACTTTAAATGCGGTGAAATCTCTCCTTAACTTGAATGCGCATGAAGCTTATGCTCAGGGATCGCTTTACTGGCTAAAGTTGATTGATCATTCTATCTTCTTGAATTTGTTGTCGTTTTTCCTAGAGTCCAAGTTATTTATAGCTCCAAGCTTCATTGTATCCGTTAGATACATTCATCTTCAATGGTCAAATCCTAATCACAACATTTGACAGAGCAGCTTGGCTGCTAGCTTCCACCTGCTTCGTAAGCGTATGTTGTTCTCGAGGTAGTAGGTGAATCAGATCTTCCACTACTGAAGATATGTCTATATGTACGCTTTCTTCATTTGTACAACCTGCACCCTGGCAACTGTCATTTACATATCTGAAGCAATGCTAAAAATATTTCTCCCATGTAGGGACGTGAGATAAGATAGGCAACTTTAAATTGCAAATGTCAGTAAGTAAAGTGTGCAAAAAATAATGTCAGTTTTGTACATACAAATATATCTTACGATATTAGGTGGTGCACGAGAAGATATAATAAGATATATTTTATATGTTCTTGGAAATTAAAGAGTATCTCAAAAGATACTATGCATTTAATGTGGACATATTGTTGAGTTCACTATTCAATGTCGTATTTTAGATGGCATCAGCGTTGGAAATATATATTAGTAAGATTTTAAATAATGTATATATAATTTATGTGCATGGCGTTATAGCACTTATGTGTTGCGTAGGTAGTTTACTATATAGTTTGTCATTTAACACAGTCAACAAAGACATACTTTTGACCAAGTCAAAAGTGTAATATATATATATTATCTTTTTTGAATGAAAGATAAAATTAAGATGACAAGATTTTGTCGTTTAATAAAAGTAGATAAAGTATCATCTACCTATTCGTCTAACCATCATTGTTTTAAAAGGCGACATCTCAAGACACTAAGGCTTAAGCCTCAAAGTGAGACACTAGAAAAAAGTCGAGGCATGCACCTCATATCTTTTACTTGAGACTTACGCATTTTTTTGATTGAGGTGGCACGTTTCACCGCCTTCACCGTCTGGAGGCATTTACTTGAAACTTGTGCATCACTTTAGAAGGTGATGTAATGAGGTATTGTACGGTAGACCCAAGATTTATGTTTCTTGTGTTGTCCTTAGAACACAATTCAGTATTTTTTCTTGGTAGGTACTTTTTTTTAACGGGGAGGGGATAATCGGGTTCGAACTCGGGCCCTCCCTCATATAGGGAAGGGACTGCGCTAGGCAACTGGTTCATAATTTAGTACTTTTGAAATAACATGAATATATCATTGAATTAATATAGCTAACACATGAAAATCAATATTGCTCTTAGCTTTTTGATAGTTTTAAGATTATTTTCTTAATTTATTAAGGCTTACGCCTCATTGTGTCTTAAGGCTTATGCTTTATGAGGCTTACATAAAGCGTTTCGCAACCGCCTCAAGACTTTTTAAACTATGCTAACCATTCTATTTTACTTCTATATATCTATCTTTGGTTTTTTTTTCATTTTTTACTTAGACGAAATATCGTTTAATGCTTCGCTTATCAATGTTCTATTTGTTTAATACTTTCAACTTGATGGTTAGATGAAATTATGTCTATCTCAACTTTTATCGGTTACTACTTAGATGGAATAGCGTCTAACTCATTATCTATTGCAAGTTAGATAAAGTTTCGTCTAATATATCTTCAGCATCGTCTATTCTTGTTTCTTATTGATTTTTTATGTGAGGTATCATCTAATTCTTCTTCAGTTAGACAATGTATCGTCTATCTTGAACTGTTGTCCTATTTTTATACGACATATCATCTAACTCATTTTTCGTTAGACGATATATCGTCTATTATGAGCTTTCCTTTTTCATTTAGACGAAATATCGACTAACTCATTACCTATCTCGAGTCTGATGAAGTATCGTCTATTATCAGTTTTTGTCATTTTCCTTTCAGACAGAGATTCGTCTATCAACTCTTCGCATCGTCTATCGTATCTGACTTAGACATTGTATCGTCTAATACTCTTTTTCATTTAGACGATGTATCGTCTAATCCTTCGTCTATTCTAGAGACTTAGACGTTATATCGTCTAACTCTGTTTATTGCCGTTTTACTTATTAGATAGAATATCACCTATGTTGAGTTTGATAGATGATGTATCATCTAACTCGGCCTTATGTTTACTTAGATGATATTTAATTTATTTAAATCTATCTTACATATTTAAGATATTCTGATTTAAGTTTATGGAGAACTGAATTAAGTTAAATCTGTAATCTTATTCCTTAAGATTGAGATATTAAATCTATAATCTTATAATTCGTAGGATTGAGATAAATAATGATTTATTTTATCATAATGTAAAATAATAAATTTGTGAAAAAAGATATTTTCTCAACACCTCCTCATGGAGCCGCTGTGAATCCCCCTCCCCCCTTCCCTTGCCGCCAGCACCCCCTCCCCCTCTCCCCCTTTAGCGGTAAAACCCCCTACCCCTCCTAGAGCCGTCGTGAACTCCCCTCCCCCTGCTGCAGCTGACACCTCCACCCCTATGCTGTCGTGAACCCCCTCCCTCCCTCTCTCTCTCTTTCAATAGTGGACTGAGGATATATTGGTCATTTAGCACTGAGATAACAATAATATAGAAATCTTTTTAGAATATATATTCGTTCTCCTATTGACTGAAGTTAATCACGATAATATTTTTACACTATTTGATTTTACTTATTGATATGTCTACTAATATATTTTAAGGAATGATTTTTTTACTAATTAACTTTTAATAATAATTTATTTACAAAAATCTCAAAAAATATAGTACATTTTTTACATAGTTCCTTGTGAAAGTTTTCCATCTGTATCATTTGATCTAAAATCAGACCATTTAAAAAACTGATAACCTTAATGGTTCAGCTTTGGTTGGTCCAATTTTTGCAGAAAAGTATTCATTTTTATCTAATCCTAGCTTGCATATGGGATTGACTTTTTTTTTTCATTGAACTCAATATACACACAGTAGTTCAAGAATACTAATACAGTCCTTATTATTCGGTGGACATCTCTCGATCCCGTCATCTTTTTTTTTTATGAAAGATAGGGGGCATATAAATAATGATTTATTTTATCATAATGTAAAATAACAAATTTATGAAAAAAAGATATTTTCTCAACACCCCTCTCCTGGAGCCGCTATGAAGCCCCCTCTCCCTTCCCTTGCCGCCAACAACCTCTCCCCCTCCTAGAACCGTTGCGAACTCCCCTCCCCCTGTCGCTGACACCCTCACCCCTATGTTGTCGTGAACCCCCTCCCTCTCTCTCTCATCAGTGGACTGAGGATATATTGGTCATTTAACACTGAGATAACGAGAATATATAAATCTTTTTAGAATATTTGATCTCCTATCGATGAAAGTTAACTACGATAATATTTTTGCACTATTTGATTTTACTTATTGATAGGTCTACTAATATATTTTAAGGAATGATTTTTTTATAAATTCACTTTAAATAAAAATTTATTTACAAAAATCCCAAAAAGTATAGTACATTTTTTTACATAGTTCCTTGTGAAAGTTTTCCATATGTGTCATATGATCTAAAATCAGACCATTTAAAAAACTGATAAACTTAATGGGTCAGCCTTGGTTGGCACAATTTTTGCATAAAAGTATTCATTTTTCTCTAATCCTAGCTTGCATATGGAATTGACTTTTTTTTTCATTGAACTCAATATACACAGCGTAGTTCAAGATTACTATTACAATCCTTATTATTCGGTGGACATCTCTCGATCCCGTCATCTTTTTTTTTTGAAAGATAGGGGCATATAAACTAGGGGTAGGCCCCAAGAAACCTAATACGGGGAGGACTAATGAAGGTTGGAAAGCACCAAAATACAAGGGAAGCACCCACATCGACGACCATTCTATCGGGAAAGGGAGAGTAAAGACAAGTTCACCTGGCTCAATGGTAAGGACCTTGTCTCAATGCTAGGGAGGTCTCAGGTTTGAGATGGAGTTTAGGGTTTGTTAGTCTTGAAAAAAAAGAATGTGTTGGGTGCGGTTTGATTTGAGCGTAGATCTCTCACACTTCGTATAGATTCTAATATCATTAATTATACTAGATTTTTTGTCCTCAAAAAAGAAAAAAAATGTAAACACAACCTCGATCCCATGTCACCATGAAAAGGTGGGAGAGAGGTGACACCTCTGTGCTGAAGTGCGGGCTCCTGGCTCCAGTCATCCAGCAGCATCGAGCAGGGATAATTGAAATCTTTCCCCGTTTTGGTTTGGGATTAAAAATAACCTAATTAAAGTTAAGTGAATTTATTTTATCTATTTTTATTCTTTTTTATTTTGACATGATATCGGATTAAGTTATTCCTCCTGTGGAGGTGGGGATAAGTTAATCCGACTTAAGTCATTTTTTATCAGATTATTCAAATTCACTCTTGCTAAAGTAAAATGACTTAGGTTTGAACTAAAATGGAGATAATCATGAAATAAACTTAAAACAAAGTGGGGCTTAATGGGATGGTATCTAATTAAGAGCCAAGGACATTGCTTAATGAAGCTCTCGTCTTAAAAACTACTTCCAATTGCCTGATTATACGTCTCTCATCTTAAAAACTACTTCCAATTGCCTGATTATACGATCTGATCCATTAAATTTGGAAAAAAAGAAGAATCTCACATCGAAAGGAGATCAAAATATGATATGGTATTTTTCAGAGTCGGGGTAGGTGGGAGCTCCCACCTACCCCCTGGAACCATCACCGTCCCTGGCGGCAATGGCTCTCCTTCGCTGGATCGCTCTAGCGGCTCCCTCACCGGCACCCCGTGCATCGGTGGAACGCTGGGCGGGGGGAGCTCCCGTCGGGAACTCCCCCCACTCTCCAGGTTAGCCCCCATCTCCCTCCCCCAGAATCCCACTCCTCTCTCCGCCGGTCCTCTGCCCCCTCTAGTCATCGCCCCCCCTGCCCCCCTATCTCTTTCCCCGACTCCCCCTCTTCTCTCTGCCGGTCCTCACCCCCCTCCCTCCTCTTTCCGCCGGCCCTCCCCCCCCTCCTCTTTCCCCGACCTACCCCCTTTTTGCTCCGTCGGCTCTCCGGCTCTCTCCCGCCATCCCCCCCGCCCCCCACCTCCCTACCTTTTCACCTCCCTCCGCCGTCCGCCGCACCCCATCCTCACTCTCCCATCTTCGGAGACCCCCCCCCACCACTTGCCATTTCCCCTCCCCCCCTCTCTCTTCCTTGTCGTCGGTTCCTCCCCTCCCATCAAAGCCCCCATCCTCCCTCCACCTCCCTTCCCTTCTCGCCACCTTTGTGTCCCCACACATCCCCTATCTTCCGCCCCCCCCCCCCCCCTCACCCACCTCATCTTCCCCGTCCCACCCCCCCACCCCCCGCGCCATACCCACCCTCCCCCCCGCCGTACTCCCCCTCCCCCTCTTAGACTAGTTCTCCGAGTTCCTCTTCTGCACAAACCCCCCCCCCCCCCCCCGCTTATGCTCCCTCCCCGTTCTTCCCTTCTCGTCACTCCCACCCACAGCCACCCTCCTCCCCGACTCACCCGTCCCCTGCCGACCCGCTGTGTCCCCCCTCCTTCCGTTTTCGCCCCCCCTGCCCCGCCCCCTCTGCCTCCCCGTCTCACCCTCCCTTTTTCTCCGCCACCCCCCCTCTGGTAGGTCCCCCCCCTCCGTCCCTCCCCCTCCCTAGTTACCCTATGTAGGATCTCTTCTGCCCCCCTCCGCCATCCCCCTCCATCTCCCCCACCGCCTGCTGTTTCCCCCAAACCTTTTGAACCATACCGTCTATCCCCCACCCCTCTCTACTCTTCTTGATCAGCTCTCTCCCGGCGATGGGCGTTTCCTTGAGCACCCGACGAAGCACGGTTCGTGATGCAGGTTACGGGTTTCCACCCTCGGTCTCAAAAGGGCTCAGAGATACTGAGCATCCCCCCCATGCACCCTTCGAGGTGCTGGCCTCCCGAGCACCCTTCTCTTACCGCCATCTGTCAGAGCGGTTCGGCAGCCTCGCTCTTCTCGAGGAAGGAACTCGTCACCCTCAGAAGCGACTGTCTCTTCCTCGGCGCCTCCAGGAATCCCCACCCTCGATGGGCGTCAGTATTCTCTACATTTCTTACTTTTTCCTTTTGTATCTCCGTAGAGATGACGATGGTATGGGCCTGATACGACTACATATGTATGGTTTGTTGTCAAGGCTATCCATGTACTAAGACTATCGTTTGTTTTGAATGAAATATCCTTTCTTCCAAAAAAAAAAGGTTGCAGTGGATGATTTAATAACTTATAGAAAATTTCTTCCTCCAGCACTAGCATGACCATATTCTAGAGGGTTTTGATAAGAAGTAGCTAGCTCGTGCCCCTTTCTCCGTCATGGCCAGAAAAGACACGAGTGGAAGAGCCTTATTAAAAATGATAGGTTATTGCACACTTTAGGTACGAAGCAAGTTATAGGGTGTTTGCTTGTTATTTTTTTCTATTTTTTCTCTCAAATTTAAAAACAAGAGAGGTAGACCCATCTAATCCCGTTTGATGTTATTCTCCTAAATTTTAAGAAGAGAATCTCATCCTATTATAATCTATTTCAAAAAAAAACACTCTCTACCTTTTTTTTTAAGATCGCAGGCTCTCTCATCTCTCGTTCTCCCTCTCCCCTCCCTCCCCAATGCGTCCCCTCCCCCTGACCGTTCTCCCTCCTCCCCTCCCCCTCGGCCGGCATCCCCTCCCCCCTGCCTCCCCAGCGGGTCCCCCCTGTGCGGCCCCCCTCTCCCTCCCGGCGTCCCCTCCCCCCTCCCTCCCCTGCAGTCCCCCCCTGTGAGGCCCCCCTCTCCCTCCCCCTCTGCCGGCGTCCCCTCCCCCCTCCCTCCCCTGCAGTCCCCCCCTGCGCGGCCCCCCTCTCCCTCCCTCCCCTCCCCCTCGGCCGGCGTCCCCTCCCCCCTCCCTCCCCTGTGCATCCGCCCCCCTCCCCCTAGCCGTTCTCCCTCCCCCTCGGTCGGCGTCCCCTCCCCCCTCCCTCCCCTACACGTCCTTGCCCCTCCTCCCCCGGCCGCCTACGCATCCCGCCGAAGGGGCCGCGCGTTCCCCCTCCCCCGGCCACTTGCGCGTCCCTCCGAGAGGTCGCGCCTTGCCAGCGCATCGCCCCTCCCCCGACCGCCTGCACGTCCCGTCAAGGAGGCCGAGCCCCTGGCCGGCGTATCTCTCCCATGCGCGTCCCACGAAGATGCTTGCGCGTCCCTGCTATGTTTTTGACAGTAGACATTTGCATGATTCAAATATTTCTATTTGAAATATTAGATAAAAATATTTTTGGATGATATACAGACAAGTTGATTTGGGTTTCGATTTTTATCCGGTTTGTGCAATAAAATCAATTGTTTTTATATTTTCATCTGATTTATGTATTATTTTAATTATAAAAAATTATATGCCAAACATATCTACACAAATTTTAAAAATTATGACATTATTACCAAACATAAAGTGTCAATTTTTATCAATTTTAAAATTTCAATTAAAAATTAACACAACATAATTTTTAGATAGAAATAATTTTTTAAAAAAATTGTTCCCAAACACCTATATTATCTTTTAAAATATATATATATATATATATATGGGGTGAGATGGGTCAACTACCCTCACCTGTTAGTACCACCCGTACTCATTAGACGGTTCAAAAAAATAATTTTAAAAAATTAAAAAAATTAAGTACGCACAACATGTTCTTTTTTTTGAATTTTTTAAATCACCCGATAATAGGGATGTCAATGGTAACCGATAATCCGATAACCGTCCGTTTCGTTAGCTTAACGAACAGCAAATGGATAGTATTTTTCTTTCCGATAAATTAACGGATACGAATTCGGATATATCCAGTTTCTTAGCGGATACAGATACAGATACACCTTATTCCGAATCTGTATCCGTCTGTTACCGTTAAACAAGTTTGTATTTGACTCAAATAATTTAGTTTCTCGAAGAAAATGATATTGAAGATGAGATATGTGTATAATTTAAGTCATTTCTATTTTCATGGTGGTAAAATATTTCTAAATTGTAAGATATTTTTATAATTTTTTAAATTTTTAAGTTAATATATTCTCTATTTTCATGAAAGGTACGTATAAAGAATGAGAATACGATGGAGATTAAAGTCCAAAAGAGTCAGTTTATTTTATTATTTAAACTTTATATGTTTCATATTATCTTTGGGGATATTGTAATATTATATATTTGTATACTTTTAATTGCATTATATGTTGACTTATGAATAATGATGATATGAGAACTAAATTGAAATGTGTTTGTTTATCATATGGATTGTTCTTTTCAATTTAAATTTTTTTCTAATTGAGTTAATTTACATCTTAAAATTTAATCTTATATGTACTTTTATGTCCGGTAACTATCCGCTAATCGTCCGTTAACCGTATTTTTCGGATACTCGATAACGGTTTTCGGATACACCACTTTCCGAATAATTAACGAACAGCAAACGGATATAATTCTTTCTTATCGGATATGGATACGGATAGGCCACTATCTGCACCGTATCCGACCCGTTGACATCCCTACCCGATAAGAGGATGAACCTTACTAACAAGTGGGTGAGATGGACCCCACCTCACCCTATTTCTTTTTTTAATTATTTAATACACATCCAAGATGTACAGCAAACTTAAGTGAGCAACAAGACAAATTCTTCTAGCAAAAGTTATCACCTTTGAAAAGACAACCTACTAGTCTAAAGTTACTATTTTGTTACGAAGCACGTGGAGAGTCCATATCTTATTATTTTTACACTCTTGATATAGGAGAATGTCATTAAGATAGTCTTTTTAGAGAAGGCATCGATTAATACGGGAGTGAGATACGTGAGAGGTGAGATCCATATCTCAATGGATCAATCGAATGTCTACTTATTTAAGAAACTAACTCTAGCGACTTTTAGGCAGGTGAGTTAGTTCCCACAAAATTTTAAAAAAAAACTCTTAAAGGTGAGATCAATTATCCATCCTTTTTATCTCTCCTAATTCTTCTTCCGCTGGGGCCGATTTGATAATAGAATTGTCGGCAGATATGTTATACGATGAGAGAGAAGTGGGGGTGGGACCCACACCCTCCTTACACACATACGCGTTGTTCGACCCCGGGCGACTTGTTCGACCCTACAGTGTGGAACACGCTATCCTAAACCAAAAAAAAGAGGCCCCTAATGATTGGTAATTTATTTTGTATGGCTCTCTCTATTCCAAAAGTGCTCTCCAACAGTAGCCACGTGGCTCGGTGGTTCCCGTCCTCTCACATAGCAAAGAGGTTCTGTTTAAATTCGTACGAGGTGGGGTGGGTCAAAAATTATCAAGTAATACTTTGTGCATTGAATTTGACGTATAAAGTCAACTCAAATTATAATATTTTTTATTGACTTAAAAAAATTGAAATGATCATTTTCGCCCAAAAAGGGATGTCTCGCATCAGACCCGTATGGCCCCGCGTCAGAACCGTACAGCCCATTTTTTAGCTCGGCGAAAAAATACAGAGTGATCTATTTTGTAATACTAAAATATTTTATTATATGAACGAAACATTTAATATAGAATTGAAACATTTGGTCAGGTTTAATTCTTATGACAAAATATTTCATTTTTTTTTATTTTTTGGGGGAGGGGAAAGTGGCTCGAAGCCGTGCCCTCCTGCCACCTGCGCAGGAGGGGGGAGGGGGGTGTCCACCCCGCCACTGGCGGGGGGACTACAAAATATTTCATTTATGTGGTGTTTTATCCCTATAATAAATATTTCGTTCTTGTAACAAGTGTTTTATTTCTACAAAATATTTTATTCATTCATTTTTTTCTTTCTGAGGTAAGTAGCATATTTATGTAATTCTCATATTAGTTTCATGCTATAAATCCTCGGTGGCGATCACAGTTTCATTTATTTCATCCTTTTTATTCGCACTAGTATTAGTAGTAGTGATCGATTTTTCACATCTACACCCCAACTAATCTTAATAGGACTCAACAGATCCTTTCCCAGTAGTTTTTCAGGGACCACAAGTCCAGCTGATTTTGATAAGGTCTCAGCAAACCAACTAGTCACACCCCAGTGACTTAGTTTTTCAGGTGATCTCACACCTGTTAGTTTTCCAAGAGCTAGTCACCCAGTTGATTTACACTATATTAGTAGACCAAATTAGCACACTCAGTGTTGGTTACCCTAGAGCGACAAATGCGCTTCTTACTATCGGATGAATAGATTCAAGGTTCCACAGTTATACTCCTAGATAAGCAGATGGTGAAAATTACAATGCGCAAAGAAAAATGAATCAACTGATAGATAGACAGAGGAGAAGAATGGTAGAAATGTCGTAGGGATGTAGATTCCTCCTCTTCAATATTTTCCAGAGAGAGAGACTTCAGGGAGGATACTTTAAATGCGGTGAAATCTCTCCTTAACTTGAATGCGCATGAAGCTTATGCTCAGGGATCGCTTTACTGGCTAAAGTTGATTGATCATTCTATCTTCTTGAATTTGTTGTCGTTTTTCCTAGAGTCCAAGTTATTTATAGCTCCAAGCTTCATTGTATCCGTTAGATACATTCATCTTCAATGGTCAAATCCTAATCACAACATTTGACAGAGCAGCTTGGCTGCTAGCTTCCACCTGCTTCGTAAGCGTATGTTGTTCTCGAGGTAGTAGGTGAATCAGATCTTCCACTACTGAAGATATGTCTATATGTACGCTTTCTTCATTTGTACAACCTGCACCCTGGCAACTGTCGTTTACATATCTGAAGCAATGCTAAAAATATTTCTCCCATGTAGGGACGTGAGATAAGATAGGCAACTTTAAATTGCAAATGTCAGTAAGTAAAGTGTGCAAAAAATAATGTCAGTTTTGTACATACAAATATATCTTACGATATTAGGTGGTGCACGAGAAGATATAATAAGATATATTTTATATGTTCTTGGAAATTAAAGAGTATCTCAAAAGATACTATGCATTTAATGTGGACATATTGTTGAGTTCACTATTCAATGTCGTATTTTAGATGGCATCAGCGTTGGAAATATATATTAGTAAGATTTTAAATAATGTATATATAATTTATGTGCATGGCGTTATAGCACTTATGTGTTGCGTAGGTAGTTTACTATATAGTTTGTCATTTAACACAGTCAACAAAGACATACTTTTGACCAAGTCAAAAGTGTAATATATATATATTATCTTTTTTGAATGAAAGATAAAATTAAGATGACAAGATTTTGTCGTTTAATAAAAGTAGATAAAGTATCATCTACCTATTCGTCTAACCATCATTGTTTTAAAAGGCGACATCTCAAGACACTAAGGCTTAAGCCTCAAAGTGAGACACTAGAAAAAAGTCGAGGCATGCACCTCATATCTTTTACTTGAGACTTACGCATTTTTTTGATTGAGGTGGCACGTTTCACCGCCTTCACCGTCTGGAGGCATTTACTTGAAACTTGTGCATCACTTTAGAAGGTGATGTAATGAGGTATTGTACGGTAGACCCAAGATTTATGTTTCTTGTGTTGTCCTTAGAACACAATTCAGTATTTTTTCTTGGTAGGTACTTTTTTTTAACGGGGAGGGGATAATCGGGTTCGAACTCGGGCCCTCCCTCATATAGGGAAGGGACTGCGCTAGGCAACTGGTTCATAATTTAGTACTTTTGAAATAACATGAATATATCATTGAATTAATATAGCTAACACATGAAAATCAATATTGCTCTTAGCTTTTTGATAGTTTTAAGATTATTTTCTTAATTTATTAAGGCTTACGCCTCATTGTGTCTTAAGACTTATGCTTTATGAGGCTTACATAAAGCGTTTCACAACCGCCTCAAGACTTTTTAAACTATGCTAACCATTCTATTTTACTTCTATATATCTATCTTTGGTTTTTTTTTCATTTTTTACTTAGACGAAATATCGTTTAATGCTTCGCTTATCAATGTTCTATTTGTTTAATACTTTCAACTTGATGGTTAGATGAAATTATGTCTATCTCAACTTTTATCGGTTACTACTTAGATGGAATAGCGTCTAACTCATTATCTATTGCAAGTTAGATAAAGTTTCGTCTAATATATCTTCAGCATCGTCTATTCTTGTTTCTTATTGATTTTTTATGTGAGGTATCATCTAATTCTTCTTCAGTTAGACAATGTATCGTCTATCTTGAACTGTTGTCCTATTTTTATACGACATATCATCTAACTCATTTTTCGTTAGACGATATATCGTCTATTATGAGCTTTCCTTTTTCATTTAGACGAAATATCGACTAACTCATTACCTATCTCGAGTCTGATGAAGTATCGTCTATTATCAGTTTTTGTCATTTTCCTTTCAGACAGAGATTCGTCTATCAACTCTTCGCATCGTCTATCGTATCTGACTTAGACATTGTATCGTCTAATACTCTTTTTCATTTAGACGATGTATCGTCTAATCCTTCGTCTATTCTAGAGACTTAGACGTTATATCGTCTAACTCTGTTTATTGCCGTTTTACTTATTAGATAGAATATCACCTATGTTGAGTTTGATAGATGATGTATCATCTAACTCGGCCTTATGTTTACTTAGATGATATTTAATTTATTTAAATCTATCTTACATATTTAAGATATTCTGATTTAAGTTTATGGAGAACTGAATTAAGTTAAATCTGTAATCTTATTCCTTAAGATTGAGATATTAAATCTATAATCTTATAATTCGTAGGATTGAGATAAATAATGATTTATTTTATCATAATGTAAAATAATAAATTTGTGAAAAAAGATATTTTCTCAACACCTCCTCATGGAGCCGCTGTGAATCCCCCTCCCCCTTCCCTTGCCGCCAGCACCCCCTCCCCCTCTCCCCCTTTAGCGGTAAAACCCCCTACCCCTCCTAGAGCCGTCGTGAACTCCCCTCCCCCTGCTGCAGCTGACACCTCCACCCCTATGCTGTCGTGAACCCCCTCCCTCCCTCTCTCTCTCTTTCAATAGTGGACTGAGGATATATTGGTCATTTAGCACTGAGATAACAATAATATAGAAATCTTTTTAGAATATATATTCGTTCTCCTATTGACTGAAGTTAATCACGATAATATTTTTACACTATTTGATTTTACTTATTGATATGTCTACTAATATATTTTAAGGAATGATTTTTTTACTAATTAACTTTTAATAATAATTTATTTACAAAAATCTCAAAAAATATAGTACATTTTTTACATAGTTCCTTGTGAAAGTTTTCCATCTGTATCATTTGATCTAAAATCAGACCATTTAAAAAACTGATAAACTTAATGGTTCAGCTTTGGTTGGTCCAATTTTTGCAGAAAAGTATTCATTTTTATCTAATCCTAGCTTGCATATGGGATTGACTTTTTTTTTCATTGAACTCAATATACACACAGTAGTTCAAGAATACTAATACAGTCCTTATTATTCGGTGGACATCTCTCGATCCCGTCATCTTTTTTTTTATGAAAGATAGGGGGCATATAAATAATGATTTATTTTATCATAATGTAAAATAACAAATTTATGAAAAAAAGATATTTTCTCAACACCCCTCTCCTGGAGCCGCTATGAAGCCCCCTCTCCCTTCCCTTGCCGCCAACAACCTCTCCCCCTCCTAGAACCGTTGCGAACTCCCCTCCCCCTGTCGCTGACACCCTCACCCCTATGTTGTCGTGAACCCCCCTCCCTCTCTCTCTCATCAGTGGACTGAGGATATATTGGTCATTTAACACTGAGATAACGAGAATATATAAATCTTTTTAGAATATTTGATCTCCTATCGATGAAAGTTAACTACGATAATATTTTTGCACTATTTGATTTTACTTATTGATAGGTCTACTAATATATTTTAAGGAATGATTTTTTTATAAATTCACTTTTAATAAAAATTTATTTACAAAAATCCCAAAAAGTATAGTACATTTTTTTACATAGTTCCTTGTGAAAGTTTTCCATATGTGTCATATGATCTAAAATCAGACCATTTAAAAAACTGATAAACTTAATGGGTCAGCCTTGGTTGGCACAATTTTTGCATAAAAGTATTCATTTTTCTCTAATCCTAGCTTGCATATGGAATTGACTTTTTTTTTCATTGAACTCAATATACACAGCGTAGTTCAAGATTACTATTACAATCCTTATTATTCGGTGGACATCTCTCGATCCCGTCATCTTTTTTTTTTGAAAGATAGGGGCATATAAACTAGGGGTAGGCCCCAAGAAACCTAATACGGGGAGGACTAATGAAGGTTGGAAAGCACCAAAATACAAGGGAAGCACCCACATCGACGACCATTCTATCGGGAAAGGGAGAGTAAAGACAAGTTCACCTGGCTCAATGGTAAGGACCTTGTCTCAATGCTAGGGAGGTCTCAGGTTTGAGATGGAGTTTAGGGTTTGTTAGTCTTGAAAAAAAGAATGTGTTGGGTGCGGTTTGATTTGAGCGTAGATCTCTCACACTTCGTATAGATTCTAATATCATTAATTATACTAGATTTTTTGTCCTCAAAAAAGAAAAAAAATGTAAACACAACCTCGATCCCATGTCACCATGAAAAGGTGGGAGAGAGGTGACACCTCTGTGCTGAAGTGCGGGCTCCTGGCTCCAGTCATCCAGCAGCATCGAGCAGGGATAATTGAAATCTTTCCCCGTTTTGGTTTGGGATTAAAAATAACCTAATTAAAGTTAAGTGAATTTATTTTATCTATTTTTATTCTTTTTTATTTTGACATGATATCGGATTAAGTTATTCCTCCTGTGGAGGTGGGGATAAGTTAATCCGACTTAAGTCATTTTTTATCAGATTATTCAAATTCACTCTTGCTAAAGTAAAATGACTTAGGTTTGAACTAAAATGGAGATAATCATGAAATAAACTTAAAACAAAGTGGGGCTTAATGGGATGGTATCTAATTAAGAGCCAAGGACATTGCTTAATGAAGCTCTCGTCTTAAAAACTACTTCCAATTGCCTGATTATACGTCTCTCATCTTAAAAACTACTTCCAATTGCCTGATTATACGATCTGATCCATTAAATTTGGAAAAAAAGAAGAATCTCACATCGAAAGGAGATCAAAATATGATATGGTATTTTTCAGAGTCGGGGTAGGTGGGAGCTCCCACCTACCCCCTGGAACCATCACCGTCCCTGGCGGCAATGGCTCTCCTTCGCTGGATCGCTCTAGCGGCTCCCTCACCGGCACCCCGTGCATCGGTGGAACGCTGGGCGGGGGGAGCTCCCGTCGGGAACTCCCCCACTCTCCAGGTTAGCCCCCATCTCCCTCCCCCAGAATCCCACTCCTCTCTCCGCCGGTCCTCTGCCCCCTCTAGTCATCGCCCCCCCTGCCCCCCTATCTCTTTCCCCGACTCCCCCTCTTCTCTCTGCCGGTCCTCACCCCCCTCCCTCCTCTTTCCGCCGGCCCTCCCCCCCCTCCTCTTTCCCCGACCTACCCCCTTTTTGCTCCGTCGGCTCTCCGGCTCTCTCCCGCCATCCCCCCCGCCCCCCACCTCCCTACCTTTTCACCTCCCTCCGCCGTCCGCCGCACCCCATCCTCACTCTCCCATCTTCGGAGACCCCCCCCCACCACTTGCCATTTCCCCTCCCCCCCTCTCTCTTCCTTGTCGTCGGTTCCTCCCCTCCCATCAAAGCCCCCATCCTCCCTCCACCTCCCTTCCCTTCTCGCCACCTTTGTGTCCCCACACATCCCCTATCTTCCGCCCCCCCCCCCCCCCCCTCACCCACCTCATCTTCCCCGTCCCACCCCCCCACCCCCCGCGCCATACCCACCCTCCCCCCCGCCGTACTCCCCCTCCCCCTCTTAGACTAGTTCTCCGAGTTCCTCTTCTGCACAAACCCCCCCCCCCCCCCCCCCCGCTTATGCTCCCTCCCCGTTCTTCCCTTCTCGTCACTCCCACCCACAGCCACCCTCCTCCCCGACTCACCCGTCCCCTGCCGACCCGCTGTGTCCCCCCTCCTTCCGTTTTCGCCCCCCCTGCCCCGCCCCCTCTGCCTCCCCGTCTCACCCTCCCTTTTTCTCCGCCACCCCCCCTCTGGTAGGTCCCCCCCCTCCGTCCCTCCCCCTCCCTAGTTACCCTATGTAGGATCTCTTCTGCCCCCCTCCGCCATCCCCCTCCATCTCCCCCACCGCCTGCTGTTTCCCCCAAACCTTTTGAACCATACCGTCTATCCCCCACCCCTCTCTACTCTCTTGATCAGCTCTCTCCCGGCGATGGGCGTTTCCTTGAGCACCCGACGAAGCACGGTTCGTGATGCAGGTTACGGGTTTCCACCCTCGGTCTCAAAAGGGCTCAGAGATACTGAGCATCCCCCCCCATGCACCCTTCGAGGTGCTGGCCTCCCGAGCACCCTTCTCTTACCGCCATCTGTCAGAGCGGTTCGGCAGCCTCGCGCTCTCGAGGAAGGAACTCGTCACCCTCAGAAGCGACTGTCTCTTCCTCGGCGCCTCCAGGAATCCCCACCCTCGTTGGGCGTCAGTATTCTCTACAGTTCTTACTTTTTCCTTTTGTATCTCCGTAGAGATGACGATGGTATGGGCCTGATACGACTACATATGTATGGTTTGTTGTCAAGGCTGTCCATGTACTAAGACTATCGTTTGTTTTGAATGAAATATCCTTTCTTCCAAAAAAAAAAGGTTGCAGTGGATGATTTAATAACTTATAGAAAATTTCTTCCTCCAGCACTAGCATGACCATATTCTAGAGGGTTTTGATAAGAAGTAGCTAGCTCGTGCCCCTTTCTCCATCATGGCCAGCAAAGACACGAGTGGAAGAGCCTTATTAAAAATGATAGGTTATTGCACACTTTAGGTACGAAGCAAGTTATAGGGTGTTTGCTTGTTATTTTTTCTATTTTTTCTCTCAAATTTAAAAACAAGAGAGGTAGACCCATCTAATCCCGTTTGATGTTATTCTCCTAAATTTTAAGAAGAGAATCTCATCCTATTATAATCTATTTCAAAAAAAAACACTCTCTACCTTTTTTTTTAAGATCGCAGGCTCTCTCATCTCTCGTTCTCCCTCTCCCCTCCCTCCCCAATGCGTCCCCTCCCCCTGACCGTTCTCCCTCCTCCCCTCCCCCTCGGCCGGCATCCCCTCCCCCCTGCCTCCCCAGCGGGTCCCCCCTGTGCGGCCCCCCTCTCCCTCCCGGCGTCCCCTCCCCCCTCCCTCCCCTGCAGTCCCCCCCTGTGAGGCCCCCCTCTCCCTCCCCCTCTGCCGGCGTCCCCTCCCCCCTCCCTCCCCTGCAGTCCCCCCCTGCGCGGCCCCCCTCTCCCTCCCTCCCCTCCCCCTCGGCCGGCGTCCCCTCCCCCCTCCCTCCCCTGTGCATCCGCCCCCCTCCCCCTAGCCGTTCTCCCTCCCCCTCGGTCGGCGTCCCCTCCCCCCTCCCTCCCCTACACGTCCTTGCCCCTCCTCCCCCGGCCGCCTACGCATCCCGCCGAAGGGGCCGCGCGTTCCCCCTCCCCCGGCCACTTGCGCGTCCCTCCGAGGAGGTCGCGCCTTGCCAGCGCATCGCCCCTCCCCCGACCGCCTGCACGTCCCGTCAAGGAGGCCGAGCCCCTGGCCGGCGTATCTCTCCCATGCGCGTCCCACGAAGATGCTTGCGCGTCCCTGCTATGTTTTTGACAGTAGACATTTGCATGATTCAAATATTTCTATTTGAAATATTAGATAAAAATATTTTTGGATGATATACAGACAAGTTGATTTGGGTTTCGATTTTTATCCGGTTTGTGCAATAAAATCAATTGTTTTTATATTTTCATCTGATTTATGTATTATTTTAATTATAAAAAATTATATGCCAAACATATCTACACAAATTTTAAAAATTATGACATTATTACCAAACATAAAGTGTCAATTTTTATCAATTTTAAAATTTCAATTAAAAATTAACACAACATAATTTTTAGATAGAAATAATTTTTTAAAAAAATTGTTCCCAAACACCTATATTATCTTTTAAAATATATATATATATATATATATGGGGTGAGATGGGTCAACTACCCTCACCTGTTAGTACCACCCGTACTCATTAGACGGTTCAAAAAATAATTTTAAAAAATTAAAAAAATTAAGTACGCACAACATGTTCTTTTTTTTGAATTTTTTAAATCACCCGATAATAGGGATGTCAATGGTAACCGATAATCCGATAACCGTCCGTTTCGTTAGCTTAACGAACAGCAAATGGATAGTATTTTTCTTTCCGATAAATTAACGGATACGAATTCGGATATATCCAGTTTCTTAGCGGATACAGATACAGATACACCTTATTCCGAATCTGTATCCGTCTGTTACCGTTAAACAAGTTTGTATTTGACTCAAATAATTTAGTTTCTCGAAGAAAATGATATTGAAGATGAGATATGTGTATAATTTAAGTCATTTCTATTTTCATGGTGGTAAAATATTTCTAAATTACAAGATATTTTTATAATTTTTTAAATTTTAAGTTAATATATTCTCTATTTTCATGAAAGGTACGTATAAAGAATGAGAATACGATGGAGATTAAAGTCCAAAAGAGTCAGTTTATTTTATTATTTAAACTTTATATGTTTCATATTATCTTTGGGGATATTGTAATATTATATATTTGTATACTTTTAATTGCATTATATGTTGACTTATGAATAATGATGATATGAGAACTAAATTGAAATGTGTTTGTTTATCATATGGATTGTTCTTTTCAATTTAAATTTTTTTCTAATTGAGTTAATTTACATCTTAAAATTTAATCTTATATGTACTTTTATGTCCGGTAACTATCCGCTAATCGTCCGTTAACCGTATTTTTCGGATACTCGATAACGGTTTTCGGATACACCACTTTCCGAATAATTAACGAACAGCAAACGGATATAATTCTTTCTTATCGGATATGGATACGGATAGGCCACTATCTGCACCGTATCCGACCCGTTGACATCCCTACCCGATAAGAGGATGAACCTTACTAACAAGTGGGTGAGATGGACCCCACCTCACCCTATTTCTTTTTTTAATTATTTAATACACATCCAAGATGTACAGCAAACTTAAGTGAGCAACAAGACAAATTCTTCTAGCAAAAGTTATCACCTTTGAAAAGACAACCTACTAGTCTAAAGTTACTATTTTGTTACGAAGCACGTGGAGAGTCCATATCTTATTATTTTTACACTCTTGATATAGGAGAATGTCATTAAGATAGTCTTTTTAGAGAAGGCATCGATTAATACGGGAGTGAGATACGTGAGAGGTGAGATCCATATCTCAATGGATCAATCGAATGTCTACTTATTTAAGAAACTAACTCTAGCGACTTTTAGGCAGGTGAGTTAGTTCCCACAAAATTTAAAAAAAAACTCTTAAAGGTGAGATCAATTATCCATCCTTTTTATCTCTCCTAATTCTTCTTCCGCTGGGGCCGATTTGATAATAGAATTGTCGGCAGATATGTTATACGATGAGAGAGAAGTGGGGGTGGGACCCACACCCTCCTTACACACATACGCGTTGTTCGACCCCGGGCGACTTGTTCGACCCTACAGTGCGGAACACGCTATCCTAAACCAAAAAAAAGAGGCCCCTAATGATTGGTAATTTATTTTGTATGGCTCTCTCTATTCCAAAAGTGCTCTCCAACAGTAGCCACGTGGCTCGGTGGTTCCCGTCCTCTCACATAGCAAAGAGGTTCTGTTTAAATTCGTACGAGGTGGGGTGGGTCAAAAATTATCAAGTAATACTTTGTGCATTGAATTTGACGTATAAAGTCAACTCAAATTATAATATTTTTTATTGACTTAAAAAAATTGAAATGATCATTTTCGCCCAAAAAGGGATGTCTCGCATCAGACCCGTATGGCCCCGCGTCAGAACCGTACAGCCCATTTTTTAGCTCGGCGAAAAAATACAGAGTGATCTATTTTGTAATACTAAAATATTTTATTATATGAACGAAACATTTAATATAGAATTGAAACATTTGGTCAGGTTTAATTCTTATGACAAAATATTTCATTTTTTTTTATTTTTTGGGGGAGGGGAAAGTGGCTCGAAGCCGTGCCCTCCTGCCACCTGCGCAGGAGGGGGGAGGGGGGTGTCCACCCCGCCACTGGCGGGGGGACTACAAAATATTTCATTTATGTGGTGTTTTATCCCTATAATAAATATTTCGTTCTTGTAACAAGTGTTTTATTTCTACAAAATATTTTATTCATTCATTTTTTTCTTTCTGAGGTAAGTAGCATATTTATGTAATTCTCATATTAGTTTCATGCTATAAATCCTCGGTGGCGATCACAGTTTCATTTATTTCATCCTTTTTATTCGCACTAGTATTAGTAGTAGTGATCGATTTTTCACATCTACACCCCAACTAATCTTAATAGGACTCAACAGATCCTTTCCCAGTAGTTTTTCAGGGACCACAAGTCCAGCTGATTTTGATAAGGTCTCAGCAAACCAACTAGTCACACCCAGTGACTTAGTTTTTCAGGTGATCTCACACCTGTTAGTTTTCCAAGAGCTAGTCACCCAGTTGATTTACACTATATTAGTAGACCAAATTAGCACACTCAGTGTTGGTTACCCTAGAGCGACAAATGCGCTTCTTACTATCGGATGAATAGATTCAAGGTTCCACAGTTATACTCCTAGATAAGCAGATGGTGAAAATTACAATGCGCAAAGAAAAATGAATCAACTGATAGATAGACAGAGGAGAAGAATGGTAGAAATGTCGTAGGGATGTAGATTCCTCCTCTTCAATATTTTCCAGAGAGAGAGACTTCAGGGAGGATACTTTAAATGCGGTGAAATCTCTCCTTAACTTGAATGCGCATGAAGCTTATGCTCAGGGATCGCTTTACTGGCTAAAGTTGATTGATCATTCTATCTTCTTGAATTTGTTGTCGTTTTTCCTAGAGTCCAAGTTATTTATAGCTCCAAGCTTCATTGTATCCGTTAGATACATTCATCTTCAATGGTCAAATCCTAATCACAACATTTGACAGAGCAGCTTGGCTGCTAGCTTCCACCTGCTTCGTAAGCGTATGTTGTTCTCGAGGTAGTAGGTGAATCAGATCTTCCACTACTGAAGATATGTCTATATGTACTCTTCATTTGTACAACCTGCACCCTGGCAACTGTCGTTTACATATCTGAAGCAATGCTAAAAATATTTCTCCCATGTAGGGACGTGAGATAAGATAGGCAACTTTAAATTGCAAATGTCAGTAAGTAAAGTGTGCAAAAAATAATGTCAGTTTTGTACATACAAATATATCTTACGATATTAGGTGGTGCACGAGAAGATATAATAAGATATATTTTATATGTTCTTGGAAATTAAAGAGTATCTCAAAAGATACTATGCATTTAATGTGGACATATTGTTGAGTTCACTATTCAATGTCGTATTTTAGATGGCATCAGCGTTGGAAATATATATTAGTAAGATTTTAAATAATGTATATATAATTTATGTGCATGGCGTTATAGCACTTATGTGTTGCGTAGGTAGTTTACTATATAGTTTGTCATTTAACACAGTCAACAAAGACATACTTTTGACCAAGTCAAAAGTGTAATATATATATATTATCTTTTTTGAATGAAAGATAAAATTAAGATGACAAGATTTTGTCGTTTAATAAAAGTAGATAAAGTATCATCTACCTATTCGTCTAACCATCATTGTTTTAAAAGGCGACATCTCAAGACACTAAGGCTTAAGCCTCAAAGTGAGACACTAGAAAAAAGTCTTGAGGCATGCACCTCATATCTTTTACTTGAGACTTACGCATTTTTTTGATTGAGGTGGCACGTTTCACCGCCTTCACCGTCTGGAGGCATTTACTTGAAACTTGTGCATCACTTTAGAAGGTGATGTAATGAGGTATTGTAGGGTAGACCCAAGATTTATGTTTCTTGTGTTGTCCTTAGAACATAATTCAGTATTTTTTCTTGGTATGTACTTTTTTTTTAATGGGGAGGGGATAATCGGGTTCGAACTCGGGCCCTCCCTCATATAGGGAAGGGACTGCGCTAGGCAACTGGTTCATAATTTAGTACTTTTGAAATAACATGAATATATCATTGAATTAATATAGCTAACACATGAAAATCAATATTGCTCTTAGCTTTTTGATAGTTTTAAGATTATTTTCTTAATTTATTAAGGCTTACGCCTCATTGTGTCTTAAGACTTATGCTTTATGAGGCTTACATAAAGCATTTCACAACCGCCTCAAGACTTTTTAAACTATGCTAACCATTCTATTTTACTTCTATATATCTATCTTTGGTTTTTTTTCATTTTTTACTCAGATGAAATATCGTTTAATGCTTCGCTTATCAATGTTCTATTTGTTTAATACGTTCAACTTGATGGTTAGATGAAATTATGTCTATCTCAACTTTTATCGGTTACTACTTAGATGGAATAGCGTCTAACTCATTATCGATTGCAAGTTAGATAAAGTTTCGTCTAATATATCTTCAGCATCGTCTATTCTTGTTTCTTATTGATTTTTTATGTGAAGTATCATCTAATTCTTCTTCAGTTAGACAATGTATCGTCTATCTTGAACTGTTGTCATATTTTTATACGAAATATCATCTAACTCATTTTTCGTTAGACGATATATCGTCTATTATGAGCTTTCCTTTTTCATTTAGACGAAATATCGACTAACTCATTACCTATCTTGAGTCTGATGAAGTATCGTCTATTATCAGTTTTTGTCATTTTCCTTTCAGACAGAGATTCGTCTATTAACTCTTCGCATCGTCTATCGTATCTGACTTAGACAATGTATCGTCTAATACTCTTTTTCATTTAGACGATGTATCGTCTAATCCTTCGTCTATTCTAGAGACTTAGACGTTATATCGTCTAACTCTGTTTCTTGCAGTTTTACTTATTAGATAGAATATCACCTATGTTGAGTTTGATAGATGATGTATTATGTTTACTTAGATGATATTTAATTTATTTAAATCTATCTTACATATTTAAGATATTCTGATTTAAGTTTATGGAGAACTGAATTAAGTTAAATCTGTAATCTTATTCCTTAAGATTGAGATATTAAATCTATAATCTTATAATTCGTAGGATTGAGATAAATAATGATTTATTTTGTCATAATGTAAAATAATAAATTTGTGAAAAAAGATATTTTCTCAACACCTCCTCCTGGAGCCGCTGTGAATCCCCCTCCCCCTTTCCTTGCCGCCAGCACCCCCTCCCCCTCTCCCCCTTTAGCGGTAAAACCCCATCCCCCTCTCCCCCTTTAGCGGTAATACCCCCTCCCCCTCCTAGAGCCGTCGTGAACTCCCCTCCCCCTACCGCCGCTGACACCTCCACCCCTATGCTGTCGTGAACCCCGGCCCTCCCTCTCTCTCTCTCTCAACAGTGGACTGAGGATACATTGGTCATTTAACACTGAGATAACAATAATATAGAAATCTTTTTAGAATATATATTCGTTCTCCTATTGACTGAAGTTAATCACGATAATATTTTTACACTATTTGATTTTACTTATTGATATGTCCACTATTATATTTTAAGGAATGATTTTTTTACAAATTAACTTTTAATAATAATTTATTTACAAAAATCTCAAAAAATATAATACATTTTTACATAGTTCCTTGTGAAAGTTTTCCATCTGTATCATTTGATCTAAAATCAGACAATTTAAAAAACTGATAAACTTGATGGTTCAGCTTTGGTTAGCCCAATTTTGCAGAAAAGTATTCATTTTTCTCAATCCTAGCTTGCATATGGGATTGACTTTTTTTTTCATTGAACTCAATATACACAGAGTAGTTCAAGAATACTAATACAATCCTTATTATTATGTGGACATCTCTCGATCCCGTCATCTTTTTTTTATGAAAGATAGGGGGCATATAAATAATAATTTATTTTATCATAATGTAAAATAACAAATTTATATAAAAAAGATATTTTCTCAACACCCCTCTCCTGGAGCCGCTATGAAGCCCCCTCTCCCTTCCCTTGCCGCCAACAACCTCTCCCCCTCCTAGAGCCGTCGTGAACTCCCCTCCCCCTATCACTGACACCCTCACCCCTATGTTGTCGTGAACCCTCTCCCTCTCTCTCTCTCTATTATATATATCTCTCTCTCATCAGTGGACTGAGGATATATTGGTCATTTAACACTGAGATCACGAGAATATAGAAATCTTTTTAGAATATTCGGTCTCCTATCGACGAAAGTTAACTACGATAAAATTTTTGCACTATTTGATTTTACTTATTGATAGGTCTACTAATATATTTTAAGGAATGATTTTTTTATAAATTCACTTTTAATAAAAATTTATTTACAAAAATCCCAAAAAGTATAGTACATTTTTTTACACAGTTCCTTGTGAAAGTTTTCCATCTGTATCATTTGATCTAAAATCAGACCATTTAAAAAACTGATAAACTTAATGGGTCAGCTTTGGTTGGCACAATTTTTGCATAAAAGTATTCATTTTTCTCTAATCCTAGCTTGCATATGGAATTGACTTTTTTTTCATTGAACTCAATATACACAGCGTAGTTCAAGATTACTATTACAATCCTTATTATTCAGTGGACATCTCTCGATCCCGTCATCTTTTTTTTTTGAAAGATAGGGGCATATAAACTAGGGGTAGGCCCCAAGAAACCTAATACGGGGAGGACTAATGAAGGTTGGAAAGCACCAAAATACAAGGGAAGCACCCACATCGACGACCATTCTATCGGGAAAGGGAGAGTAAAGACAAGTTCACCTGGCTCAATGGTAAGGACCTTGTCTCAATGCTAGGGAGGTCTCAGGTTTGAGATGGAGTTTAGGGTTTGTTAGTCTTGAAAAAAAGAATGTGTTGGGTGCGGTTTGATTTGAGCGTAGATCTCTCACACTTCGTATAGATTCTAATATCATTAATTATACTAGATTTTTTGTCCTCAAAAAAGAAAAAAAATGTAAACACAACCTCGATCCCATGTCACCATGAAAAGGTGGGAGAGAGGTGACACCTCTGTGCTGAAGTGCGGGCTCCTGGCTCCAGTCATCCAGCAGCATCGAGCAGGGATAATTGAAATCTTTCCCCGTTTTGGTTTGGGATTAAAAATAACCTAATTAAAGTTAAGTGAATTTATTTTATCTATTTTTATTCTTTTTTATTTTGACATGATATCGGATTAAGTTATTCCTCCCGTGGAGGTGGGGATAAGTTAATCCGACTTAAGTCATTTTTTATCAGATTATTCAAATTCACTCTTGCTAAAGTAAAATGACTTAAGTTTGAACTAAAATGGAGATAATCTTGAAATAAACTTAAAACAAAGTGGGGCTTAACGGGATGGTATCTAATTAAGAGCCAAGGACATTGCTTAACGAAGCTCTCTTCTTAAAAACTACTTCCAATTGCCTGATTATACGATCTGATCCATTAAATTTGGAAAAAAAAAGAAGAATCTCACATCGAAAGGAGATCAAAATATGATATGGTATTTTTTAGAGTCGGGGTAGGTGGGAGCTCCCACCTACCCCCTGGAACCCTCACCGTCCCTGGCGGCGGTGGCTCTCCTTTGCTGGATCGCTCTAGTGGCTCCCTCACCGGCGCCCCGTGCACCGGTGGAACGCTGGGCGGGGGGAGCTCCCGTCGGGAACTCCCCCCACTCTCCAGGTTAGCCCCCATCTCCCTCCCCCAGAATCCCACTCCTCTCTCCGCCGGTCCTCCGCCCCCTCTCGTCATCTCCCCCTGCCCCCCCCCCCCATCTCTTTCCCCGACTCCCCCTCCTCTCTCTACCGGTCCTCAGCCCCCTCCCTCCTCTTTCCGCCGGCCCTCCCCCCCTCCTCTTTCCCCGACCTCCCCCCTTTTTGCTCCGCCGGCTCTCCGGCTCTCTCCCGCCATCCCCCCGCCCCCCACCTCCCTACCTTTTCCCCTTCCTCCGCCGTCCGCCGCTCCCCATCCTCACTCCCCCATCTTCAGAGACCCCCCCACCACTTGCCATTTCCCCTCCCCCCCTCTCTCTTCCCCGTCGCCGATTCCTCCCTTCCCTTCTCGCCGCCTCTGTGTCCCCACACATCCCCTATCTTCCGCCCCCCCCCCCCCCCCCTCACCCACCTCCTCTTCCCCGTCCCACCCCACACCCCCAACGCCGTACCCACCCTCCCCCCCGCCGTACTCCCCCTCCCCCTCTTAGACTGGTTCTCCGAGTTCCTCTTCTGCACAACCCCCCCTATGCTCCCTCCCCGTTCTTCCCTTCTCGTCACTCCCACCCACAGCCACCCTCCTCCCCGACTCACCCCTCCCCTGCCGACCCGCTGTGTCCCCCCTCCTTCCGTTTTCGCACCCCCTGCCCCGCCCTGCCCCCTCTGCCTCCCCGTCTCACCCTCCATTTTTCTCCGCCACCCCCCTCTGGTAGGTCCCCCCCCTCCGTCTCTCCCCCTCCCTAGTTACCCTCTGTAGGATCTCTTCTGCCCCCCTCCGCCATCCCCCTCCATCTCCCCCACCGCCTGCTGTTTCCCCCAAACCTTTTGAACCATACCGTCTATCCCCCACCCCTCTCTACTCCCCTTGATCAGCTCTCTCCCGGCGATGGGCGTTTCCTTGAGCACCCGACGAAGCACGGTTCGTGATGCAGGTTACGGGTTTCCGGAGATACTGAGCATCCCCCCCATGCACCCTTCGAGGTGTTGGCCTCTAGAGCACCCTTCTCTTACCGCCATCTGTCAGAGCGGTTCGGCAGCCTCGCGCTCCTCGAGGAAGGAACTCGCCACCCTCAGAAGCGACTATCTCTTCCTCGGCGCCTCCAGGAATCCCCACCCTCGTTGGGCGTCAGTATTCTCTACAGTTCTTTTTCCTTTTGTATCTCCGTCGAGATGACGATGGTATGGGCCTGATACGGCTACATATGTATGGTTTGTTGTCAAGACTGTCCATGTACTAAGACTATCGTTTGTTTTGAATGAAATATCCTTTCTTCCAAAAAAAAAGGTTGCAGTGGATGATTTACTAACTTACTGAAAATTTCTTCCTCCAACATTAGCATGACCATATTCTAGAGGGTTTTGATAAGAAGTAGCTAGCTCGTGCCCCTTTCTCCATCATGGCTAGCAAAGCAACGAGTGGAAGAGCCTTATTAAGAATGATAGGTTATTGCACACTTTAGGTACGAAGCAAGTGATAGGGTGTTTGGTTGTTATTTTTTTTTCTATTTTTTCTCTCAAATTTAAAAAAAAGAGAGGTAGACCCATCTAATCCCGTTTGATGTTATTCTCCTAAATTTTAAGAAGAGAATCTCATCCTATTATAATCTATTTCAAAAAAAAATAACTCTCTAACATTTGTTTAAGATCACAGGCTCTCTCATCTCTCGTTCTCCCTCCCCCCTCCCTCCCCAATGCATCCCCTCCCCCTGACCGTTCTCCCTCCCCCTCCTCCCCTCCCCCTCGGTTGGCATCCCCTCCCCCCTGCCTCCTCGGCGGGTCCCCCGTGTGCGGCCCCCCTCTCCCTCCCTCCCCTCCCCCTCGGCCAGCGTCCCCTCCCCCCTCTGTCCCCTGCACATCCTCGCCCCCCTCCCCCTGGCCGTTCTCCCTCCCCCTCGGTCGGCGTCCCCTCCCCCTCCTTCCCCTACACATCCCTGCCCCGCCTCCCCCGGCCGCCTACGCCTCCCGACGAAGAGGCCGCGCGTCCGCCCTCCCCCGACCACTTGGGCGTCCCTCCGAGGAGGCCGTGCCAGCGCCTCCCCCCTCCCCCGATCACCTGCACGTCCCGTCAAGGAGGCCGCGCCCCTTGCCGGTGTCTCTCTCCCCTACGCGTCCCACGAAGATGCTTGCGCGTCCTTGCTATGTTTTTGACAGTAGACATTTGCATGATTCAAATATTTCTATTTGAAATATTAGATAAAAATATTTTTGGATGATATGCAGGCAAGTTGATTCGGGTTTCGATTTTTATCCGGTTTGTGCAATAAAATCAATTGTTTTTTTATATTTTAATCTGATTTATGTATTATTTTAATTATAAAAAATTATATGCCAAACATATCTACACAAATTTTAAAAATTATGACATTATTACAAACATAAAGTGTCAATTTTTATCAATTTTAAAATTTAAATTAAAAATCAACACAACATAATTTTTAGATAGAAATAATTTTTTAAAAAAATTGTTCCCAAACACCTATATTATCTTTTAAAATATATGTATATATATATGGGGTGAGATGGGTCGACTACCCTCACCTGTTAGTACCACACGTACTCTCATTAGACGGTTCAAAAAAATAATTTTAAAAAATTAAAAAAATTAAGTTCCCACAACATGTTCTTTTTTTTTGAATTTTTTAAATCACCCGATAATAGGGATGTCAATGGTAACCGATAATCCGATAACCGTCCGTTTCGTTAGCTTAACGAACAGCAAATGGATAGTATTTTTCTTTCCGATAAATTAACGGATACGAATACGGATATATCCAGTTTCTTAGCGGATACAGATACAGATACACTTCATTTTGAATCTGTATCCGTCTGTTACCGTTAAACAAGTTTGTATTTGACTCAAATAATTTAATTTCTCGAAGAAAATGATATTGAAGATGAGATATGTGTATAATTTAAGTCATTCTATTTTCATGGTGGTAAAATATTTCTAAATTACAAGATATTTTTATAATTTTTTAAATTATCAAGTTAATATATTCTTTATTTTCATGAAAGGTACGTATAAAGAATAAGAATACGATGAAGATTAAAGTCCAAAAGAGTTAGTTTATTTTATTATTTAAACTTAATATGTTTCATATTATCTTTGGGGATATTGTAATATTATATATTTGTATACTTTTAATTGCATTATATGTTGACTTATGAATAATGATGATATGAGAACTAAATTGAAATGTGTTTGTTTATCATATGGATTGTTCTTTTCAATTTAAATTTTTTTTAATTGAGTTAATTTACATCTTAAATTTTAATCTTATACGTACTTTTATGTCCGATAACTATCCGCAAATCGTCCGTTAACCGTATTTTTCAGATACTCGATAACGGTTTTCGGATACACCACTTTCCGAATAATTAACGAACAGCAAACGGATACACTTTTTTCTTATCGGATACGGATACGGATAGTCCACTATCCGCACCGTATACGACCCGTTGACATCCCTACCCGATAAGAGAATAGACCGTACTAACAAGTGGGTGAGATGGACCCCACCTCACCATATTTCTTTTTTTTAATTATTTAATACACGTCCAAGATGTACAGCAAACTTAAGTGAGCAACAAGACAAATTCTTCTAGCAAAAGTTATCACCTTTGAAAAGACAACCTACTAGTCTAAAGTTACTATTTTGTTATGAAGCACGTGGAGAGTTCATATCTTATTATTTTTACACTCTTGATATAGGAGAATGTCATTAAGATAGTCTTTTTAGAGAAGGCATTGATTAATACGGGAGTGAGATACGTGAGAGGTGAGATCCATATCTCAATGGATCAATCGAATGTCTACTTATTTAAGAAACTAACTCTAACGACTTTTAGGCCGATGAGTTAGTTCTCACAAAATTTTAAAAAAAACTCTTAAAGGTGAGATCAATTATCCATCCTTTTTATCTCTCCTAATTCTTCTTCCGCTAGGGCCGATTTGATAATAGAATTGTCGGCAGATATGTTATACGATGAGAGAGAAGTGGGGGTGAGGCCCACACCCCCCTTACACACATACGCGTTGTTCGACCTCTGGCGGCTTGTTCGACCCTACAGGGTCGAACACGCTATCCCAAACCAAAAAAAGAGGCCCCTAATGATTGGTAATTTATTTTGTATGGCTCTCTATTCCAAAAGTACTCTCCAACAGTAGCCAAGTGGCTTGATAGTTCCCGTCCTCTCACGTAGCAAAGAGGTTCTGTTTAAATTCGTACGAGGTGGAGTGGGTCAAAAATTATCAAGTAATACTTTGTGCATCAAATTTGATGTATAAAGTCAACTCAAATTATAATCTTTTTTCATTGACTTAAAAAAATTGAAATGATCATTTTCGCCCAAAAAAGGGCGTCTCGCATCAGACCCGTATGGCCCCGCGTCAGAACCGTACTGCCCGTTTTTTAGCTCGGCGAAAAAATACAGGAGTGAAATATTTTGTACGACTAAAATATTTTATTATATGAACGAAACATTTAATATAGAATTGAAACAGTTGGTCAGGTTTTATTCTTATAACAAAATATTTCATTTATGTAGTGTTTTATCCCTATAATAAATATTTCGTTCTTGTAACAAGTGTTTTATTTCTACAAAATATTTTATTCATTCATTTTTATAATCAAATAAAATATTTTATTTTTATAACAAAATATTTTATTCCTATAATAAAATATTTTAATCTTGTAAAATATTTCACTCTTGTATTTTTCAGTCGAGTGAAAAAGCGGACTATACGAGTCTGACGCGGGGCCGTACAGGTATGACGCGAGACGTTCTTTTTTAGATGAAAAAGATCATTTTAAATTTTTTTTGACCAATGAGAGAAAAGGTTATAATTTGAATTAACTTTATGCACCGGATTCGATACACGGAACATTACTCAAAATTACCTAGTATAGTTCTTAATTCATGTCTCTGCACCCCTACTTTGTTAGTAAGTCGTAAAAAAAATAACATATCTATATGTGACCCCCTATTGACCTCTAACTCTGGGGTTGGATATTCAAGATTGAATTTTAGACCAACTTTGTTAAATTTTGTGTTACTAAACAAAAAGAGTTTTACTTACTACACTGTACGAGGTGCACTAGAGCTAACAAGGATTATGTTGTCCAATCATGTGATGCCGCATGTTATAATTCATATGGGATATGTTGTTATCATAAATATGTGAAGTTCAAACTTCTTTAAATGTACTTAGATTTCACGCACGTGTCATTGTACATAGGGTCCTCACTTAAACAAAAATTAGCACCATTTTTTAGACTATTTTTGTTTAAAAGTGTAGATAGTATAATCATAGCTAACCCAACGACAATCCGAGTTTCGTAAGTCACCTCACGTGGTGGGTTAATCCAAATGAAGTCACGATTTTTGTTTAAAAGTGACAAAAATATTTAAGTTAATTAAAGTATTGTTTATAATTTACTCAGCATTATTTTATTTAAATTTGTTTATATTTATATATTTAAAATATTTTTAATAAATTTTATAAATAAAATTTTTATAAAAAATATTAATACTACTAAATAAATTTGAAAATGACAAAAATCTTCGCTACGTTAATGTTTACGATTTAGTCGTCACTATTCATTTTAAATTCATTTATATTTTAAAAAATATTTTTAATAATTTTGATAAAAATATATCATCAAAATAATATTTTTTGATGAAAATATTGTTAATTAAAATTTAAAATTGATAAAAGACTTCAATGCATTATTATTTATCATTTATCTGTTACTATCCCCTTTAAATTTATTTATATTTATATTTTTAAAATATTTTTAATAAATTTTATAAAAATACACTATCAAAATAATACAATATTAATAAAAATATCATTAATACTACTAATTAAAATTTAAAAATGACATAAGACTTTGTTATTTTAAATCTCTCTCTCTCTCTCTCTCTCTCTCTCTCGTTTGGGGCTAGGATGGGCAGCGTAGACATCATCATTGTCTACCTTTGCTGCTGCATGGAGACAATCGTGATGATGGGCCTCACCTCTGCCAAATCTGCTGCTTTGTTGCATGCGCGGAGGTGCTCCTGCTTCTCACCTCTGCCAAATCTACTCACCAGTCAGGAGGTCTGCCACATTCGCTGGAGGCCACTGCCTCCTTCTTCTGCTCCTCGCCTTTGCGATATCTGCTCGCCGGTTGGGAGGTGCTCATAGAGGGGGATCTGAGTGTTCCGGGAGAGGGCCAGAGGGAGAGGGGGCCAGGGGTGTTCGTCGACAACGCCATCGTCGTTGTCCTCATATTATCCATCTTCTCCTACTATGGGTCGGCGTCGTCTCCATACATTAACGAACTAATAGCGCCATCGTCGACATCTTCACCCCCTTCGTCTTCCACTCCGACCAACGCCATTGTCCTCCACAGGTTAGCAACACCACCGTGTGTAACACCTTGACTTTATGAAAACTAGTAATGTATTAGGTTAGCTGTGCTGAGAGGCCTATTAGGGTTGGCCCCCTTTAGAGAATCTGAACCCATTAAGAGAGTCTCGTAGCTTCGGGAGGGTAGTATCCTATTTATAGCCTAATTTTATGTATGAAAATTTTAACTCATTGGAAAGATAACTAGATTATCTACAATTTTGTTGTTGAGTGCTTTTTGAAAGTATGCCATTTAGTAAGTTAAAAATGTCAAATAACGAGTTGTAGCATTAGATGATAAGTTAGTTTAAAATATGCGATTGAAAGGGGGTTAGATCAGCTATCTAAGTGAGATAGTCGAAGTTCCTAAATATATGTAGCTATCTCATCAAAAGATAGCTTAAGAGAGGGATAGGCGCTAAAGGGAGAGTGAGGTAGGCCTAAGTGGTAAGATGGATGGCTATCTCATCAAGAGATAGCTGAAGTTTGAAAGATAAACGCTCATAACTATTTTAAGATAGGCGGAAGAACATCGCCTAAGTGGGAAGTTAGCTGGAAAGATAGTCGCTGGAATTAAGATAGACGCTATTAACATATTGAGATAGTCACTGGATAGCCGATATCCCTGCGACTATGTTATCACCTAAGTTAAGATAGTCGATGGATTTTATGAGATAGGCGCTCTTAGAGTTGGGATAGTCGATGGAATTTTGATGAGATAGACGATGGAGTGTGTCTATGTTACGCCTATGTGAACATTTTAGCAACTATATTGATTTAGTTTATTTTTTTAACAACTAGGTGACCTTAGCTTTAGAAGTTACGCGAATATGTGAACTTAATCTCTGTGTGATTGTGTCTATGTGAATTTTATCCCATTTAATTGTGCCTAAGCGAGTGTTCATGCGACTAAGTTAATTAATTTTAGATTTTAGCGTCTATATTACACTTAGACGTTTTTCTTAGACTTCTCAAGTGTTAGCTGCCAGAAGTCAATAAGGTAAGGACAATTTTATCTGCCAAAAGTCATTAAGGTAAGGATAGGATGTATGCCAAAAGTTAATAAGATAAGGGCATGGGTGTCTATCAGAGTGCTGGCAGTTGGAGCAGATAGCAAACATCTTGGGTAAGAAAATAAACTAAATAATTCTCCATTAGCTATACTTGAGGACTGTCTATTTAAGCCCTGATCACCCCCTGGTTACCCATTTACGTCCTAAGAAAGAGCAAAACAGAGGAAGAACCGCGAGATCTATAGGAGGAAGAAGGTTCAACAGGAGTAGACAGTCTTCTCTAACATGTAAGGGAGGCTTTTAGGAGTCATTCTGGGAGGTAGCAAGGGGTAGAGAGCAGGGAAACAAGTGGCGGATAGGACCTCTCATCGCAGATAGGCATCTGATCAGACCGAACATATGCTATTTGTTAGTTTTCTTGCTTTGAGTTTATTTGCTATTCAGAAGTCAAAATGTGCATGAAAGGGAGTAGTGATCATGCATGGTTAAAACCTGAAATATGCATTTAGCAGTATATTATGACTTGCATAAGTGCATTTCTTTTCTTGATTTGCTATGAACCATAATTGTGATACTATCCATGTTCAGATGCGATTTAAGTTGTCCAAATGAATGAGAATGAAAATGTTAAAATGAAATTGAGCACATGAACAGAGCCACCGTAAGGAGGGGGAAGGAACCCGGGTAAGCATCTACCTGGGAATCCTCATTTGAGGACGGACGGACGGTAGAATCCAGAAGTTAGACCAGACGATGATTTGGTGGATGGTGGGATAGAGTCTCCCGATCTTGTACAGTTGATCAAGACTAGTTGGTACACGCGTTAGGCCATCCGTGGCAATGCCTGCGCCTCTCGGTCACATTAGGTAAGATAACTCGTGTTGTGGATTAGATGCATGTCCAGTAATGTGCAAGTAAAAATGATTTAAAATCTCATGTAGGCGGAGTTTAATCTATGTAACATGGGGTAACTTGATTTTGTGAGGTCGGTGTGATTGAATGGCTACATGTAGCTGTATGATTCTAATGAAAGTTGACCTACCGGCCTCCTATAAATTTGAACCCCGGACAGTGAGCTCATTTTTATATTTACGTTCTTTGAATTATGTATATGTTAGAACCTACTGATAAATGGGGATATACATATATTATACATGAAAGTCTTCTAGCTTTTTTGTAAAAAGTTTATTATATGCTATACATATGACTGATTTTGCAAGTGTCTACTGAGTTTTAAGACTCACGCATGCAGTTTAACAATTTTCATGAAATTAAGAGGTCTGTTTGTAGACCTGTCGAGTAGGAGGCCCAAGAAGGAGCTTGAGGAGTTGTCAGCTGGTGCCACCCAAAAGACTATAAGGTTTTAGTGTTTGTCTGAGTGTTTACTTTGTGCTCGATGGTTCTTTTGTAGTAGGAATTAGACAATGTTGATTAGTTTAAGTTTGAGTGTGATCTTGGGAGAATGTTTCTAGTAAGTGGGTTATGTACTGCAGTTTTTGATGTAAATGATTTTAAGGTTCAATTTTATTCAATGAATTATGTGTCGTTGTCTATGTGTGTTCGTATTGAACTCGTATGGTATGATTGTGTCATTAGAATAATCAATGGTATGTCTATAAACGTTTTGTAAGACAACCGAGCTCACAACGTATAGTCGTATGAGGTGACGTCTCTCCTACCGGACACCGACTGCCCAGGAAGGGGGAGTCACACCGTAGGCCTCCTGCGGTTCGGTGGGGGGGGGGGGTCATAGTAGGGGGGGGGGCAGGAGGGTTCTCTCTCTCTCTCTCACATACACACTCTCATAAGAGGGCATTTTTATTTTTTTATACGTTCAAACGATTTTTATCGACATATTCTCATAATATTCACCGACGTTGATGGATTGGGAATCACATGGATATAACTGTAATAATATGACATATATTGAGGATATTCTTGATAATACGCTAAAAGTAAGGGATAAATATGAATATGGTATTTCACAAGAGTATATATGTAAAAATCCCTATTTTTATGTGAATTGTGTAGAATATAAATATAGAACAAATACGAGGTAGCGGGTGAGATCCGATTTGTTATCAGATCACGTATGCATGCTATTATCAAAGACAATCAAAATCCCCATAAAAGATACTCGGCTAAACGCGGCGACTCCCCAACCCGCGAAGACAGCAGCGGCGCTAACGACCCCACTGGACTCCTGTTTAACGCATGCAATAAGATTTTGTCACCGTCGGTAACTGCGGCATTTTCTTGCGGTCTTAAAATTGTGTTAGTTTTAAATTTATTTATTTTTGCTTTCTTATAAGTTTACTTGCAAAATTACTCCTCTTAATTTCACATTATTTTTACAACCTTCTTATACTAATATAGTGTCAAAAATACCACTATAATTCTGATTGAAGATTTAAAGAATATTTTATTTTCATCTATATAATTATTTCTTTGGATGTAAATATCTTTATAAAAAGAGTTATTTTCATCGATATATTATACCAAAGAGAAAGAAAAGGAGATAAAAAGAGAAATGTACGAAGAGAGAGAAATAATTTATGGAAGATTAGAGGTATTTGATCTTTTCTTAAATTTGATTAAAGGCCGGCCGGTGTTAGATAATGTACTTTAGCTACTAACAGTTAGTAACGACAAGGTATTTTAAAAAATATTATGTGTAACGAGATTATTAAAGATAAACGAAAGAGACAATTTCATAAATAAATTTATAAGAAGTTTATTTTACAAAAAATCATAAATTTATGTTTAGTGCTTTTTAATTTAATTTAAGCATGATATTTTTGCCGCTCAAGTAAATCAAACAATAGAAAAATGATCGCAAGATGTACGGCATCACGATATTCCTTTAATTTTGGGTGCGTTGACTTTAATTTTAATTTACTCAAAATGTGAAGCATAATTTATGAAAATGTAGTGTGAAGAATTTTGCCAAAATCAATGATCCTATGATGTGAGGAGACTTTTGTTTCTTTTTTATAAAATGTAATTGACTCTTACCCACAAGGGTGAGTCGCAATTCAAAAGTTGAGTCGGTATTTGACCAATTTTGATCTATTAATAATCACAGACAATTTACTTATATATACATATTTATTCTTTGTTATGAAAGATCAAATTATCTGATTGAAATGACCATTATTATTTATGGCTCGTTTGGGAAACAATTTAGAAATGTTGATGTCAATCGCTGGTGGAAAAAGGGGGAGACAAAAGGGCGATAATGCATTTTTGAAAAAAAGAGACAATATATTAAAAACTTGACAATGATCAATTTTTTTTTTCAAAATCTGATTTCAAGGTAGAGAGAGAAAGAAAGAGAAGAGGTCTTGTCACTTTTCTCTCTAACAATTTTGAGAAGCTTACCTCTCATTCTCTCTCTCTCTCTCTAGTATTTTCAACTTGTGTTCTCATAGACTATCTTAAATTATTAAAAAAACATTAAATACAATCTATATGATTATTCCACTGTTGCAGTTATAAACGCCATCAAGATTTCTAGCGAGAAATTTTTTGTGACCGAATCAGACGTGGTCACACGTGTCGTACGATCCGTTGGCCCAAGCAAATTTACCGAGGAGCCCTCTAATTGTTAACGTGGGGATAAGGTCGAACGCAGCCTCGCCTTTAATTAACAGGAGAGCTTCGTTGTCGACGTGGAACTTTCCATGCCAAAGAGAAGCAGCTCTTCGTGGGCCTCTCTACGTATAATTATCAGAGAGAGATTCCCCAAGAGCCATGTCCATCACGTGACAAAGACTTTTTCACGACATTCTCTCTCCGACGCGTATAAGCACTCTTACCAACATAACCCGGAGTTGTCCCCGGGGATCAGCGATGTCACGTGAGACCCCATCGTATCTGCCCCGCCAGAAGTGTGGGGTCCACTGTACGGAAACCGTAACGGCTCAAGTCGAGCCGAGCCGAGCCGCGGCAGTAGCAAGAAGCGAGAAGGCGGGGGAAGAAGTAGTAACGGTTGCCACAAATATACCCCGTCTAGGTTTCTCTCTCTATCCCCCCCTCTCTCTCCAGTGGATAAAAACGAAACCAAGTTTTCTCTCTCTTCTCTCTTCTCTCCTCTCTCTTCTCTCTCTCTCTCTCTGAACTTTCCTCTTCCACTATTTCCCATTGCTTCGCCCACAAGAACTATATATGAAGAAAACCTAAGGAAGCCTATCTTGTGGTCTTCCTCGCCCGCGGCACTGGGGTTTTCGGAGCTGCTCCGTGGGCGAGAGGGTAAGGCATCTTCTCGATTTCCATTTCTTGCGTTCTATGCGCTCTTATTCTGCGGTTTTGAGCGGGCCGAACCTCTTCGGGTCAATATCTTCTCCTGCTGCTGCTGCTCCTCCTCGCCCTCCTCTTTCCCACTTGCTCTAATTCATGCTCTCGGATTTCTTTTGAGGTTAGATTTTGTTTCTTTTCTCCGGATGATTGGACGTGGATACTTTGACATTGTGGTTGTAGGTAGGTTCGGGGATTGGAGAAGCACGATAGTTTTCCTCGTATATTGTGTTTATAGGTTTTTGTAATCTTTTTTTTCTCTTTGAATGGTTACGATATGTTTGGATTTAGTACAGAAAAGAATGTTCCTTTTGTACGATCTTTTTTGTAAAACAACTTTATCTTTTCTATTTAACTGTCTCTTAGGTTATTACGTTTATAGTCTGTATCTTTTGAAGATTCTGGTGTCTTAGTATTAGTTCGGAAAAGAGAGTTTGTTTAGTGTTGTTGTTGTTAGTACTATTATTATTTTAAAGAAACTTGGCCTTTTTTATTTTACTGTTTTGTAATTAGGAAGTTGTAATTTCTCTGCTTCGTACTATGCCTTTCGTCATTAACTCATTATGCATTTCTTACTTACCAATTTAAGTTGTGAGGATGGAGAATAGAATGTTTTTACTCTTTCTCAGGACATGCAACTCTAGTCCTAGTGCGTACTATTTTAACAACTTCTTGAAATTGTAGGTAACGGGAATGGAATGGTGCTGTGCTGGTATTGCATCTTTTCTTCCATTGGGCGTCAAACAAGAACTACTGAATTTGTCTTCAATATTGAACAAAAATTTTCCTATGTGTTATTGCTGAGGTGCTTCTGTTGGAAAAACACAGTGAAATTGATTTTATTGATGCTATTTTCCAATCTCTGCTCAATAGCACTATTCTGGGGTGTTTAGATTAATTTTAAATGAAAATAATGAATAAGTTTCTCAAAAGAAAAGTTGAAAAGCAGATCAATATGTGCCATCATTTAACATTTTGTTGAATTCTCCTTTGGATTATGTCATATATAGGTATAAGGGGGATGATGGCTTTGGCTTTGCCAGTGATGTTGCTTCACTTTTATAAGTACCTCCAAATTATATATGCTTAACTGGATCTGGCATCTTATATATGTAATAGCTTCATATGAGATCTTACTGCTGAATCAGCTGTCAGCATGTTAACTACTATTGTTACTTCTTTGCTGGGAATTAAACATGCATTTCATATAGGCTTTGTCATCTGGTTGAAAGGTAGCTGCAATTCTTGTTAAAGCATTTGGGATGTAGGGCAGGTTCTCGTAGACTCAAGTTTGATGAAAGGGGGATCTTGCCATCTTGGCTGCTTTATTTATTCATAGATGTTGCCACTGATGTTTAAAAGTGGGATGCACTGGTTTTGGCATCAAATTCCTTTTCCCAAAAGCACTTGCATTCCTAATATTCACTTCGATTGCCAAAAAAGGAAGAAAGAAATGAACTGTATACCAGAAAATACTAATGATCCGAGATCCTATATGGTTCCTACTCCCATTTCAGCTGCCTATTTTATGCTTGATTTATCAAATTAGCTTTGTCACATGGTATACTTCATTAGAGATATTATCTATTTGATGAATGTGCATAGTTGATATGGCTTTGCTATGATATTTCCATTCATATTTCTGTGACAAGATTCACTTATAAGATTACAGACTTACAATATAATTTCTCTCTTAAGGTTCCCGGTTCAAGTGTCAAAGACGGTGTACCCATTTCCGTATAAATGAACATTGTGGCTTTTGGATGACGTAGTCATTGGTGGGCCATTTGTCAGTCCCAAAACATGGCAGCAGGTCAGCGAAAAAAGAAACTGAATGGTGGCAGTGTTACAAGGCTAAACTTTTATGAACACAATGTAGGACGGAAGAAAATGAAACTGGAATCATGTGATGTTTTTCTGAATATGACATCTCATGTATCTCTAGAGTGGGATGAGAGTCAAAATAAGGTTGTGCCAAAGAGGGGACAGGTAGGAATAACCTGGAGGGACATGGCCCCTTTTCTTGATTGTATTCCAGAGCTCCGGAGAGGTTTAGCAGATGTCTTATCTGTTCCTCGAGGGATTTTTGGGTTAGAGAATGTTGCCGATGTACTTTCTTATGAGGTAATGATGGTCTGAGTCCTGACAAATTTTCCAAACATTTTACAATGTTGTTGAGCTTCCTTTTGTGATTTTGGCATGCAATGTTATGTTAACACCTAGAGAATTTTATGAATTATATCAAAACTGAAATTTCAGGTCTGGGAAACTTTTTTGTCAGAGCAAGAGAGGAAGCTTCTTGTTCAGTTTCTTCCCAAGGGTGTTAAAGTGGATGATGTTGTGCGATCACTTCTTGCAGGAGAAAACTTTCACTTTGGAAATCCTTTGTGCAAGTGGTAAGTGTTTGGTCTTTTTTCTCTTATTATTTTTTCTTTTCCCACTCGGGGGTTTTATGATGGTAAATTTGGTAAATATGATTCTAGACTGTGCAAAGAGGCCACATTTGGTCTTTCTCAGATAACTGGCAATGGAAAGTGATTTCATCTTTTTATTTAATTTAATGTTTCCAAATAATGGAAGTAAGTCATATGCACCATTGTTTGATATTAGAAATTGATGACCATAAAATGATGATTCAAATTCAGATGATTGTTTTTAATTGTTGATCATAGAATGCTGATTCAAATTTCTAGCAATATTTTGTGTATTATATGTAGTAGTCTATTGAAAACTCTGTTTCAGTTGTTTGAGGGTCATATTATCTATGACTGAAACTGCCTAGTTAATTTGTTGACTTTTCCTCCTTAGAATTGCTGGAAGCATACTTGGATTTTCCGTATGTTTAGACTGTTTCTCTAAGCCCACTACGTAGATGGTTTGTCTTGACAAATTTCCCCCTTATGACCATAAAAGAGAAAGGAACCATCTGAATCTGATGTTGTTGACATTTGGGACTTGCTGATCTAAATGAATGCTATCTTTAACTGGCTTGTTATGGTCATCTACAAAGATGATGAACTGTAAGGGAGCATTTTTATTTGATAATCCCAGGTCTGAAGTCTACTTGGGTCTAACCTAAGTAAATTGGAACTAGGGTGCATTTACTTGGAGATTTTACATGGCTAATATGGACATGTGGCATTTTTAAAACAAATGCACGTTTTGGATGCTACAGAACTTCAAGTGTCTGACACTTGTGTTGAAACATTGCTATCTACTCTTGTGGGAGGATGGGGCGCTCTCCAAAGTTTGCTTCCGGGGTGAACTGTGTGCCTCTCGGAGGCGCCAGCCATCGCTCGACCTTCCCCGGCGCTGCTTCGAGGAGGGGAGCTGCCGGGGACACGGGAAGGGGAAGGGGTAGTCTTGGGAGGTCCGGGGACCCTGCTGACCAATGGAGCTTCCGGAGTTTCCAGAGGCCTGCTCCAATATGCTTCAGATGTCGGGTTAGAGGTCACACTCAACGTTTCTACCAGGCAACGGCGGGTAGATGGGGTCTGGTGGCTGATGGGGTGAAGGAGTTTTCTGGCACCAACACTTATATGCGGACGTAGTTTTTACAGGCTGCTCTTTCTCTTGTGAGGCATGGTCACGTATTACAACAAGGATTCAGTGCGCACTCAACATGCATGAGTGTGTGCAGCAGCTGCTTGGGGACTGGCAGAGAAGATGGTTGCTTAAGGGAGACAGACTCATCTTGTTGCTTATTTTACGTGCCACCCTTTGGGCGTTATGGGGAGAAAGGAACAACATAAATTTCAGAAGGGAAGCAAGAATTGCGGATACAGTGGTCTCTTCCATTTGTGAGAGGGTGAGAGAGTGGGCCTGCCAGCATTGTAACATACACTCACAGAACTCTTCCCTTTTTATTTTGTTGGAGTGCTACTGACTGCCACACGTTCTTAGTGTGTAGAGCTTTTTTGTACAGGGATCTTTGGGCCATACCTTGACTATACATGTATATCCCTTTTTTTTCTTTTAATACAATTGTGATACCATCCATTTTCCAAAAAAAAAAAGAATGTTTGACACTTGTGTTCTTGCTCCAAATGCAAAATGATTTTTTTGTGACAAATCATTTGTGTCTATTTCTGTGAGGATGCTTGCCTCCCTCCAACTTGTGATTGCTGTTCCATGATATTTACTTTTCATTTTACATCTTCAATACTTGAACGAGTGTGTTTACTTAGTGTTTCTTGGCTCTCCCTGGATATCCTTGGTAGTATTTTCTTGCTTTCAACTGCAAAACATTGCCTTTTGGCTGATAGGGCCCCTCTTCTCCTAACTCTTGCTAGTGGTCTTCCCATTCCATTATTTACCCCTTGTCCATTTTTTTACATCTTTTCACTTATATTAGCAGTAATACATTAGGTATATAGGCATTTAGGGGCATTGACTGGAAGTTCAACACTGAATGCAGACCCAACACTGGGAAATTATCTTGCTTATCTGTTTCATTTTGGGATTCTCCTGCTTTTCACTATTTTGGTCAATAAATAATATAATTATAAGAGAAGAAATGATTGACTAATCTTGAGATATTTTGGCAGGGGTGTTTCACTTTGTGCTGGTGATTTACATCCGGATGTTCTTCTACATATGGAACGTCAGCTTAGAGTGTCCAGGAATTCTTACTTTTGTGAATTAAGAAAGTACCACTCGGGGTATGTATAACTTTGCTTCATATCTCACCATTTTTTTTCATGTAATGTTCTCTGCATATTTGATTTATAATGGCAGGATTGTTGGGAACCTGTCAAAATTAAAGGAGAGATGGACAAGTTGCAAGGATCCAGAAAAGGAAATTACAGTTAAGATATGGAGGTCAGTAAACATACCCAGATAGCTATGTAATCATCATAGATTTATAATGCACATATGCTTTATTCCATCATGAACATTGTATCTGCCAATGTCATGTGGCACACGGTGTGCCATTTCGCATGACAGTGCCACACCCACAATACCTTCGAATGCCACTTAACTGAATATGAATTTTTGGGTTAATGCTTTTTTTTCTTCTGCTCATTATATCCCTTTAATGAATTTGAAATTTTGTATATTCCTTTTTTTTAAGTTTCTCATTTGCCTGATCCTAGGCTTTGCTTATGTGTGGGCTTGCATCCAACGATGGTGGTGTCGATTTCAGACTCGGTTTCGGCCGGGTCCGAAACCGAAACAACTCGGTTTTGGTTTCGGTTTCGGCTTAAACCTGTTCAAAACATTGAAAAAAATCAAGGAAAATAAGAAAATCTCAAAAAAATAAAAAAGTTAAAATCTGAAAAATTTATTAGACATGCATTTGACTGTAAAGAAATTGGATTAAGTGCAATAAACATGAAGTAGGCATTTGACATGTTAAACTAATATTCTTGAGTGCATATTAAGCATGAAGTAGGTTCAAGTAGTACAATAAACATTACAAACATAGTAAATGTAATCCCTACCCAAATAATGATGCATTAGTATGGATAATAGTCATAAGAACCTTCTCCCTCATCGTCTTGCTTCTGTTGTTGATATCTATAGAAAGGCTACATATATTTTGTATATTTACTGTAATCAAATAATGACGTAGCCAAGTCCTGTATCTCTCTTTGGATCCCTCTTGGAGTATAAGGTTGTTGGCTTGATTGGAATCTAGAATCAGCATAAGAAGTAGAACCTTGAGGATGAGAAGAGGATGTTGACCCATAATTGCTACTGGTTGGAACTGGATAGAATTGAAATTCTGGTTGAGAACCCCACCCATACATGCCTGCTTCATGTTGGCAACCTCCAAAACCTATTGGATGTCCATATTGACTCTGTGAATCATATCCTCCATTATGACTGTATCCTCTGCCCGTGTCAATGTGGAAGGAGGAAATAGGTGCATATGTGCCACCGCCAGTAGTAGTACCTGCAGCTACATTGGGATCATCACTTGGTGCATCATCATCATCAGAACCATAAGAAATTAATCGCCTTCTAGCCTTTGGCGCTGTTTTTTTCTTTTGTGGTGTGATAATTTCATTCATCTTTGAAATGAGTTCTTTTCCTCTTGGCGTGTGCCTTACATAAATTTACTTCAACTGCTTAATTGTCGGGTCCTCTCGAGCAACAGCCTCTCAAACATCCCATGCACTGATATACTTCTTCTAAGGATGGAGGTGGCTTGACCATTTTAGGAGTGACTGGCCTGCTATCTCATTATGAGTGTCTAGCTGGCTCAAACTCAGGTTGTTGCTCAGTGTCGTCAAAAAACAAAGGCATTGGCGCTCTCTGGTGCATGAGTCTCTCTGGCCCTCTTTGTTGGTCTTCTGAATTCTGGATCCCTTGACTCATCTTCATCTAATATGTCATTTGCCCATGTTCTGTCATCAACATCAAAAACGGGCTCATCAACTTACTCTCGTATCTCAACCCAAGATTGCAAGGGATTGTCATCGTCAAATAATGCGTCCACATCAATTTTTGGAGTTGTATCCTCTATGACGCGTTTATCCCGCAGTTATTGTCTCAACTTCATGTTCTTTATTCTCAGTCTCATGTTGTAGTGGCAGTAAACCAATTTTTCTAGCTGTTCAACTTTTAGCCGATTGCGAGCCTTTGAGTGTATAAGGCTGAACGTGCTCCAATTTATTTCATATTGACTTGCTGATGTTGTTTGACTGAGCACCCTAATTACAATGAAAGCCAATGCATTATTGTCCAAATCTCTATTGTTCACCATTATCTACTAGGCAGCTGTTCCACCAACCATAAACAAATAAATGTAAGATGTAAATAAAGATCAATTATCCATGATGTACTAATATATATTGACTCAATTTAAGCACAAATATTTAGTATATCTGGGCTCACTCTTCCCACGACGTATTGCAATTGGGAGTCAGAATATATCTCAGTTCTCATTCTATAATTGTTCATCTATAAGGATAAAGTAATAGGTTAACATAACTACTTAAGTAAATTCTTTACGTCTTATTGATAAAATCAATAAAGGCCAACCTCTATTTCGACTTGAAGTCTTTTTTCTGGTGTCCTCGATAAACGACCAATGACTTTTAAACGGCCTTAAAGCACCTCGTCATCAATATTTGCATTGACATTGTACATAAATCGAGAGTTAAGGAAATAACTTGCATTTGTGTATAATTAACTAAATGTTAGATGTAAATTAACCTAAAAAATAATGAACTTTATATTAATACAATTAATCACTCACCAGTTGCATGCAAGTCATGGTATAATGTATTGTCTTATCTATGGTCAATAATTTTTCACCACTTTTCATATTCTTTGGGAAGGGATTTCTGCAAGTGTAATTTGACACGATTCATGACCTCGTATAGATATCCCATATCATTCTTCTCATCGCCATCCACCATTCTTAGGACCTTCACGAGGGGTGTGACTACTTTCATATATTGTGAGACCTTGGCCCAGAATTTGTTGTCTTCCACGATGTGACAGATATCCACATAATCCATCTGAGCATCAGTATTAGATTTGTCTATTTCATCCACATGAAAGATTTGAGCTCATTCTTAAACCTGTGCAATGACTCCAAAGAAATAAAATTCGAATCAAATACAGATGATATCTATAAAGATAAAGTAGAAAGAATTGAGCTCATTTTTATACCTTTGAAATGACTCTAAAGAAATGAAATTCGAAGCAAATCTGGTTGGTCCTACACGGATGATATCTCGCCCCCCACTTGCATGCTCTCTAAACATGTTCAATATCCTAGGATGGCCATAAATATACTGAGTGATTTTTTGTGCCATCTTAATTGTCTTTTTCACATTATTTTCTTTCCTAATGTCTTTAAGTATCAAATCCAGACAATATGCTGCACATGGGAGTCAATATAAATACATGCGCTTCTGTATCTTCTTCTTCCCTGCAGCCTTATAACTGGCTTCATTATCAGTGACTATTTGTACAACATTGTCCTCTCTAATTTGGTCTACCATCTTATCCATCAAATGAAACAAATAATTTGCATTCTTTTCATAATTTGATACATCGATTGATTTTACAAAGATTGTACCTTCGATGCAATAAATTAGAAAGTTGATCATGGACTTCTTCGTGGTACCAGTCCAGTCATCACACATAATGGTGCATCCTTTTCCATCCAGATATGCTTGAAGCTTTCAACCCACTGATGGAACTCCTTAACCTATCCCTCAAGGTCACGCCCGTATATGTCCCGACGTGATGGGCCTTCAAGTCAGGGTTAGCATCTGCTATGGTATCTAGCATAGGCTGGAAATATTCTGATTCAGCTGCATTTGCAGGCACACCTTCATGAAAAAATCATTTGCAAATACTTTTAAATGCATGCCCGACAAATTTAGCTGATTTTTTTGACCCCTCTCAATGTTTACTTGATTTTTGGTTGTGTAGCACTTTGCCTTCTGTGCAGATAGTTGTCCATGAGGCCTACTCTCTGCGGGGCTGCACTAGTGTCAGGACGTTGAGCAGTTTGTGCTACACCAGTTGTACTGGAGTATGTCCTTAAACCTATCGGTGTTTTTTCTTTCCTTCGAGCCGCTTGTTCACATTCTACTGTTTCAGTCAGCTCTGGATCTGAATCCTCAGTGTCTTCCTCATCATCGTCATCTCTCCTTCCCCTTCTGTCCGAAATCTTCTCAGTATTTTCAGTCTCATCTTCAGCCCTTTGTTGCATCCTCTCTTTTTTTCCCAGAAGACATTGGCGCATTTCTTCTTGGACCTCTCGGGGACATCTGTCACATTATTTGACCCCTCCTCTTATCCCTACCAAATGTTGCTTTCATCTAGTAACTCCTCCATATATCTCCTTACCACAATAATTACATTTCACTTTTCTTCTGTCAGCATCAACTAAGGAGAGGTGAGCCCATCTTGGATCGTCATGCCCTTGCTGCTCCTGACCTTGTTCATGTCTACCCATGATACTGCATTAAGACAATCGAAGACAAATGTTTGTAAGTACAATGAAGCATAATTGAGCTTCAAATTATACTGAATTGAGATAATTAGTCAAAAGTCTCAATTTTTAACCGCTAATTAAGGTCACCTTTGGGGATTTAGTCTGTTCACCCTTCATTAAATGTAATTAGTAGTATGTTCATGTCCTAAATTATTCAATGAAGCTTAATTAAGCTTCAATTGATCCTAGCTTAATCTAATCTAATAAAAATCTCAAATTTAAATAGTTAATTAGGCCTTAATTTGGAGATTTATCCTAATCACCCTTCATTAAATGTAATTAGCAGCATGCTCTCACTCTAACATATTCAATGAAGTTTAATTGAGCTTCAATTGACACTAAATTAACCTAATCTAACAAAACCCCCAAATTTAAATACCTAATTAGGTCTTAATTTGGAGAATTGCCCTAATTACTCGATATGCAATAAAATTAATAGTATGATCTCACCCTAAAATATTCAATGAAGCTTAATTGAGCTTTAATTGACGCTAAATTAACCTAATTAGACAAAAGTCCCAAATAAAAACCGTTAATTAGGTCCTAATTTTGGGATTTATTCTAATTATCCGGCGTCTAATATAATTAGCAGCATGCTTCCGCACAAAAATATTTAACGAAGTTTAATTAAGCTTCAATTCATGTTAAACTTACCTAATTAGACAAAAGTCCCAAATTTAAATTGCTAATTAGGCCTTAATTTTAAAAAGTAACATATTTAACATATGAAAATTAATATATTGAAGAGAACTTTACCTACAAAAAAAACTATCAAATCAAGAAAAAAACAAAAACTTACAAGATATTTGAGGAATCTACACACTCACACATTGTAAACAGTAAGAAACGGCAACGACGATGGCAGCGGCGGCAGCGACAGTAGTAAGCTCCTCCACCTGCGCTCCTAGACCTGCAAGGCTGCAACCCCTCAGATCTGAGAATCTGAGGGGAGGGCGGAAATGAACTCCCCTTAAGAGAGGAGTTCGCGTCTAGTTTCGGGCCCAAACCGGTATCTGTTTCGCTCGAAACTAATAAAATTTTTTTTGTTAAGTTTTGGACTTGTTATAGTGAGCAGGTCCGAAATCGTATCGGTTTGGTCCGAAATCGATACGTGATACGTTTCGGCCGAAACTGTCAACCTTGCTTGCATCAGATGAATTGGGTCAAGATTGGATGACCCTAATTGGGTTGATGCTGACCAGTGCTGACTTGCTTCCATTCCTTTAAACCTCTCTACTTGTCCATATCTTTTCTGCTGATAAATGTTTTCAGGGATTTTTACATATATACCTCCATAAAGTTCGATTTTGTCAAATATACCTCTCATCTGAGCATATTATCATGAATATCCTTCATTTAGATAGAAATGTTACAGTTGTACCCCTTTAGTTTACTGTCATCGACGGAGGAGAATATTCCATGAAATATGTCATCTACGGTCGTTAGATCTAGGGTATATTTGACAAAATCGAACTTTACAGGGGTATATATACAAAAACCTTACTCTTTAACTCACACTTAACTCGGGTTAAGCACACGGGAGTTAAGGCGAGGGCATAATCGTGACATTATCCATATTTCGAGGATATTCATGATAATATACTTCGATAAAGGTAATATTTGACAAAACCGAACTTTACAAGGGTATATATGCAAAAATCCCATATTTTTTATCCAAGTAGTTCTCCACTAGAGGGGGCTTTGGAAATCTTACTTTATTGGGAAATGGGTCTGTGAAGGCATAGGCAACTCATAATGTTGTTCTACGAGTTGGCTTTTTCCTCTATTTTTCTGCTGCTGTTTTGTCATTTTCCAACTTTTTTGTTGAGTAAGATGGATTGGATGAAGGTCTTTTTTGATTTTTTGTATGTGTCTTGGTCTTTTCTTTGTCTACAGTTTGATTTGTGTTTGTCCCCTTGGTTAAGTATCTGTCACTCTTACAACTCCTCGCTGATCTTGGTAGTCAATTCAATTCTCACCCTTCAGTCATGTTTTCGTCTTAGTAACATACCTCTGGTTTTATCCCAGTATTGGATACTCTGCCCATTTGGCCGTGCAAGGAAAGTTTAAAGAAGAGAATATCTAGTGCATTATTAGTAGGTGGGTGTTCGTCCTCCTGTCATGAATGATACAACACAATTCAGGGAAGAAAATAAGTTCAAGGAGTGTGGATTGCTTGGTTGGGCCATGGTTGAAGAGAAGCAATTCTAGCATGACCTGAAGACATTCATCTTATCCTCGTGTTGGCTTTGGTTAGAAAGGCATGTTTAACAAAAGAACCCATGTCTCTTCATGAGACACATCTAACCATGATTAATCTTCTAAGGCTGTTGTGGCCTGCGATGAGATTGTGGGTTGGGATTGAGGCCCCCAACATTTGCCAGACACTGAATATATGCTACTGTTACAAAAATGAGCTATTATTGAAGGTATTATATTAATTATTGGTTAAGCCTGGGGCATAGGTCAACTCAAGCTTACCTAAAGGTATCAATCTTTTCTCTGATTTTAACTCTCTTGAATTGATAATAATTTAAGTCCATGTCCACGAATAGAAAAAGGTTTGTTGTTTACATTGTAGAATAGCCCATTATATTTAATCCTGTTTAAAGTACTCACTGCACCCACTGTGTCAGCTTCCGCATGTATCCTCTTTGTGCTTCTTCTTTGAAGATGACATTGACTTGGTCCTCATCGGAGCATTGCTTCTTTCATTTGATTGATGCTACATCCTAATTATTTTGGAAAGTTGAGAATTCAATGAACTTTTTGATGATAGATTCAATTTTAACATGCTCTTGAATGATTGACTACATCGTCGGACATGCAGGGAAGGAATCACAAAGTCGACTCACAGAAGACCATCCGTTGCTCCTGAAAAGGCCAAAGTTCTCTCCGGTTCCGAAAACGAGCAGTCACACAATACTTGCTTCCACTGTGGTGACACTGCTCAATATATGTCGTATATCAAGGCTAGTTAAACATTCTCTGTTCATCAAATTGGGCAGTTATCAGAAAATTAATGCTATGTAATACAGTACTGCCTGTTATATGTTGGGTGGGTGTCTGAGGTCCTCTTACCAAAAAAAGAAAAGCAAAAAGTGTCAAAGATGCTTAGAGAGATTGATTCCTGATATTAATTGGATTCGTCACTGCCACCATCTTTAATATCGTCTCTTTGGGTGAATTTGCACGTTTGCAAGAAAGTATGACCTACAACCCTATTTCCAAGATAGTGTACAGAATGATTCTGATAGTCATTATATATCACATATTATGGAAAAACAAACTTGCTTTCAGCTCTCTACATCGCATCTGAAAGAAACTAATAGCTTTGTAAATTACACATCTGTGTCTATATCCTAAGTTCTCAGCGGCTCATGTTCATATAACGCGTTAGTGCATTTTCCTGTCAATGTCTAGATTGGAGGGGCAAATCCATAAATTTGAAAGATTATGGGGTTGAAAACTGAAAATATCGATTTTATTTACTCCCAAAGTTGGTATTCATTTTATGCTTTTAAACTTCTAGATAAACAAGAAGCAGCATCAGCTGGTTAAGAGCATTGATCATTTTGGCGACGGAATTCACTCCAAGTGCCTTAACCATGTGCTGGGTGATATCAAAGACTTCAACATACAACCTTATGAGGCATTTGAGGAGGAAGAAAGAAAGAGGTTGCATGGGCATTGGTGAGTTGTTTCTATTATAAATATTATTATTTGAAGAGATAAATTATCAGGTGGTACTTGGATATCTGAGATGTGGAGTGAATACAGGTTGCAATTGGCAAACATAGATCTCCCTGCTGCTCTTGAGAATCGCAGAGAATGCAGATTGTTGAGAGATAAGTGGAGAAAATCTATACGGCATGAACTTATGGAGAAGGAAATGACGACTAAGGTTTGCTACCTCCCTTGGTATGATGAACTGTGATTGTCAAAATTTTCAGAGTAAATCTAATTCCACTAGAGTTGCATTTGTTAATTGGTTTGTGGATGTATCTTTGGGCGGTTTCCTGCAATCTGGTAGAAAACTACTTTGTATGTTATGGGAACCTGTTAGTGGGATATTAAAATGGCTCCTTACAGTTAAAAAGACAATGATTTGACCTATGCCCATGATTTCTTCTTCAGGATGAGAGAGAGAATCTGAGGTGCTCACCTATAGGAAAAGCAGATGATGGAGACCCGGAACAAGAGTCTCCCCATGATATTCAGGATGAGGGAAATTTTCAGCCTATCCTCTCAATGACCATCATCATCTGGGAAGGAACCCTTCATCCAATGCTCATCTAGAACTTAGTCCTACAATTTCAGATCAAGAACAAAACTTGGATAACTTCCAAGCAACAGCTATCAACACCATTAATTACTCCACAGACAATTGTCATGCGGAAAAGATTCCTTCCCTCAACAGTCCTCAAGAGCACAGCCCTTCCTCCATGGATCTTGGAAGGAATGGATATATAGTCAAGCAAGCAACAACTTCCCCTGGTCCCTTCAAATTCAATGGACATGAAAATGGTGCCGACGACATTACAGAATCAAAAGCTTTATCCACAAATGTTCATCACCTGGAGAGGATTCCTTCCCTCAACAGCCACATTACACTCAGTTCTGTCGATGTACATGAAGATGGGAATCAGCATTTAGTAAAATGTTCACATAATTCTCCTGTCATCCCACAGTTCCTTCCTGTGACTCCAGCAGCTGATGTCACTGAAGAAAAGCTTCCTATCTCGCCTCCCAAAGATATTTGGCGAGGCGGCAGCACAGGCCATTCATACTACCATTATTCTCCAGAAAGCCAGGTATGTACATCTGCTGGTGAGCTGGCAGTCCGGCAGTCACAACCTATGAAAGAACGATCATCTCAGTTGATTGATTTGGAAGCTCAGATGCTTGATCGAGAAGCTACAGAATCTATTGCCTCTCCTTTGCATGACAATAACAGAACAGCCATGTTCAGTCCAAATGCGAGCCTAGGCCACAACTTGCTACTTCCTCCCTTTCATATGCAGGGGATATCATCATCTTATTCGGAAGAGCATTTGAATGGCTCAAAACAATCAGAGTTTCAATTTTTAGTCACAAATGATGGCTTGCGGCAATCCAGCCAGTTTCCTCACTTGTTCCATGAGCAACAACAGTCGCTCAAGCAGAGTCAAGCTAGAGAGAGAGAATTGTACATGCAACCGATGTCGGAAAGAAATACACATTCAAGTAACAGATATCCAAGTCAAGGACACTTCCTGTCTGTTGGCTTACATGATTTGACTAACTTCCAATGCCCTGTAAATAGTGGACTAGTGGGCCACAACTGGTTTACTGGGGAGCATGACACTCATAATGGTTGGCCTGGTGCGGAGACTTTTGGCATTGCAAGCCAGCGCCTTGAAGATGCAGGTGGTGCTGACGGGAGCCTTTTCAGTGTTCTATCTGGATGTAGTAAGTTGCCCTCACATTCATCATTTGTCACTACAAGTTCTCAGGGGTTCTTGCCGAGCGGAAACTTTGTCGGCACAAGCAATCCACGTAGTGATGGCACTTACCCGTATGCACCTGCTCTCAGTGATGCGAGCAGTAGAGATGCAGCCGCATTGAAAATGAACAGCACGCCATGGATGAACTTCTATCTTGAAAATCGTAGGTTGTAGGGTTCACTTACGAGACCATTTTTGGACTGCAGATCTTCTTTTCCTGGTCAAAATTGCAATCCCTTCGTGTCATCCAGTTCTTCAGATTGCTGGAAGGGCAGTAAGATGTACGAAGGGCCTCCCTTTGCTTTTGCTTTCATGGAGGAGACAAGCTTGTCTGACAACCATGCCGGAGGGCAAGATTCTGTAAATATTTGTTAATGCCATGTACATAGTCGGAGGATGGTGCAAAGGAGTGGCAAGGTGAGAGAGAATCCAAACTTGACGGTGATATTGTCACCAAAGAAAAGAAAGGCAAAGAAGGGGGAAGAAAGACTGGAAACAGGCTTTTAGCAGCTCCTGTTCGGTAGGTAATTTGGTTCATTAATTGGGGTCTTCTCCGTTTTGTCGTGGGGAGGGGTTTTAGATTTTGTAATTTCTCGAGGCCCCGATGCCTTTAACAATAAATTCTTTATTCCGAAATGCAGTACATAGTATTTGTTTCATTGTTGAAATGCATCGACCAGTATTTATCCTCTTTTTGGGGAAATATTATGATTGAGTGACATTTTTTGGAAGAAAAATCTGAATCATACGATACCGGAACCAAATAATTGGTTGGTATTCCTTCTGAATCGTAAGGAAATTATATATAGTGTTCATTTTTTTTTCTTGTTGGATGTCCTTATATCAACCGATTTGCTATGCTTTTTCTTCACCATTCAAATTGAAAATCGAATGGCAAGAAGGATGAAACTTGAGTTCAGCACTCTCTCTCTCTCTCATACCCACGCAGGGCCTCTGCGCAGCGGGGGTCTTCGCGGGCCCATATGGGCCATCCGCAAGGGGACCCAATGCACGGGCCTAACATGGCGGCCCAATACGCGAGCCTGATGAACTAGGTGGGGAAGCATTTTCGTCATAAACATGTGCAAAGAAACCAGAGGCAGAAAGAAACAAGGATATCAGAGCGAAGGGATGAGCCAGATGGGATAGCACAAAATCATCAATCATGATCAAACATTCACTCGGGGTTTCCTTAATTACATTTTTCAAAAATGATTTATAACAAGCCAAGGAAAAAAACTATTTTTGAAGACAACTTACAGTGTGAGAAGAATGACCCACAAAGGGGAAAGTGGGGGGGGGGTGTAAATGTACCCAGGGAAACAAACAAAATAGCATCCCCTAAGAAATAAATCGGATGAAACTCTTTCTCAACTTTAATCTAAGAAGAAATTTAAAAAAAGAAGCAAAAATCCAGCACCTATTATCAAACACAAGTTGACTATATTTGAACAGAATAACCAAAATCGACCGGCCAACAATCGCAGAGCAATATGACGTTCTTCTTTATTTGCCTTTGTTTCAATCAGAATCATAGGCGGTAGAGCCGCTGCTTGAACCAAGTCAATCATGTTTGCAATTCTTCTTGCTTCTCCTTAAAAACTGAGATTAAACCATGGTACTCGGGCATCTCTTCATGTGAATCACTTGATTGCTTCACACCTGCAAACTCAACTGCATAACTAAAGGATCTATCTCTACACGGAATCTTTCTTCAACTTCTTTGTAGGCGCAATGCATCTTTGGTACCAAACCATTTTGATGACTCCTCAAAAGGTGCCTTCCACTAATCTTCCTTCAGCTTCTTATATTCCCTAGATGTTCTCATCAGCCTTTCTGGACCTAGATTCAGCTCTCCACAGAGGATAAGTTTGAGGGTAAGACCCAAAGTTCTCCATTATCAGACATGCATTTCCCCCCTGTTTCCTTCGCCAGACGCAAGGTCTCCAAACACCAGGGTATTGTTGTTCTCTGGCCTTGGTGAACACAAGTCTGAGCTTTGTGTTGTAGTTGACGAGATACAATTGAAATCAACTGCAGCAGTGTTCAACGAAGATTTTCCAGTCACTGATGGACTAGAATCCCGAGCTGATTCTACAACATGGATATCATTTGAAGTTTGACCATTCCTGTTAGATGAATGCACAGAATAATTGGAACCTTTTAAATGATTGCCTTCTGATCGTTGAAGATCAGTTGACCTTTCTTCAGCCTTTACACTAAGGTTCTTGTCACCCACTTCCGATGAGTGGCTGGAACTTGACTCCATGTACTTGAATTCAGCTAGATCTGAGTTGGCAGTATCTGAAGTGGGTGAGTGCAAATCCATCTCATATCTGACTTTATTCTCATATTCTACAAAATCATCAAAAGTTTCATGAGTTTCCTCCTCAAAGGCCTTAAAAGTACTAACATCACCAGCATTAATGCCACAGATGTTGATCTTCTTCCCTCTGTCAGGAGATTCAATAAAATCAACTTCATTAGAGAAGTCACCTGCCTTCTTATCATTTTTAATATCACAAGGCAAAATCAATTTAGAATGACTGTCTTGATGGAATTTTTGCTCTAGTGGCTCATTATATTCCCTATCTGCAACTGAAGAATTTGATTCAGATGCAGGAACAGAGGCTATCTTAGAAAAACTTTCATCAGTAAGTTGTCCCCTAAAATCAGCATAGCTGGACTCCCCCAAAATTGTGCTTTCAGTTCCATAATTAGGCATCAACTTCAAATCGTGCTTCTCTTGTCTGGCCTCACCAGTAAATGATGCTCCAACGGTAAAGCTTTCATACCTTCTGAAAAATGTGTCCTTTTGAGGAAGAGACACAGGTCCTAGATGACCCAGGCTTACATCTGTAAGACCGCCATTTTCATCTTCTTGGTCAAAAGGAAAATCAAACTCATCAAAGAGATTCCCCCTTGGTAAGAAAGTAGAAGGTGCTGAGCCAGGAAGATCAAGCTCATCTTCAGAAGAAAAGGGAAGATCAAAAGGGCTCTGCCTTCCTCTGGAAATAGGAGGAATCCGAAGTTGAATGTGTGAAAGTTCATTCATCATTGCTGCGGTCTTATTAATGTTAAGGCCTCGTGAATTCTTTTCAGCTTCAGCTCTCAGATTCTTCCTTGCTCTCCGTTTTATGATCAGACTCTTCAACCTCTTGGTTCTTACCCGTATAGAACTACTGAGATCCATGTGATTTATCTCATCATCTGCTGTGCATGTTGCAGGAATTGCAGATTCATGATTTTTCCCCTTTTGTGTCCCCTCCTTACTGTGTTCACTCTTTTCCTCCGCATTACCATCATAGTTACATCCCTGTACATAGCTTCCAGACAAAGAATGTGACTCATCCACAGAGGTGCTGACAGGCTGAGGAGCTCCACTAAATATGATTGGATGAAGCTGATCAATTATTGGAGTGATGTCAGTCGGTGAATTATTAGGAGGATGTCTCTCAGTGTGATCAGAAGCAGAATCAGATGCCTCATGGCTGTAAACAAGCTTCTGCGATGAATCCAGAGAAGAATCAAACCTTCTTTCCATAACAGGCTCATGCATCTCCACCTTGAGATTTTCAGTCTCCTTTTCTCCACTGGTCACTGGATGAACAACATGCCATGCATCCCGAACTGGATATTCATGAAGTGATTCTGCCTTCTCAAAGAGAGCCCTACCATTATCTTCTCTGTTGCCAGTTGCTTTCTCGTCAAAGTGGATTTGATTCTTGTTCCACTCCATCAGCAGATTTTCTTCCTCTTCATTAGAAGCTGACAAAAGCATTCTGCTTTCTACTTTACAAACATGATCCCATTGTTCGGTAAAGTTTGCTTCTTTCAAGGGAATTCCCTTAACATTTCCCCTATTTTCTGTATGACTCACCACAGAGACTCTTTTATCCTTCACAACAAGATCATTGGCAGCAGAACCCATTTGCAAAAGAGAAAGTTCATCTGCCGTCTTTTCTTCTTCTTCTATCTCAGGGATACTTGGTTCGCCAAAAGTGAGAAGTGTTCCAAGGAGTAGAAAAGTGCAGATGATCGTAGGAGAAGATGATACAAGAAAGCCAAACACACACGGAAGAAATATGTACAACATGAGCATGAAAAAGAGTATTCCCAGAACAAAGGGATGCTCACATGCCGATCCGTAAGTCCTGATCAGAAAACTCAGAATTTTCTTGCTGCAAGACATGATGTCCTTTGTGTCAACCTTCATATCCTTTCTGATGCTATCATCTGTCTGCTTTCTGGGTTAACCAAAAAAAATAAAGAATTAGTCTGAGATAAATATATTCTCATGACTTCTGAAGGAAACAATTCAGAATCAGAGAAAAAACAAAATGAAATAACAGGGACTGATTCGATCCCTACCTACAGTGGTAACATAAATGAGAAGGAACTGGTTCAGCCCATGATCTACAATGTTCTTTAACCTTTCTCCTTCTTCCTCCTCTCTTCCTGGGTTAAACCTATTGGGGAAAAAGAAAAGGAGCGATATCACAGGAAATGTACGCAAGCTCATTTTCTCAAGAAAAAACAATGATGCTCAATAAACTAGGACACAGTTGGGGAGGGAGAGAGAATGAGGAACAGGTAAAAAGGCATTCAGTCAAGCCACTGTATGACAAACAATTGTATACTACAATGAGAAGGAGCAAGCACTTCACATTTATCATTCTAGTCTGATGTGAATAAACCACCCCACCCCACCCTGATTTGCACGGTGATTTATTCGTGTCTCTAGACGTGAATAAACCACCCCACCCTGATTAGTGGGAGATAAATGTGAGGAGAAAATGTGGGACCCATAATTTTAACTCACCTATGTTTACTATTCGGCCTATCTTATTCGGAAAACAAAGAGACCCAAAAAGAACAAGATAAAATGACTGTTGGGTGACTCACCACACTCTACAATCAACTCAGCCTGATAGAACTTACCCTCCTCAATGTCATAAATGTTAGTGGATGAGTTCCACCCCTGCCAAATGATCATGGGATTTAACGATGAAACTAGAGAACTAACTCGATCATTAAATCTCAAGATTACCCTATAAATATTACAAATGTCTATATGAGTTTTAAATTCCTTAAATTTGATAATGAGACTGGAACTAGACAATCAAAGTTCATGAGAAAGATTAAAAAAAGTATCCTTTAGTGAGATCACAAAAGGCCGGGTGGTGGGTGTCACATCATCCGAACCAAAATAATTGGAAACCCGATTCCGTTACCAATCCAATCGCCCGTTAAAAATTTCCCGCAAAAGAAGAAGAGAATACAAAAATGATCTTTACGCCAGCATCCCCCCACGCCCCCCCCCTCTCTGTCTCTGTGAGACAGCACCTCGCCATTTCCTCCTCTGTAGCCGCAGCTCTCCCTTTCGCGACCTTGTTGTCAACATTGTCTTATCCTAACAGCTTCAATTGGTGCAGAGGAGGACAATCCTGGCGAAGGGTACCTTTGCTGGATCCTCCTCTGATCAGTGATCGCGCGATCGTACTTCTTCAAAGAGGCGGGACGTTGGATTGTGTCGAGAAGCCTGAGGTGGGCGGTTCTTCTTGCCTTCCCAGGTGAGCAGGGGCTCGCGTTTGGTATTGACGGCGATTCTTCAGGTTAGTTTTATGCTACAACTCTTCCTCGTTTTCTAAATATGTTCATGAGATTGTTTGAATGTGGCCCTACAAATGTAATTAAGTGAAATTCAAAGATTTTGTAGATGGGGGCCTGTGAATTTCCCTTCTTTGCCCAGATCTCAATAGGCCACCCTGGTGTAGGTGTAGATTCTTCAACAAAGTTCTTTCTTGGATGTACGTCTTGTTTTCCTACGACTTGAATCAACCTTCGCATGGACGGGCAATTGGAAAATTCATTTGGGTTACGGCAGTTGTCATTTTCGTCTACCAGATATGGGTTTTATTTTTCACTAGTATGAGAATTTTGGATCGCATGCTTTTGAACATGTTTGAGCCATTCTCAAGTAGGAAAATCCTGTGTATTCGTCCCTTTTTATTTGTTGTTGGATGTTGCAATGCATCGCTTTCATATGGCCGGGTCTTCACTTTCTTTTCCTGCGTAATTGTTCCTGTGGGTTAGAGACGAGTAGACGACCTTTGAAGTGCTTGCTCCTTCTCATTGTAGTATACAATTGTTTGTCATACAGTGGCTTGACTGAATGCCTTTTTACCTGTTCCTCATTCTCTCTCCCTCCCCAACTGTGTCCTAGTTTATTGAGCATCATTGTTTTTTCTTCAGAAAATGATTAGAAGTTAAAAATTCTAAACAATCAGCTTCTAAATAGGACAGCTTAGGTTATCCTGGGCATAACAACTTAAACAACTCAAATTATATGTGCTGCATGTGTAAGCTCAATTGTCATATGTGTATTGTAAAGTTGTGAGCTACAAACCTCCCCCCTCGCTCAATTGTTAACTTTTATTGACAAGAAGACGCAAATTTGAAAGCTATTTGAGCTATAACCTTGCTAAAAGTTCTAAATATACCTCAGTTGTGGCAATTCTGTAAGAATTTATGGGTTCTCAATGGATCAACCGAGATAAGACCAGGGTACTGATGATGGGGCTTTCAACCCGACAACAAAGTAAGAATATGTATCAAATGACTCACACCTGTAGAGGAATATATCAGCTGTATCAGAGCAAGAGTTTGAGACCAAACACATTGAAATAAATCAATGGTAAAAGAGATGATACACACAAATATACAAATGACAACACAATAGTTAAACTGAAACTATTCTCTACAGTGTTAGAAGGCAACCTAAAACTTTTTTTTTATGGGCAACGTTCTTTCTGCACATCATGTTTCCATTCCACCCTTGGTGAAACTTTTTTTTGTACAGTTCTCACTGTTCACCTAATGGATAGTTAATGGAAGCAGTTCTTATGCAGGCCCTTGCCCCAGGAACATGAAGATTATCAAAGATGATTTCAGAGACAATGGAAGAAATATAGATATTGTCAACTACTCTGAGCATGCAGATGTCCTAGCTTTTGCAAGGTAAATGTTCAGCTTGTTTCTACAAGAAAAATTCTATCTTGAAAGTAGAGACTAGCAGGTAAAATATTCTGATACTACTTCATTTCCATTCCACCCTTGGTAAATTATCAAAGATGATTTCAGAGGCGATGAAATGAATATAGATATTGACTACTCTGAGCATGCAGAAATATAGATATTTAAACAAAGCTTTCATTCAAAAGGTAATAGTACTCAAAAAACAAAATAAAACAGCCCATAATATTCAGATTTCAAACAAATATTATATACATATATATATAATATATATAATATATAATATATATATATAATATACATACGCACATACATACAAGGTGTATGTATAATATATACATACGGACATATATATTAAGGCTCAGCCTGCAGATAGAAGTTGTTCTTGTGAATGCTTTCCCCAGATGTCACAATCGTCCAGTGATTTCATGTTTGATTCCAATCAAATCGGAACCCAATCGGGGCATCATGTAGTTCCTTTAGGGCGAAGCTGGAAAAGAAAACAGTCCAACAATATATATATACGTTCTGCAAATCGAACAAGAGGGGACCAAAAAAGAACAACTTGAAGAACATCAACAGCTAGGGTAGCTGAAGGAAGCATACCAGAACTTCCCGGCGATGGAGATGTGGAAGACTCTGCTTGGAGCAAATCCAAGGATACCATCGAGAAACCCAATCCAAAGAGAAGGCGTCGTATAAGTGAGATAGAAGGAACAGCACCCATGCATCAAACTCTGAAATCGGAAATAAAAAACTTATCTTTTTCAGAAGGTTGGAAGGATCAAACCCTGCAAAGAGAACCCTAAAAAACAGATTTCTTTTTGGAGGGGGTTGTTGCGAATCTCACATAAGGTGAAGAACGGAAAACCCATCCGAGATCCCATGGCTTGAGTGACAGCACCCAGCGCAGAAACGAAGCCCTTCCCTGTCGCCCTTAACTTACCCTCGTTCTGCCTGCTTTCAGGAGAGATCAAGCAAGATAAACCAAGCCGAAAGCCAAAATAAATGTCTAGCATGAGAGAGAGAGAGAGAGAGAGACGCACCTGAAACAGAGGTGCTGTCGCTGCCGCAGGTGCTGTCGCCGCCACAAGTGGCCGATCGCCGCCGCAGATGGCCGATCGCCGCCACAGGTGCTGTCGCTGCCGCAGGTGGCCGATCGCCGTCGTACGATGCCGCAGGTGGCCTATCGCCGTCGTGAGATGTCGCCGGTAGCCGATCGCCGTCGTGAGATGCCACTGGTGGCCGATCGCCACAGCGATGCGGAGACGAGAGCATACCCTAGAGGGAGGCCGCAATGCGCCGACGAAGGCGATGGCCGATGGGGTTGCTAGCCCCGAAAGGCGAAAGTTTATGGCGCCCCGGATCCGCACATCTATCTCAACTGGGAATCAAATAAGCAGACCGCGATGCGCCGATGAAGGCGATGGCCGATGGGGTTGCTCGCCCCGAAAGGCGAAAGCTTATGGCGCCCCGTACCGTATCCGCACATGAATCTCACAGGGAATCAAATAATCAGATCCGAATCCAAAAATAATTTCGGATTCGGATCTGATATTCGGAGCTTAAGCATCCATTGACATCTCTAGTGGGTAGGGGAGGGATTGGTTGCAATAGGGGCGGGGGGGGGGGGAGGGGGGCTCTAAAAAATGATCCAAATACGAATATAGATCTGCTTAGGGCCATTAACTTGAAGTTTAGGTATGTTGATTTGCCCAATAGCATACAAAATTAGTTGGTCCACGTAGAAAAGGCTTGATTTTTAATAATGCTGCTTTTTATCGAGCTCACTAGAATAACATTGACTTATTCTTTATTCTAGGTAAGCTAGAATTACGAAATCTTGATATTCATTTGCAGAGCCCTCCAAAAAAAATTCAGGAATAACCTTTTCAAATTTTTGAAAGTTAGAAGATGAGATTGATAAAAAAAAATCATATATTTGTGAGAGATTAAGATAAATACTGAAATAAAAGAAAGTAGTCGATAAATAAGATAGTAGGAGCCGATATCTACGATTCCAAATTTATTAAAATCTGGAGACTCTTTCAGACTTCTTAGGAACTGCCTCTTTTAACATTTTCAAATCTACTGCTTCACACAACACTCAGCTCCGGATGACTTGAATCACAATCTTCATGTCTTCTGATTTCTGAGTTTGAAGAACTCTGGACAACAACACGTCATTTGTGCCAAGAACGTTTTCAAACAGAAGGGAACTTTTCGCAGTAGGAGCTTGTCTGCAATGGGGTTTTTAGTGGCCCTTTCTTTACCGGGCAGAGAGAAGTTTTGCAATCCGTCTGTAGGAAACAAAGATGTGCCTGCCAACCGCCAAGGGAATCAAGGGGTGTGAAGGGTAGTAATAAAAGCCACAGTACAAATTTTGGGATCCCCGAAGACGGGAGATGCTCCGATAAGATAACCGTGACTGAAAAGCCTTTGTTGGAGAATACTGAAACCCTTTTGGGAACTTAATTTTCATAAATCTGGTACACCAGATCCAAGGATGAAGATTAAACAACAGCTTGACATGACAGGGGAGTCACCACTTCACAAAATGTAAATTATTAATTAATCTTTAGTGACTATGCATGCATAGATTGTCTTCCACTAGAAAATGTATTAGCACTTCATTAAGACACAGGTTTCTCTGTACAAGAATATTTAATTGCTAGACAAACATCGAGCTCATTGGAGTTCCCATAGAATGGACTCGAGAGAAACATTGTAATCTCACTGGTTTCCAAATAGTGGCCCATCTTTTCCCTTCTTGTCGTCCCATCCTCTTACCCACGGCTGACCAGGAGCAGCCCGCGTTGCAGGAGCGGAGTGGCTATCGAGATTGTGCATCACGTTTGCACGCACTGCGTTGAACACCTGCCCAAAAACACAGAGTTGAGAACCAATATTATTATATCATAAGGACTAGAGTAACCGGCCGAACTTAGGCTTGGGTACTCAACTGGATTAACATTCACTGCTTCTGGTGGTTGTTCCTGGCCAGTAAGCCACTTCCATAAATCTGGATTTTCCTGAAGATTAATAAAAAGTTGATAATTAAATGAAACGAGTATTGAGTGGAAAATGATGCATGTATAAAAATACAATGCAGCATGGAGCTCTCAAAAGCAAAAGCAAGCACATAGTGGAAATAGTCATCTTCAGTAAAAGGCGTATTAGGTAAAGAATTAAAAACAACAAAGTGAATCCAAGCAACCTTTGCCTTGAACGGTCCCACAGAAATGGTCGATACCATTTCGCAAAGAGTTAGCCAGAGGGTAGGCAAAAGGTTTAGTCACTTCATATTGGAGGCTCCACATGGCACACCAAATGGAATTGTGATTGTGTGGGACAGAAAAGAGATTGCACCATATTGCCGTGGTAGTAAATGAAAGGCTTCTTCACAAAAACACTAGTCAGCACCAGCTAGATGTTTTTAAGTGAAAGCATTCATGGATATCACGGATGAATAATGGAAACATTTTTCTTTTAACCAAAGCTGGTCAGCATCACATATCACGAGGGGAGAAATTTTGGAAAAGCAAAACTCTCTGATCCTTCCACAAGAAAACCCTCAAAATGTTTGTTTGTTTTTTTTTGTTCAAGGAAAAAAAAGATCTATGCTGCATAAGAATTAGATAGGAATCTGTCCCTTCCCACTTCAAAGACATTACCTCCTCCCGAGATGGAGGAGCTCCTGATTGAATTGTTATCAATTGTCTTAGCCATCTCTCAGTCTATGATCCATCCTTTCAGGCCCCATCCAAATGCTCGTCACAGACAATCTTCCAGGAAGCCCCTGAATTCCACCCAATCAAGAGTCTCTAGATTCCCCATTAAGTGGCATGTAAGGTCATCCACTACCACCTTTCTATCAGGCCTCTATTGCGATACTCTAACCCAATCCAAAAGAACTGCCTCAATGGATACTATAATCTCTGAAGTATCAAACCCCATGCACTCACCCACCACCTACACATCCAATGCTACTGAACACAATAGGATAAGATGCTGCACGGCTTCCATCCTGCCACGAGATAGCTGACCAACAAGCAACTTATCTTTATGAACCTAAACAGCCTGGTGCAGACAGATCATCTAGGCTTCAGTGCTCTCTGCATAAGGGACATTAAAACAATCTGGCCAGACCCACACTGCCAATGCAAATGGCATCTACCAGCCCCATCCATAACACAGATAGCCTGAGATTGTCGAGAATTCCCCTCCTGGATTCAATTGCTTTCCACACTTCCATCTCCTTTATTTGGGACCAACAGTCATCTTCGGGTAACAGCAGCAGCTCTCTTAGCCAGTCAATCTCCTGGCCAACAAGTGTCACTTGAAAGTGGCATAGACCCACTTATAGGGCAATAAAAATAACAAGCTACCACGACTCGTTAATCGTTTGGTCCTATATATCTCCAACACCTGTACAAAAGGGAAGCAGCCTGCATTTGGCATCAATCCAGGACCTTACCCTCCTTACAATTCTCACTCACATGTCACAGCCTGAGGCTGGCATAGATAATTCCGCAGTCTTCAAAACACATGACCAGATCTGAGTCATTAGAAAAGGTATACAGAAAAGTACCCATGCCTCTCTCCCTCTGGTCACCACCTTCCAAAGAGCATCTCCTCCCACCCCGCCCCAATTCGTTGGCCAATTTCCAGACTCTGACATTCAGAAGAAGATCAGAAGAAGGGGGAGGGATTTGTATGCACAGCTGACTGCTCCAGATCTGATCGACTTGCTGGGAAGTTTATTGGATTTCAATGCTTGCAAATCGGAAGCTAAACAACTGTGAACTGGCTCACTGAAGTAGTGGGGATACTGAAACCTTCAGATGTGTGACACAGATACAGTACTCTACACCAGCACCTATATCAACACCCACTAAACCATTAGGTTGTTAGATCTCCTTGCTGAGCTATCAAGGTGTGATTAGTCTGTGATTAGTCAAGATAATCAGGATGTTTTGTTCGGTGGTGGGAAGATTCCCCGGGTGTGGGAAGGCTCCTGATGGCTCATCCTTGTACAATTGTGTTGTTAAATGATGAATGGAAAACCAGAAAATGACCAGGTGCCTTTGAAAAATTCTCTTTTCCATCTTTAGTCTCAACTCTTATTTTGTTCCTCAACTGGAGGCTAGTGTCCCTGAAAGCAGAGAAAGGGTGCTAACGTGGGTGTTCTACCACAGAACACACCCTCTAGATGATATGCCCGATCTTTTTTTCAGTTCTCCCTCTCACCATGAGGCCATCTGCCCAATCTTCGCCATGAGTTTCTAGTACCCGTCGTTTCAACTCCTTAGAGTTCAGAGAAGTCGTCTTCCACAGAGATATCATCTCTCCCACACAACAAAGTATCAACGAAATGTTCATACGAAAGAGGTAATGAACATAGGAGTATGAGGGCTTGATCCTCATCATCTACTTTAACACCAATATTTTTAAGATCTATAAAAATCTTATTAAACTCGTTCAGATGATCAACAAGAGACATACCTTCTTTCATGCGAAAAGTGAACAACCGCTGCTTCAAGAACAGACGGTTTGTGAGAGATTGTCATGTACCTCGATTCGAGCTTTAGCCAGAGCTTTGCAGGGGTGTCTTCATTAGTGACTTCTCTCAACACATCACCTGCCAAATATAGACGAATTGCTGCAAGAGCACGCTCCATGTATTCTTCTTTCTCTTCGTCTTTCCACTCGACCGATAGAGCCGTCTTGCCTTTAACTGCCTTGCTTAGCCTCTATTGGACCAACCGGCACTGCAATTTCAATCGCCAAATATTGAAATCCTTTATTTTTCCATCGAACACTTATGTCGAACTTCATTGCCGATGTCGACTTTACAACCATCAACAAGGAACACGGATGGAATCCCAATCGGGCTCTGATACCATTTTGTTATGAATCTGACACTCTGACGGACAGAGTGGCGTCCCTATATCTCGATCTGTACAATAAAAAGAAAGGAGAGGGAAGAAGGATCAATCACACAAGACAAGAACACAATGATTTACGAGGTTCAGAAGTTATCCCCCTACGTCCACGGGCGACGACGACAACGGGAACTTCACTAGGTGTGGAGAATGTTACAAAGCTCTCACCCTACCCAAGAGGAACAAAGCCTCTCCACAAGAATTCTCAACCTCTCAAATGAGATACCTCTCTCTCTATCTCTCACCCCAAGCCCTCTCTTAGGTTCTCTCTCTGAGAAGCTCTCTTGGCTTGGTAAAGAAACAAGGGAGAGGGGCCTCCTATTTATAGGGGAGGAGAACCCTCGTGTAGTTGCTACAGTCACGAGCCTTCTGCATGAGAAATTGGCTCCGATCTGAAGATATCGTGGCCATCAATGCTTGTGTTCCGAGTCTTGATCAGACTCCTTCCAATGCACGTGTGATGGCCATCACATCCGTTCCATGGGAGCTGGTCTCCCATCGGGTGCATGTGGGACTTCCACCTCCCATCTCCACGTAATACAAAGGCAATTTTCTTGGTGGCTTGGGAAATCGAGACACACACAACACATAGTTTGTTATGAATCTGGCACTCTGATGGACAGAGTGACGTCCCTAGATCTCAATTCACACGATAAAAAGAAATGAGAGGGAAGAAGGATCAATCACACAAGATAAGAACACAAGAATTTATGTGGTTCAGAGGTTATCCCCCTACGTCCACGGGCGACGACAACAACAGGAACTTCACTAGATGTGGAGAATGTTACAAAGCTCTCACCCCACCCAAGAGGAACAAAGCCTCTCTACAAGAATTCTCAAGCTCTCAGATGAGATACCTCTCTCTCTATCTCTCACCCCAAGCCCTCTCTTAGGTTCTCTCTCTGAGAAGCTCTCTTGGCTTGGTGAAGAAACAAGGGAGAGAGACCTCCTATTTATAGGGGAGGAGAACCCTCATGTAATTGCTACATTCATGAGCCTTCTGCATGAGAAATTGGCTCCGATCTGAAGCTACCGTGGCCATCAATGCTTGCGTTCCGAGTCTTGCTCGGACTCCTTCCAATGCACGCGTGATGGCCATCGCATCCGTTGCATGGGAGCAGGTCTCCCGTCGGGTGCATGTGGGACTTCCACCTCTCATCTCCACGTAACTTGGAAAACCGAGACACACACAACACATTTTTCTCTTGGCTCGTCTTCTCAAGCCACATCCAGTGCCAAGCTCTATCACGATCATCATTACCGCCAACGCCTCGCCGAGACAACCGCACGTGCTCTGCAAGCCGATCAAGCTCAGGCAATGCCTGAACTTCTCCAAAGGAATAGGCTTCGTCAGCATGTCTATTGGGTTCTTTGTTGTAGAAATCTTTTGAACAGTCATTGTGCCCAACAACATAACATCACGACCAAAGTGATACCTAATATCAATGTGTTTGGTCCTATCATGATACATCCGATTTTTCTTTAGATGTATCGCACTCTAGCTATCACAATACACTGGAGTTATCTCCTGCACACCAGATCGCCAACCAAACCTCTCAATCATAAGACTTCTTTCACTCCCTCTGCCACTGCCATATACTCAACCTTTGTCGTCGTCAAAGCCACGATAGATTGCAAAACAGCCTTCCAACTGATAGCACAGTCTGAGAAAATAAAGACATAACCTGTCAGGGATCTCCTCTTATCCAAATCACCAGCATAATCTGAATTGGCGTAGTCAACTAGTTGACTGCCATCATTGTTTCCTTTTCGAAATACCAGGCTCACATTAGAAGCACCTCTGAGATAACGAAGAATCCACTTCACAACCTCCCAGTGGACCTTCCCAGGATTTCCCATATACTTGTTGACTACACTAACAGTATGAGAAATATCTGGTCGAGTATACACCATAGCATTAATAATGCTACCAACTACACTCGCATATGGAACTTTAGCCATTAGTTCCATTTCTTTCTCTATCTTTGGTGAACCTTCTACAGACAATCTGAAGTGAGTTGCTAATGGTGTACTCATAGCCTTGCAATCTTTCATGCCAAATCACTCCAGTACCTTCTCCATGTACTTTTACTGTGACAAGTACAACCTTCCAATACCACGGTCTCTGTGAATCTCCATGCCCAAGATCTTCTTTGTTACTCCAAGATCTTTTATCTTGAATTCACCACTCAACTGAGACTTTAAATGATTAATTTCTGACATGTTTTGGTAGCTATCAACATGTCAGCTACATACAACAAGTAAATAAAAGAACCATATGGAAGCCTTCTTTGATATACACAGTTATCATAATCACTTTTGGAATAACTATGAGTCAGCATAAAAGTATCAAATCTCTTATACCACTGTCAAGGTGATTGCTTTAAGCCATATAAAGACCTTTTCAACAAGCACACATGATCTTCCTTACCAGAAACTACGAACCCTTCTAGCTGGTGCATGTAGATTTCCTCCTCCAACTCACCGTGTAAGAACGTTGTCTTAACATCTAGTTGGTCTAGCTCTAAATCAAGTAAAGTAACTATGGCAAACAACACATGAATAGAAATATGTTTTACGACATGAGAGAATATCTCAATGAAGTCAATACCTCTCGTTATGTGAAACCTTTCACCACCAATCGTACCTTGAATCTAGCATCTTTCATACCAAGGATTCCTTCCTCCTTTTTTTTGAAGACCTATTTGCATCTCACAATCTTATGACGAAGTGATACTTCCACCAACTCCCATGTATTGTTCTCCTGTAGAGACTCAATCTCCTCTTGCATGGCCGACTGTCATTTAGAGGACTTGTCTAATGCAATTGCTTCTCTATAAGAACATGGTTCTGCCCCCCTCAACATCATCTGCACATACAAAACAAAAGCTACCATGTTAGCATGACTAGACCTGCTGGGTGATCTGATCACCCTTCGCTCTCTGTCTATGGCGATGATGTATTGCCTTTGTGGGGCCTGTCATTGTGTTATACTGCTCTCTGGCACATCAACTGTCTCATCTGGGGAGTGTACTATCTCCTCTTGCACTGCACTTTCTACTAAGAGCTTCACTCTAGCTCTCCATGCTTGCCACTAACTTGATCTCCACTTTCTGTTGTTGACTTGTCTCCAGCACGGAGCATTACAGACTCATCGAAGGTCACATCTCTCTTAATCATGAACTTGGATAATTGAGGGTCGGTACACCACAACCGATATGACTTCACATCCTGTGTTTGTGCAGATCCAATGAAACCTTGGGCTCCAACTTGTCATCTATGACGTGAGCATATGCAAGACAACCGAAAATTCTACGATGAAAATAATCGAAAGGAGAACCAGACCATACCTCCTCAGGAGTTTTTAACTCTATGACTATGGATGGAGATCTATTCACCAAGTAACAAGTCGTGTTGACAGCTTCTACCCAAAATGCCTTTGACAGACCTGCCTGAGATAACATACTTCTCGTTCTTTCTAAGAGTGTCTTGTTCATCCGTTCTGCAATACCATTCTGTTGTGTACCTACTGCAGTGCGATGTCGAACGATGCCCTCGTTCTTGTAGAACTCATCGAACTTTTTCGAGTAGCATTCCATACCATTGTCAGTACACAGATGCTTGATTTTCTTACCAGTCTGCCTCTTAATCAATGCCTTTCACTACTTAAAAGTGACAAACACCTCACTCTTTTTCTTCAAAAAATATATCTAGACTTTTCTTGAGAAATCATCCATAAAGGTCAACAAATAACTTGCGTCACCCTTTGAGACAACTGGAATATGACCCCAAAGGTCAGAGTGGATGTAATCCACAGTGCCCTTGGTCCTGTGGACCATTGTACTGAATTTTACTCTGCACTGCTTGCCGAAAACACAGTACTCATAAAAATCCAATTTCCCAATCTTCTGACCAACAAGCAGACCTCACTTGCTCAACTCTATCATGTCTCTTTCACTCATGTGGCCTAGTCGCATATGCCACAGTTGGGTAGGATCATTTTAACTTCATTCCAAATTGACATTGCCCATCACGGTGCTACCTTGTAGATGATAAAGGCCACCAATCGACTTCCCTTTTATCACAACCAATGTACCTCAGAAAACTTTCAAGATTTCGTTCTCTACCGAGAACCGATATCTATCATCATCATCATCATCAGAGACTTATCCCAATTATTTGGGGTCGGCTACATGAATCCTGTTCCGCCAAAGATTTCTATCAAGTGCTATATTCATATTTAAACCCAAGAAACTAATGTCCTTCCTAATAACATCGCACCATCCCATTTTAGGCCTTCCCCGAGCTCTTTTACTAGCATTCACTAAGATTCGGTCACATCTTTTAATCGGCGCTGAGTTAGGGCGACGAAGCACATGACCAAACCACCTGAGTCTATTTTCTCTCATTTTACTATCAATTGGGGCTATGCCTAAGTCTTTACAGATGCGTTCATTCCTAATCATGTCTTTCTTAGTCTTGCCACACATCCATCTCAACATCCTCATCTCTGCTACACACATTTTGTGAATGTGTTCCTTTCGTACTGCCCAACACTCGGTACCATATAACAAAGCAGGTCTCATAGTCGTTCTATAAAGCCTCCCTTTGAGTTTCACAAGCATACGACGATCACAGAGGACTCCTGATGCGCTTCTCCATCTTAACCAGTATGCCTTAATCCTATGTGTAACGTCGTCATAAATCTCCCCATTCTCTTGTATGATAGACCCTAAGTATCGAAAGCTACTACTCTTTGGAATGTTATGTCCATCAATTAGAACCATGTCTTCTTGAACCACTCTCCCATTACTAAAATTACAATGCATAAACTCTGACTTACTCCTACTAATTTTAAAACCTTTAGACTCCAAGGCAAGTCTCCAACGCTCTAACTTAGCATTTAAAGCATCAATACTCTCATCAATTAAGACAATATCATCTGCAAATAACATACACCAAGGAATATCCTCATGCAATTGTTTTGTTACTTCATCTATAACTAAGGCAAAGAGATACGGACTTAGTGCAGAACCTTGATGCAAACCTATAGAAACCGAAAATTCACCAGTCTCTCCAGCAATAGTTCGAACACTAGTAATAGCACCGTCGTACATATCCCTAATCAAATCAACATATCCTTAAGAGATTCCTTTCTTTCTTAATATCCACCAAATCAATTCTCTCGGTACTCGATCATACGCCTTCTCTAAATCAAGAAAAACAATATACAAATCTTTTCTCATCTCTCTATACTTCTCCATTAGCTGCCGTAGTAAGAAAATAGCTTCTGTAGTAGATCTATTCGGTATAAAACCAAACTGATTTTCCGATACAATAGTCATATATCGGAGGCGTTTTTCGATTACTCTTTTCCAAAGTTCCATAGTATGACTCATAAGCTTAATTCCACGATAATTATTGCAACTTTGAATATCTCCTTTGTTTTTATAGAAAGGAACTACAACATTTTTCCTCCAAACTTCTGGCATTCTCCGTTCTTTTAAAATTTTATTAAAAAATTTAGTTAGCCACTGAATACTAATGTCTCCTAGGAATTTTCATACTTCAATAGGTATGTCATCTGGTCCTAAGGCTTTGCCCACTTTCATTTTCCTTAAAGCACCCTCCACTTCTGACATCTTAATACGCCTGAAATATTGATATTTATCAAATATTGTGGACTCTTGGGTATCTTCTAAAGAAGAATCTTTGACGTAATCTACATTAAATAACTTCAAAAAATAACTATGCCACCTCTCTTTAATCTCAAGATCCTTAGTTAAAACCCTTTGATCTTCACCTTTAATGCAACGAACATGATCTAAATCTCTAGTTTTCTTCTCTCTTAATTTATCAAGTTTAAATATGTCCTTTTCACCCTCTCGGGTTCCTAATTTATTATATAAATCTTCAAATGCGTTTGATTTAGCTTCGCTAACTATTTTCTTAGCCCTCTTTTTAGCAATTTTATAAGCTTCTAGGGTTTGATTATTTTTGTTAGTTTGCCAAACTTTAAAGCACTCCTTTTTTACTCTAATGGTATTTTAGATTTCCTCACTCCACCACCAAGTCTCTTTTTCTAAATTCTTTTTACCTTTAGATTCGCCTAAGAGTTGTTTTGCTACACTCGTTATACAATTTGTAACATTATTCACATTACATTAGCTTCTTGTTCTAAATTCCACATATTTTCCTTTAATAGATGATTTTTTAATGTTTCTAAATTTTTACTTTTTAAATTCCACCATTTAATCTTAGAACAATTATTTATAATGATCTTTCTTTTGAATTTAGGGATAAAGACATCCATTACTAACAACCTATGTTGAGGGGCTAGACTCTCACCAGGAATAACTTTACAATCTTTACATAAAACTCTATCGACCTTCCTAATAAGAAAATAGTCAATTTGACTTATATGTGTTTCACTCTTGTATGTTATTAAGTGTTCGTCCCTCTTCTTAAAAAAGGTATTAGTAATTGCTAGATCATAGACCATAGCAAAATCAAGAATAGTATAACCCATATCATTGCTATTGCCAAAACCAAGTCCTCCATGAATCCTCTCATAACCTCTATTATCTTTACCCACATGACTATTAAGATCCCCTCCAGTAAAGATTCTATCTTCACTAGGGATATTTTGGATCAAACTATCAATAGTCTCCCAAAATTATTTTTTAATACTCTCTTCTAATCCTACTTGAGGTGCATATGCACTAATTATATTCAAAATATCATCACCTAAGATAAGTTTAATTAACATCAATCTATCCTCTAATCTATTAACTTCTACAACTCTATCTTTTAAGTTTTTATCTATTATTATAACAACACCATTTCTAGAGTTATTATTACTCGTATACCAAATTTTATATCCATCAATATCTTTAGCTTTATGTCCTTTCCACCTAGTTTCTTATAGGCAAGCTATGCTAACCCTCCTATCCTTCATTATCTTAACCAATTCTAAACCCTTACCCGTTAAAGTTCCTATATTCCAAGTAGCTAGACGGATCCTATATTTTTGGACTAGCTTCTTTACCCGTGAGCGTCCAACCCCACGCGAGAACCCTTGTCTATTTGACACCGCAATCGGGCGCCATTGTGGCGCGTAACTTCCGGGGGACGCCCTGGCTAGCCCTTGCTCACTTATCATTCCATCCGGGTTCCGATGTAACACGTAGCTTCCGGGGGACGCCCTAGTATTAGCACAAAATGTATTTAGATCAGAATTCATGTGGGAGATGTCACAAATTTTTACTGCTGACTATCAACCTAACGCAAACCCTCCTCCTTTCTCATCCGGGCTTGGGACCGCCCATGGCAGAGTTCGAGAACCGATATCCATGCGAATCCAAAACACTCAAGGAGATCACTCTTCTGCAATTTTGGAATATGCTGCACTTCTAAGGTTATGATGACATTATCAAACATTTTGATTCTCACTGTACCAATCACTGCAACCGCAAGAGTTCAATTGTCTCCTAAGGTCATGGTACCACTACTCACTAATGTGTAAGTAGATAAGTATTCCCTATGAGGATACATGTGAAAGGTACAACTAAAATCAAGTATCCAATCACCCCAATAGTGCTAGTAGAGACCAACAAACAGTCTCATCATCAACAGTCTCCGATTGAACAACATTCATTGTATCAAAAAAAGACTCCTCCTGAACCTTACCCTTTCAATTTTGAACAATCTTTCCGGATGTAACCTCTTTGATTGCATTCATAACACTTGACCTTCGCCAATTTGGACTTTGATCTTGCCCTGCCCTTCTTATTAGACTCTTTTCTTTTTTAGTTCTCCCTCTCACCATTAGGCCATCTGCCCGATCTGCACCATGAGTTTCTAGTACCTGTCATTTCAACTCCTATACAACAAAGTATTGATGAAATGCTCATACGAAGAAGATAATGAGCATAAGAGTATGAGGGCTTGGTCCTCATCATCTACTTTAACACAAACATTTTTAAGATCGGCAACAATCTTATTAAACTCGTTCAGATAATCAGCAATGGGCATACCTTCTTTCATGTGAAAAGTGAACAACCGCTGCTTATAGACGGTTTGTGAGAGACTTTGTCATGTACCTCAATTCGAGTTTGAGACAGAGCTTTGCAGGGGTGACTTCATTAGCAACTTATCTCAACACATCATCTGCCAAGCACAGACGAATTGTCACAATAGCACGCTCCATGTATTCTTCTTTCTCTGTCTTTCCGCTCGGGCGGTAGAGCCGTCTTGCCTTTAATTGCCTTGTTTAGCCCCTGTTGGACCAACAAGGACCACATCTTCAATTGCCAAATATTGAAATCCTTTGTTGTTCCATCAAACACTTCAATGTCGAACTTCATTGCCAACGTCGACTTTATAGCCAACAACAAGGAACATGGATCGAATCCCAATCGGGATCTGATACCAATTTGTTATGAATCTAGCACTCCGACAGATAGAGTAACGTCCCTAGATCTCGATCAGCACAACAAGAAGAAATGAGAGAGAAGAAGATCAATCACACAAGACAAGAACACAAGAATTTACGTGGTTCAGAGGTTACCCCCCTACGTCCACGGGCGACGATGACAACGGAAACTTCATTAGATGTGGAGAATGTTACAAAGCTCTCACCCCACCTAAGAGGAACAAAACCTCTCTACAAGAACTCTCAAGCTCTCAAATGAGATACCTCTCCCTTTGTCTCTCATCCAAGCCCTCTCTTAGGTTCTCTCTCTAAGAAGCTCTCTTGGTTTGGTGAAGAAACAAGGGAGAGAGACCTCCTATTTATAGGGGAGGAGAACCCTCGTGTGGTTGCTCTATTCAAGAGTCTTTTGCATGAGAAATTGGCTCCGAATAGAAGCTACCATGGCCATCAATGCTTGCATTCCAAGTCTTGATCGGACTCCTTCCAACACATGCGGAATGGCCAACGCATCCGTTGCATGGGAGTTAGTCTCCCGTCGGGTGCAGGTGGGACTTCCACCTCTCATCTCCACGTAACTACAAAGGCAGTTTTCTCGGTGGCTTAGGACTCGTCTCCACCTACACCCGATGGTAGGTGGAAGTTCCACCTGCCTTTGCAGTTACGTGGAGATGAGAGGTAGAAGTCTCACATGCACTCGATGGGAGACCAGCTGCCATGCAACGGATGCGGTGGCCATCCCGCGTGCGTTGGAAGGAGTCCGAGCAAGACTCGGAACGCAAACATTGATGGCCACGGCAGCTTGAGATCGGAGCCAGTTTCTCATGCAAAAGGCTCTTGAATGTACCAACTACACGAGAGTTCTCCTCCCCTATAAATAGAAGGTCCCTCTCCCTTGTTTCTTCACCAAGCCAAGAGAGCTTCTTCGAGAGAGAAGCTAAGAGAGGATTTGGGGTGAGAGATAGAGAGAGAGGTATCTCATTTGAGAGCTTGATAGTTCTTGTAGAGAGGCTTTGTTCCTCTTGGGTGGGGTGAGAGCTTTGTAACATTCTCCACATCTAGTGAAGTTCCCATTGTCGTCGTCGCCCGTGGACGTAGGGGGATAACCTTCGAATCACGTAAATCCTTGTGTGATTGATCCTTCTTCTCTCTCCTTTCTTCTTGTTGTGAGGATCGAGATCTAAGGACGTCACTCTGTCTGTCAGAGTGCCAGATTCATAACAATGCTGTTAAATGATGAATGGAAAACCAGAAAATGATCAGGTGCCTTTGAAAAATTCTCTTTTCCATCTTTAGTCTCAACTCTTCTTTTGCTCCTCAACCGGAGGCTAGTGTCCCTGAAAGCCGAGGAAGGGTGCTAACGTGGGTGTTCTACCACAGAACACACCCTCTATGAAGGATGCCAACTACAAACCTTCTAGTATTGCTAAGAACAAATAATTTATCCCTAGCCCCTGCATGAAATTCGATATCGATGCAATCAATCCAACATAGAAGTCGTAGGCAGCAGCAACCGAACCACAATCACAAAATTCAACGATATCAAATGGAAATGTGCTATTCCTTGGTGTCACGAGCTTCCAAAACGTCGTGTGCGGCAATATGTCGTTTAAGATAAGCATTTGATCCTAATAAATTTAGAGGAGCACAAACTGCAAACCACTTCTGTCAGTGCGACAACAAGCATAGACAATAAGCAGGTCTCAATTAGATGAAGACAACAATAATATGTCACAAAATACCAGGTCAAGAACATCTACGAGGGCTTTAATCCGCGTTTCGTCCATCGAACGTATGTTCTCCTCCACCCAGTTCCCCAGGACCAGGTCCAACTCAAGAAATCCGCGCTGCCTGCTTCTGTATAGCAATCTACGCAGCAGAAAAGAAACGAATAAAAAAAGATGCTTCTGCATAGCAACGTAGTGGATCAAATTGAAACAAAAGTAAAAAAAAAAACAGAAGAAACCTGTTGATGAGACGTCGCTTGCTCTCCTCATTGGAAAGGTCCATGATGACGGATCCATGATCGGAAGAGAACAGAGAGATCGGTTGCAGACTGCGCCGGCAAAAATCAGAAAGTAACGAAGAGAAAAGAAGTTGAGAGATCGCACAATGAAATCTTTTGCAAATAGGACCGAGTAACCAACGCTTTTGAAGGAGGAAAAGGCTCGAACTCCTGCCTGCTCGACGATCCCCGGAGCAGAAGGGGGCTGAGGGCGGCGCCGTTCCCACGTAGCTGCAGCAGCGCACGCCGGAGGGTCGCCATGGTGCCGGATGGAGACGTGGTTGAAGACTCGACGGCCTTGTTTGTTTACGGGATAGCTACGATGGAATATCTTAACTGAGGGTGGTGTGTTCCACCTTATTCCAATATGTAGTTTGTTTTCCACAGACATACTCTACATTTTACTCCCAGATTAAGAACCCTTATTCAAACTACTTTGTTGCATTCGCAAGTGGCAAGATAACATTGGGTGTTAAAATCTCAAAAACAGTCCCCATTATTTAGACTAATTTTGCTTCAGCAAATTTGCAACAGCAAAGGGATTTAAACCCTTCCACATAACTATAGTACAAACACAAAAGGCGACATTTACAAAACAATACAACATAGAATAGTGTAGGATTTCTGTCTATCTTCGTAATAACGATATCAATTTCATGTGTAAATCTTAACAAATGGTACTCAGGCGCTAATAACGGATATCCCTGCTTAAGTGATAAAATTTATTAAGATTGGAATCAATAGTCAGAGTACAATGGTTATGTGGAATCCACCACATATATACAATGACTAATCATCATCTGTCAACAGTCATAACATCATAAATATATTTTTGAGGCAGCATGTCTGTGTACAGTCCGTGACAATGCCTCCATGACAATAAACCATACACATGATAATTTTTAGGTCATGTTCCACTATTACATTCTACAAAATGGAAAAAAGTCATCCCCAATGTCGGCGACAACCCAGTTGAACGAGCTACAACAACCCGAGAAGATGACACAAAGTTCATCCCAAGAAGGTACATTGCTACAACTGCTCCATACTTCCTCGTACGTCCATGCTTCCGCTTTACTAGCTCTCTCGTGTTCATATTGACAGAGTGTGGAGAAGTTGTGTTGGCCACTGCCACCCGCTCTTCTGCAGTTCCGGGGGCTTCTCCAGCAACAACCGAAGACAGAAAAATAGGGGAGTTGCTCCACACTTGAGCCTGAGATGGCAGCACCATCAGGAGTGACGGCTAATCGCATGTTATGCATGGATGGCTGAGACCGCACTGAAATATTCTGCAAGCCCACCCCAGATTGTGGACTGTCAAACATGATTCCCAGCTTAGATCTGAAACAGTTAACACACGGGATGAGTAGCAGCTTAACCATGGCCACCAATCCTTACACTACAAATAACTGAACAAGTTGCGGTTAGTTAATTTGTGTAACATTCTCACCTCGAAGGAACCAACAAACATACATTTTTTCCACAGACATCCAAACTAGATGCCGAACACTGGGCTAACAATATTACCAACAAAGGAATGAGCTGTACGATTCGAGATCAGGAGCAGTTATCTGGGAAAACAGAGTCCTAGAATGGATGCTCTCTTCACCTCTGAGTAATATATCATGCATGGATATTTGGTGATAAAGAAGCTCAATGTGGATGTACACAGTGGGTCCAACTTAATGATAATCGGGTTCTGTTAAGTGATCATACTTTAATATGCTCTTCTCAAAACAAGGGCGATCAAATGTTCATTTGTAAAGATAGGTTGAGAATGAAGACTGCGTCAAGCATACAAATGGGTCATATTTCAGAAGGATCACAAACAAAGTTGGGTGCAAACCACCTTACCTTAGATTTCAGAAGGACGAAATACCTGGTCACATGCCATGGGGAGATCGAGTGACAAGAAGACATGTATAGGGTTGGCGAAATATCATATGCATCCACTTCGCACAGTTGAACCTGCCAGGCCTAATGAACTAATGATGATTGAATATGCATATTGCAGTGCATGATAAAGTGAAACAAATTGCATACAAGTTACAAAAACTTGCGTGTCAGTCACTAGGGCAGGAACATGAGATAAATATAAACACATACAAATACCTTGATCAACTACCCAAACTTTACATCTAAATTCAAGATGATGTAAAGAAGGAAACTGTAAACACTGACCTTTGTAGAAGTGGGTGCTGCAATGGTGAGGATGGGATGCCAACTTACCCACAAAAATCAGTAGATCTGACATGATTCTGAATCTGTCCCTTGCAGGCATATGGCCACCAATGTAATACATCACGGATAAAAGATGGACATGCACATAATAAGGCTTAACAGTCCATTTGACAGTCCACTGAAGACCACAATTTCCACATGATGGCTCCAAAGTCTCAAGCACACTATGCATGAATCACATTCATGAATTAAATCCACCATGCATTTGAATACTGAAATACTTAATATCCACAAATAATTTTGATATGTCAGCATTGGAACAGGCAAGAAACTGTATAGAGACATGCATTTGACATAGAACAGAACCTACACAGAGGGGTCTTTAAACCAACAAACAAATTTGACATGTCATATTGACCTCATTTGACATAGAACTGAACCTGCACAGACCTTGTATGAAACTTGCATTTGACATAGAACAGAACCTGCACTTGACATGGATAAGGGGTCTTTCAACCTCCATCTGCCATCGCAAATGTGCACATAGATGTACTTGCTTTGGCAAGTAGGGGGCTCAGCCACAGTCATAGCATACGAAGGTGTTGACTGCCATGTTGAGCTCAGTACACAGTCGTACATCATTGCCCTGTAGGGCCCTCATCTAGCGATAGAGGCAGTTGCTATACCAACTGTCGGGCTCAGATAATAATTGCATAGTCATAGCATTGCAAGGTGTTGGCTGACATGTCAGCAATCACAATTCAAACCCATCACAGCGTATGTGCTCCGAGGAGCCTCCACAGCTGTGTATAGATATTCATTGTGTTGCTAAAACCTTCGATCAACCCCCTTGGCAATGTGATGGTCAGTACAAATATTTACATCATTGCCCTGTAAGCCCCTCACAATTGAAATCCATCACAGCATATATGCTCCGAGGAACCTCCACAGCTGTGTAAACATATTCATTGTGTTGCTTTGACAGCCAATCAACCACCTTCATATGATTGTGAGTATTAGACTTTTCATCATAGCCCTTTCAACCCTCTAACCAGTGTCATGGGAAGGGGGTGGTTTGCCTGCACAATAAAATAGAATGTAACCCAAATAACCACATATATCATCCACCATGTTAATCCTACTTAGGAAATGAAAATCCACAAATATTACAATCTATAATGTAACATAACACAAACTATTTCATGGTAAAGAAAGGAATATCCAAGCTAATAATATTGTCCAACTTCACTCCCAGATACTATTAGCAATGTCATTCCTAAGGCGCTCTCCTGCAGCAACCTCCCGCTGGCCGATGGATGATAGAGTTGGAACATCCTCATCATCAGAAACATCCTCCATGACATCTTCCTCACCAACGCGATTGAAGTACCAATCATATCTCTGTTCTCGACGAATGAAGTTCTGCACCACACAGCATGCAAGAACTATCTTGCGCTGCGTTGGCCATGGATACATGTTGCCCTCACGCAATGTGTGAAATCGCATCTTCAAGACCCCAAATGTTCGCTCCACAACATTTCTCAGTTGAGCATGACGGTGATTGAATTTTTCTTTCATATTTTCGTAAGGCACATTTCCACGACCACGGAATTGAGCTAGATGATACTTCACTCCCCTATACGGAGCCAAGAAGGAGGAGCTATTTCCGTATCCAGAATCAACCAAATAGTACTTGCCCGCCGGTACAAAGAACCCTCCTTCATCTAAGGCCCACTTAAGCACCCGCATATCAGCCGCCGATCCTTCCCATCCAACACAAACATACTGGAACACCATATCAAATGATACAGTAGCCATTACATTTTGTGTAATGCACTGCTTGCGGTTGCGGAATCGATCATGCTCTGAAGTCGGAACGTTTGCAGGAATGTGCGTCCCATCTATGGCACCGATGGCATTCTACCACAACAAACCGATGTAAGTTTTGTGTACCAATGAAGTATGGATGATTAAGTAAGTCAATAGAACTCACCTTAAAATGCGGGTAGAAGCGTTCTTTGCCACGAATGTAGGGATGACACTCGTGAACTTGAGCAGGTGTCGGTAGTTGAATATATTCCTCCTTCAAAGAAGCCAGGGCAAGGATGGCTTCATTTACGTACTTACTGATTGTTTGTGAAGAATGCTGAAAGTGCTCAACTAAGGCACCACTAGACACACCATGGCCGGTTGCATATAAGAACATACCCAACTGTTCAGCAGCAGTGACATATTTTGAATCCTTTAACAAACCGCGGCCTACCAAGATGTTAGTCAATCTTGTAAACATAGTTGGGTGCATCCTAAACACTTTGTAACATCTCTGCTCATGCCCATTGATAATATCCGTCACCCACATTTGACCAACGTACTTTGATGAATGCATGCGTCGACGAATAGGCGGTGTCATCTCCTCTCGTTCCACTTGATCAAGAATAGCATCCTGAACGGTGTTGTATGTATCATCGTCCTCCACAAGAAACTCCATTAGAACGCGATCCATCTCTACACATCACACGAATAATTTCCATCACCAGTACAACAAATATGAAATGACGAAATCTTTATACATTAGTAAATTACAACGACTAGTACATGATTTTAAGAAGAATGTTTGTCCATTGGCGAATAGAGAATAGAGTAACTCACTAAGCAACAAGCGAGTACATGATTTAATAGCCAACAAGTGTAGTCTATTAACTCCCTAACCTACATTAACACAAGTAAAAGAGTAACTAATATAAAGAAGAGCAACACTACTAGAATACTCAAGAGGACAACAACAATACAAGACACATTCGAGATTTGAGTATTATGCTGTAGGAGTGATTGATTCCTTGCATGAGACGGTGCCATGGGATTTGCATGAGATGCCTGCATGGGCCTTCCTATTACTTGGGACCGATCCGGAAGAGTATGCCCGTTATTGAAATACCCTTCTATAGCCTTCTGTGCATCTTCCACTGAGTGAAAACCCTTGTAACGTGCTCCGGGGAATCCATTCACTTGGGCAAAACATTCAGGCCAGCTGTAGTATACACCGGATTCTCGGCCAACCCACACTACATAGCAATGATATCTTCCCATGGCATGAACTTCAAAATCCTGCATGTAAGTTATTTTGAATGACAATATATGCAACTATCTCAACAATGCACGTAATTTAAAATTAAGGTCCACTCCATACCAAAAAGTCCCTATAGAAGATAAAGCAAGTAAGTTTAAGATTACACCGCAGGATAAAGTGGGGTTAGGGAATATAAAGAAATAGTCCAAGTGCATGACCAAGTTTTACATCATGTGAATTAACACCCAGTCAATCCTATCTTCTTCAGGTAGCTCTAAAAATAGTTGTCGTTTTTTTGGTTCCATGAATAAATCAACTGCTTTCAGATACATGGTCCGATCGAGTCTCGGATCTGCCTTCAGTATGTCGATGCATACACGCATGGAAGGGGTCTCAGCGGCCTTCTCGTGGGAAGAAGGTATACGCTCCCCTCGTAAGAGCCTCACCAGCTCACTCCTGTCCAGCGTAGCATCTGCAAATTTGTTTATTGCCTCATCTCCGATCCTCGTTGCACGATTCTTCCTTCCCCCTTTAGGTGTTGAAGAAGTGCCTTCATCTGCCACATCCCTACTCATAGAAGTTTGGTTAAAAGTGGGTGCTGAAGGTTGTGCGAATTGAGAAACATTCATAGCATCACCACAGTTATCAATCCCGCCAATATCAGCCGGACCACCCAAAGCAGAAAGGAACTCGTTTACATGCACTTCTGTTGGTTGGTGGACTTCTCGGCGACGTGTCACTTCAGCCTCAGTCCCCCGTGCAGTGCTTCTTCTACAAAGATAGTCCATTTCACGTAGGAACAGAAATGGCTTACCTCTAATTAACCTAAACTCGGATCGACTCTGAGAAGGTAGGATGTGTAGAGGTCACTTGATGAAAACAAATAGTAGAGGTTTATAGAAGAAACAAATAGAATCACAGGTCACCGAATACCTGAATCAATTCATCCCATGCCCCTTCATATCCGGGAATCGGCACATTGTTGATATTGTCCCACCCCCAACCACTTCTATTGCGTAACTCATCAACGATGCCATAAAATTTTCTAATTATCTTCCAACGATTATATAATTGTGAACGGTCATAATTTAGGTTACATGACCGATTAAACGTCGGGACCATCTCATTCCAACATTGAGGCTTGAACATACCAGAAGTGCAATTTTGCTTATCATATTGCTCAATCAATAATTCAAGGAGAACCCGGTCTTGAGCCGTAGTCCAATTCTGCACACGGGGCTTACCTCTACCACTAATTGTGTCACTTTGTGGAGTTCCTAATAATAGTGAAATGTTAATAAACATTTTTTTACTCTCAAACTAATGAGGAGTCGATACAAGGATTAGTAAGAACAACGAGACTATAGCACTTTAATATAGGGGTTGATGGTAGGACTTACCAGAGGTAGACATGGCTGTCGTCCTCTTCCTCTTCAAGCTGGTTAAACATGTAATGGGACAAGAAAAAATGGAAAACACAACATATGAGACTGAAAATAGCAATGACAAAGACCTAAATGATTTATGGCAATGACAACAACAGAACTGTGATACATGATTTATAACATGTCATGGCCACGACCGGGTTTGAATTACAGTCATAATGTCATTTACACAAGGACAGGTGGTAGTGAGGCAAGTAATTGTATGCTACATTTTCAACCACCGCAAATACCAGAGCTCAAAAAATAGGCATATAGTTAAAATCAGGAGGGAGTAGGATATGATGCCAATACAATGGTGAAAGAGACACATGCCCTAGGAAATATATCCACTGCCACATACAGGTAGCTATACATATATGTAGAGGTAATAGTGAATGTGATATATACATCTTCTGATACACCATTTTAATCTCCCTAACACCCTTATTCATGCTGTAAAAAATGATGTAATGGCTTGAATGCCCCTGATAAAAGCTCATAAATGATTAATTCCAACACTGAAGTAGACGAGGTATGAAATGGTTACCTGATATTATGAAATGAACATGTAAATATCAAAGTTGAAGGTGTACCTGACCTGAGATATTGCTACATTTCAAAATACCAAAATAAAAGCGCAACAAAAATGACTATATTCACAGGTAATGTATAGGCGAATGTCTTTTCAGAGCAATGGTTATAATGTTAACAGTGCCTAATTTCATGCCATTATTACTTCTTAGGATGAGCATCCTGTTATGATGGAAAAATTACACAACACTAACCACAACAGAGCATATGATTAAATTGACGAGCTGATATGGAATGTCCAAAACAAACAATCAGTTTTACAATAGTCATATACTCTGAAATCTGCATATGTACCATTACTACAGATTCTGTCTTATATTATTATTTCAATACGGAAGTAACTTATTTGTTGGCAGTATTAAAATAGGACAAAGCAAGAACTTCCGCACAAAGGTCACAGAAGATATGTGCAATCAATGTCACGTAATGTGTTATTTTACATTGGAGAAACAAGATTACATGTATTATTTACATCAACATGTACATGCGTGTAAATGCAATTATCCACGAATATCTGGGCTCATAAGTAGATGTAGACTGTCATACAAAACCGTATGAAGAGGTCAGGTAACACAGAGGGTACAAGCCAAACTTGAAATCGGTACAGTGTAACATGATATGCAGATGAAGAGGTAAAGCACAACAGAATCCTGTTTGATGCATATACATAACTTATCGTCCACAACACCACCCGGTTGTAAAAAGCACAACGAAGAGAAATACTGCAAATAAACAAAGATACAGTAAAGAAGAGGTGCAGAATGAACCAGCGGCGGCAAGGGGCGGAGGAGGATGCAGAGGAGATCGGCTCTTCCGCTGCAGGATTAGCCACCGCTGCTGGATTAGGCACCGATGCTGGGGATGCCATAGCGAAGGAGCCCAAAAAGGGGTTGAAATAGGAGGGGAGAAAATAACACTGTAGAATCACGAGCGGAAAGGGTATTCACTCGATTCAACACCTCTCTGCAAAAGCTGATGTACCACAGGTACGGGGAGCACAGAAAGTGGAAGAAAGAAAACCCTAGCCACACGATCGACGCTCCGTTTCTGACGATTACAGCGCTGAAATGACGGAAGATGGCTGTAGGGTTCAGGGTTTCGCAACCACCCCTCAGATCGAGCAGTAATGGCGGTCGATGACGACCTGGCACCGCCTGGAAACAGCGTATGGCGAAGAAGAAGCCTGCAACAGAACAATATCATGACGCCGAGGGCAACACGGCCAGAGTGGGCGAGGAAAGGGACACGCGGCTTGTTTGGGAGAGGCTGCGAACGATGGCAAATAGGGAAACGCGGGTGGAGGAGCGGACGTTGCTTGCGAACGATGGCGACATGGAATTCGTGGGAGCTGTAGAAGGGGGTTCAATGGAACGCAAGCAGGGAAAGTGGGTGTCAGTGCTCTGCCGGCCGAATGTGCGAGCGGGTAAGAGGTATTCGGGCGTTTCGGTCGAGTAACGTAACCGGGGTTAACACGGGATACGAGGGGGTTATGTGGATTAGCACAGAATTACTAAAATGAGCTATCAAATCGAATAGGGCAAATTTGAGTGGGATAAACTGAGATATCCCCCAAACAAACAAGGCCAAAGGGCAGAGGAGCAACAAGCCTGAAAAACACTAGTTTTGGGGGAATAGTACCCTACGGACATGTTTATTTATATATTTACGACTCTTATTTTTCATAATATTTTTAATATCTTCACTTCATTGTACTCCTTGTAAAATATCTTTACCCTCACCCCCCCACAATTTAGCATTCCATTAAAAACTTTTATTTAACTTTAGTTAATCTTTAACTAAATTTAAAAATTCTAAATAATCTTAATTTTTCATAAACTCATACCCTCTCTTCATAGGTTTATTTTTTATTTTTTTATTTTTGTTACATGTCTTTGTGGTCATGAATTGTGGGGACAATGAGATGAGAACGAGGAAATCATATATTCAAAATGCTCTATAATTTTTCATATTGTAAGAGCAGGTGATCTCGTTAGCTAACGACTCGACGTTTGCAAATAATTCGTGGACGAGTGATCCATGCTCCGCACACCGGGGAACGGAATCGAACCCACGATTCATAGGAGAGGTGACGAACCACCGGAGAGGTGACAAACCATCGTAGCACATCTTGGGTTCGACTTTATCTCTCCCCTCTCTTTGATATAAAATGTTGATCAAAATAACTCTTTTTACAAATATATTTTCATATAAAAATTTAATTACATATATAAAAAATAAAATATTCTTTGAATCTTCAATATAAGTTAATTATAGGAAGATTTTTGACACTATACTGATATAAAATGATTTATTAAAAATAATATAAAATTAAGGTACATGATTTCACAAATAAACTTGCAAGGAAGATGCTTTTTGCAAAAACCACTTTGTTACGTGGCATGCTCAAAACAAATTGGGTTGTCCTTCAGAACATGGTTTGCCGTCCCGCCCCGACCCGCACCGACCCGCACGACCCGACCCGACCCAGGCCGGGACCGGGTCGCACGGGCTGGGGGTCGTGGACGGGACGCACTGGACCGCAAGGTCCCGTGCGTCCCGCCACGTACCGCTCCGGTTCGAGGCGGGACCCGGCTCGGTACGGGCGGGTCGAGCGGTTCGCCCATTTAACGGGCCGAAGGGGGAGGCTCCCTCCATCCCTCCCACCGGCGAACGGCGGTGCAGCGGCGGCGGACGGCGATCAGAGCGGCGGCCGGCGGCTTTGGGCGGCTCAGGGCGGCGATCGGAGGTAGGTAGGTGAATTTTTTTTTTAAGGGTGGGGAAAAGGCCCGTCTGGCAGCCGCATCTGGCCGGTGGTGGACGGAGGTGGGGGTGGGGGACGGCGGTGTCTGCCACCGGCAGGCCGTGGGGGGACGGGGGGGCTGGGCGTCTGCCGCCGTGGGGGACGGGGGGTCGGGGCGGGCGGGACCTGCAGGCCGTGGGGAGACGGGGGGCGTGGGTGGCAGACCGTGCCGTGGGGGGACCGGGGGGGGGGGGGGGGGGGGGGGCGGCGGGGGGCGTCTTCCACCGTGGGGGACGGCGGGGGGGGGGGGGGTCTGGGCGTCTGCCACCGGCACGGTCGGGGGGGGGGGGGGGGGGGGGGTGGGCTGGGCTTCTGCCACCGTGGGGGGGGGGGGGGGGTCTGGGCGTCTGCCACCGGCAGGGGGGGTGGGCGTCTGTGTCCGTGGGGGGGGCTTCTGCCACCGTGGGGGGGGGGGGGGGGGGGGGGGCGGGGGTCTGGGCGTCTGCGATCGTGGGGGGGGGGGGAGGAAAAAAATTTATTTTTTAAAATTTTTTTATCTTTTTTAATTTAAAAAAGTATAATAATAAAATTTGTTACATTGTCATTGTTTAATATTATTTTTGATGTATTGTAGAATTCATGTTGTAGAAAAAATATAATTTTTATTTAATTCATGTTGTAAAATTAAATATATTGATATATTATTTAATTCGTGTTGTAGAAATAATATAAATATCGTTTAATTCATGTTGTAGAAATACATTTATGTTTGATATATTACTTAATTCATGTTTAAATATTAGATTTAATTGAGATGTATTAACTTTAAAATTTAATTTTGTAGAATTAATGATATTATTTTCATTATTAGTTGTAGACGTAAAATAATATAATAATTAATTTTAAAATTTTTAAAGATGTTTTTCATTTAAATATATCTATAGTGAGAAATATTTTACAAAAAATTAAAGTTAATATTTATAATTTAAATTAAGTAGATATGTTTTGAATTAAAATATAAATTTATTGATAAATATTTTACAAATAATTTTAAATGTAATTAAGATGTATAATGTAATTTAAGTAGAGATGTTTTTAATGTAAATAGTGTTGAATATTTTTTAAATAATTTTAAAGTTAATTTAGATCTATAATATAATTTAAATAGAGATGTTTTTAATGTAAACTCTCTTGAATATTTTATAAATAATTTTAAAGTTACTTTAGATCTATAATGTAATTTAATTAGAGATGTTTATAATTTAAATATATAAATAGTGATAAATATTTTACAAATAATTTTAAAGTTAATTTATATGTATAATGTAAATTATTTAGATATGTTTATAATTTATATGTGTCATGTAATTTAATTAGAGATGTAATTTTAAATATCTAATTAGTGATAAATAATTTTAAAGTTAATGTATATGTATTAATTATAAATATTACCCTTATATGTATGTTATAGAAATAATTATAATATTTGGAACTAAATTATATTAAGATGTATTAAATATTGAATTTAGTCTTGCATGTTACACAAATCATGAAATTATGTTCATTGTTACTTGTAGATGGGAAATAATATATTTTCATAATTTGAATTTCTTAATTTTAGGAGATAGCACCCTATGGCTCCTAAGGAACGAACAAATGATATTGGGTGGTCACACGGAGTTTTGTTGGATGGCAACCGTAGGTGTTGGCGTTGTAACTATTGTAAAATAGAACACCGGGGAGGAGGGGTGTCTCGATTGAAGAAGCATTTGGCAGGAGGAGCCGGGACAGGATACTCTGAGGTTGCTGGGTGTACCCATGTGCCTAGAGATGTGAAACTTGCAATGGCTAGGCACCTGCGGGAGAAGAGAGCTGAGATGCAAGAAAAGGAAAAAAAGAAGAAAAGGGATCAAGCGGCAGTGAGCGGGCGCCCAAGTGGCAGCAACGGGGAGGAATGTGCATGGACACCCAGTGACGAAGACGAACAAGCACGTGCTGAGCAGCCTGATGTGTATGTCACTGTGAACGATCCATACGAAGCCTAGTTTCGTGAGGCAGTACGTCAGAGCAGGGAAGAGTCAAGACATCCCGAGGAGACTGTAGTCCGTAGTCGCGAGGCGGCGAGGACCGGAGCATCAGGGAGTGGTGGTTCATCTACGACTCGACAACCACGAGGCATAAGGAGTTTATTGACTGGTGACTCGGGGACACAAAGAAAAAGGACACAATCGATCAATATTGAAGATGTGGACACATTCCAATATGCTCGGGCCCTTGCTTATGACGATACGTTGATAGAATCGGTCAACATTGTGGTAGACCGATTGTCTTTCACCCCAACAGATGCTGCTGATGCGTTGAATGAGGTATACTTGGATATTTTAACATTGACAATATTAAATGAAATATACACTTCATATTTTTTGATAATGCAGATGAAAACATTTAGAGAGGGAATTGGTTCATTTGCGACACCTAATGCCATGGCCAGTCGTGATAGACTCGACCCCGGTAATGTGTCTTCACAATGCACCTTCTATGTCTCGAGAAGTAATTTTTACATCTAATTATTATATTGTACGTGATCTATCTTAAACACAGCTGAGTGGTGGCTAAATTACGGCACAAGTGCACCCGTATTAAGGAAGATCGCAATGAGAGTTCTATCGCAAACATCCTCGTCGAGTGGGTGTGAGCGGAATTGGTCGACGTTCTCCTTCTTGCATACTAAGCTGAGGAATAGGCTAACACACCGCAGGCTAGACAAAATGGTGTATGTTCATTACAACATGAGGCTAAAGGTCCGGCATGTACAAATGGATACAAGGAGAGGAGAGGGAGATTACGACCCAACGGATGCTGTGTACTTGCGAGACGATGATGACCCTATGGTAGCATGGGTTGCAAGAGCCACAACCGAGCGTGGTGAGGCAGAATTAGACGAGGAGGCTGAAGAACCTGGCGAGACACCACGGCCTAATACTTTTCTCGCATCAGCTGTACAAGAGGCAGTCGGGGAGGGAGATGACACCCATGTGCATTTGGGTGGTGACGACTCTGCAACGGGACGTGATGATGAAATTAATTTAGATGAAGACCTCGTCATTGGGGGTGGAGACACATCGTATGCGTATGATGATACAGCATGGGAGCGATTGATCCAACCCCCATTAATTGAGCGTCAAGAGCCACCTCAGGTGAATTAATACATGAAAATCGAATCGTAAATTTCATTAGATAGCATAGTCATATATTTCTGTATGATAGCAATATATTGCAGGTCGGTCCGACAAATGACAACATTGCGGGAGAACAGTGGTCCCGAGTTGCTGTACCGCGGCATTCAATATCTGCGGAACCAAGAAGGTTATCCACTTCAAGAGAGGCTAGGGGGAGTTCCTCATTTAGAGAGGTGAAATTATATTGTCATTTCTACATTTGTTAATATATAATTCATTGGTAATTGAATATATTCTTCTTTCAATTGTGTAGTCTTCGGTAGCATCGAAACAACCATCTCAGTCTGCTGCGCCCCGACGCTCAACATCTAAGGCTAAGGCACCCAATCAGTCTTCTCAGGTATACGTACAGACTTACACAATAGAAAGTAAATTGAAAAATTATCTAAACAGGCTTCTGCTTATCAGGCATCTATAGGGACACAACATGCAGCATGTAAGCCGCCCCCTGCTCCACAGAAGAAAAAATCATCATGGACCACATTATTCACCAGCAAGAAGGACAAGGGACCACCATTAAATCTTATAGATTTTGCAGACATGGAGACATTAGATCCCAATGCAGATGACGACACTACCGAGCCTTCTGTTGAGCCCCGCATTAGTGGGAGTCATGACTCCGATGCTGAGAGTACATCGACAGGGTCTTCATCCCATGGAGGTGGTGGTTCTCAAGGTGACCAACGGAGTCATCGTCAGAATACTAGTGCTGGTGGCAGAGAGTACAGCAGTGGTCATAGTAGAGGTCGTGGGGGCCGTCAACATGGCGCATGGACAGAGGAGCAGCACTTCACACATGCCACGCAAGATGAGGACCACGGTGTTCCACCGGCAGGGACGAGACGGGCAGCTGATCATTGGGATCCCTACTATGGAAGTTCGGTTGCAGACAGTACCAGCTATCAAGGTATGTTGTCTGATTTTGAGAGGATGAGCACACATGACTCCCAGGGATCTGGAAGCTCGTATGGACGGTCATGGCCGCAGCAGCCGATGTATCATGGCGACTCAGATAACAGTAGTTCATTTTTCCCATCGTATCCATATCCTTATGCCGCAGCTACGTCAGTAGAGGTCGTGTACGCACAAGGTTCGCTGGAGTATGAATACTACGTACGCATGTACTGGGAGAACTATTCAGGTTCAATGCGCTATGAAGACTATCTGTCCTATCTGCGGACCACATTTAATGTCAGATTGTTTGGAGTGGGCACTGGCCCAGTTTAGTTCCATAGGCTTTATTAGTATGTATCAACTAACTAATAATTAATTGTAGAGTTTTTCATATATAGAGTTCTGTACTTGTCATTGTAATCACTAATGCAAATTTTTGCATCATTTGCAGGTCATCATGGACGGACGGCGTCACCCTGCGTGGGAGCATGGATACTCTGTTGAGGGTGATGGACATGTGCACTGTAGATACTGCGAACATCGCGTCACCGGCATACACAGGTTTGCGGAGCACCTTGCGGGAGTGGGACGCGATGTTCGTGCATGCGACCGAGTTCCGGGAGATGTCAGACATTCATTCCGGACATAGTTACAGGATAGATACGGTTCTCGTAGCACACCGAGGACATCTTCTTCTACGTCCCGGGTACCTCCACCACGAGCACAGGGCGGAGCAGGATCTTCCTCCACGTCCAGAGTTCGAGCAGCACCAGCACCAGCACCAGCACCAGTCGCACATGATAGAGTTGAAGCTATAGATGTAGTGAGGACTTTTTTCACAGATTTTCATGTACCCTCCACCGCAGCACACGACCCATCATTTGTGCAGATGGTTACATATTTTCAGTCCCACCCACATGTACCTCCACCCACTAGGATAGAGTTAGATTATACGGGTGATCAGTCTCATGTATCTGATGATGAGTTTTGGGATTCGAGCTTCACTGATGATGAGGATGAGTGAGTTTTCGGATTCGGGTTACACAGATGAGGAGGATGAGTGAGTTTTGGGATTCAGGTTTCACAGATGGACGAGGATTAGTGAGTTTTTGTATTTTATACTTCATGAATGAATGTCATTATTATGTCACTGTTTACTTTTACATATTTATTAATTGATATAAATTTTTATGTATTATATATAATAGGATGTTTAGTTAAGCGGTGTAATATGTAATTTTTATATAATTAATTATGTATAATTTAGTATGGATCTATTATCTTAAATAAACTCTACATTCTAATATTTTTAAATATATATAACATTTAATCTTTCAAAATAAATTTATTAAAAATTTTAAAAAAAAATTCATAAAAAATCGCGTCGAGAACCAAAGGGGTGGATCGGGTCGCTGTGCGACCCGCCCGACCCGACCCGTCCCGCGCCGAGACCGGGTCGGCCGGGTCGGGCGGGTCGACAAACCCTACTTCAGAACACTCCTTATTAGAAATATATCTATCAAAGTAACTATTTGCAAACTATATTTAGATTCCAAATTTCTATCAATGTGATGGCAAACTGCTTTAACAAGGACAAATGCCCATTCATGTAAATATTCTGGGACCTTCTTACCCGTACGATATTCTTTAAAACTAAAACGAAAATAACATCTAACAATTCATAATCCAATCCTCTGAGGATTAAAAGAAAAAAAAAGACTGTTATTTGACTATCCAATATAATGTTACTTGTTCAAATCTTGTTTATCTTCGGGACACCTTTGACATCCCATTAGATTAACCGAGCGGATGAGAGAGCGGGCGATGAGCCCCGCTCTCTCCTCACACACAGTCGCGCTAACCGGGCTGGATTAACAAAGTGACCCTCAGTGACCGACAAAATTGGTCTTGGGTATCTTGCATTGTCATCATGTATAAAAGCTTTAAACGACTTTCAGATCCCATCGACGGTAGCAAGTACTCATTTGAATAACTAACTACTGCAAAACAAGAATGGCAACTTGTAATCAAGTTGTGACAGGGGAGGCTGGCAAACTAGCTGGCACATACATTCATAAGCAGTACAAGCCATCATTTTTGCTTGAGTGCACTTTTTAAGTTACAAAAATTTCCAAGTAATTCACAACCAAGAAAGCTCCCGGCAGACGGTAACAAAGTAGGATTTTCCAGGAAACAATTCAAGAAACAACACATCCAAAGAAACAACCTTGTCAAGGATGGAAGATTCATTTGATATACATCTAACGTAGTAATCTCCCTACACACAACAAAATCGCATTCGAAACACTGAACTAAATCTGCCATTAAAATTACAGGCAAATGAACAAGCCAAAAGCTCGTTAAGATTTTGACAACAGATTGCCTTATTCATTTTTCGTTTCTTTCATTCCATTTTGTGGTCGATCGGGGGAGGGGCTTTGCCCTTATCAGGATCTCATTCACATCACTAATCTCATAATCCTAGCCTTTTTTCAATATGGCATATCAATAAAAGGGTAATCATACATGGCCATGAAAAATCCATGTTTGACAGGGAACCAACTTGTCAGACATTCTAGAGTTTATACAGACACCTCTAACAATTGTTTATGGGCTACACTAGATTGCCCAAGCAACATCCAAGTTGCCTTCCCTTCCTCACCTCAGCTTTAACTTACAAATCTCACAAATGCATCCTGACATGGCCCGCTGAGTGTCGTCCACCTGATCCAAGTGCAATTCGCCAGAGGAGGAAACTTCAAAATAGGATGCTATGATCTTCAAAACTGCAAATTATACAATCTCCAGCAGTGAGAACAATAAAAGACGAGAAACGTTCTACTGAATAAAAAAAGTATACCTGCGAACTGTTCATGTTGTCACTAATTTCAGATGTACTTCAGTCCTGCCATCCTTGTGCGCCTTGATATCAAGTACTGCGCCAGAGAATAAACTATTCCCAACAACCCCAAGACCCTTATTGTACTTATATCCGTCATGACAATTGATGGTAAATTAAGAGGCATTGTAAGCAGTAGCACTGCATCCGTCTGCTTTACATAATCCCACATAAAACGGTTGAAGAGGATATGGTTGGGTAAAGTGAGGATTAGCAAACCAGCATTTTTTACTGCAAAAACCCAACCAGGTCCTCCAATCTCCATCCCCCACCCACCATCTCCATGCCAAACTTCCTCCCATATTCTATAAATGGCAGCCAAGAATAAGTAGCCAGATATCACAACCACTACTGGAAAATACCGCTGTCTGTCCCCAAAACCAGCAAAGATGTCCAAGTCCTGATTGAGAAGCAGCAGAATGGGTGCCAGAAAAAATATGGCACGATTTGATCCACCAGTGATATGCATGTTTAGTATCAAGCAGATGATAAAACACAGTACTGTAGAGACATTCCCAACTGCGGGCATCCATGCAGCCTCAGCTGCCAACCTCTTGATCGTGAAGGATGGTGTGGCAGACGCCCTCCTTTGTTGCATAAGCCTAAGTTTTGGTGGAAAACCTGAGTGCCTACCTGGTTGATTCATCTGCATACCACCTCTTTCAGAAACTTTCTCCCGCATAAGTGATGCCAACTCAAATTTAATCTCCAAAGCAATTAGCATGAACAACATTGCATAGAGTCCCAAGAGGGACATCCTTGCTCCTTCGACCAGCAACAGTGTTGTGAACTTATCCATCTCTTCACCTCCTCCAATGCTTTTTGCCCTTAACTGTCCCTCCAAAAGGTAAGTCACGGGGAAAAGGGCTACCAATAAAGCAAAAATCCATGGTAGGATCCTAGTACTTGAAGCTGAGGGGAGGTGCGTAAAGACCACAAAGACAGAAGCACATACAATTGTAGCTATTATAAGAGGGTACAAAATTACGGACTGGAAGAAGTATTCCGCACATATGTAAATGCCCAGTGTGATACCGACTCCAACTGCATAAAATGCTCTCAACTCAACAATAAACTTGATGGGAATGGTGGATGTGACTGCTGAGAGTGTAAGTAAAATTGTTGCAATGAGCAACCATGAAGGCCATGAAGGCTTTGAAACCACAATACCATATATTGATATATCATCAGCAGACTGATGAGCTGCCTTAATTAAGTCTGATCGATAAGCCCATGATAGCGGAATAGGTGGCTGCAGAAGAATAAAAAGGAGGCCGGCAGACACTACTAGAACAAGAAATCTCTTTGCAGGCTGCACATGAAAGAAAGATTCAAAATAGAGCCAATGCACAACCTTCTAAGCAAATATTATTCAAATTCTAAATAACTCAGATAAATTACAATAGAAAATAGACAATGACCTATAGGCAAAAACAAGAGCAAAATAAGCAACAGACTGCATTACGAATGCAAACACAAGGAAATGATAAGGTTAGATCAACTTAGGATTCTGGACAAAAATCTAACCACCCGCAGATTTTACCCTGCACTCCAGTCTATATTATGAATCGTAGAACAAGCCCACATTTTTAGCTAACTGTTCATATTCTGATAAACAAAAAGTAGAGAATTATCTGATTCTCAGATGTAGTGACAGCCAAACAATTAAAGCTCAATGAGGCCACTTTCCATATTTTTGGTGTATATCAAGCCCTCTCTGTCTTCCTCTTTAGCCCCCCCCAACCCCTCTAACATCCTCCACTATTTATTCTCTCTCCCTCTTGCTTGGATTCTCTCTCTTCAACTTTTGTTTCATTCCACTCTCTTCCTTCTCACCTTCCTCTCCCTCCCCACCCACCTCCCCAGAAAAGAAGCAGAAGCAAGGTAGCGAGTGACGTGTGTGGTAGTTGCTAGTGTGCTCCTCTCCTTTCTTTCTCCCTCTATATGCATGGCGAGCTACATGGATGCTTCACAGAACAACCTTATTACATTGAAGGGAAGTGTTATAGCCTGGTACATTATTCATCCTATGATAGGATGACCAAACAAAGGTTTCCAAAGAAATGTCCATTTCCTCAATTTTTTCTACTTTAGAATCCAATAAATCTTCGCATGGATTGTTTGAGGTTCACCATTGCATCAGCAAAGTACATGACATTGAATTTCAGTTCTCCTTAGATCCAAACTTTAATAGATAACTCAATACTAAAATCAACAAGAGAGCGGTGAGAAAAAATTAGAAGACATGCATAAAGAAAAATCCATACAAATATAACAAGTTCAATGGTATAGGTAACATACAATTTTATATCAAAATCATCCCCTTGCATGTTCAAATTCTTGTGAACGATATAGGCCAACATTGGCCTATGTTACACTGTGTTATCAAAAGCGCCTGCGGCGCTTGCCTAGGCACTGAGGTGAGGTGAGGCGGTGCCGGCTCACCTTGTGTCGGCCCAAAGTGCCTAGGCGATCGCCTCCGGCGCTTTTGGGCCGCCTCAACGTGCTTGGCCCGCTTCAAATGCCTCGACCCACCCGGCTAGCGCGCCCGCGAACCGTCTAGGGACTCGATGGCTCGCCAACGACTGGATCATGGGTATAAAAGGTCGCCTTCTCCCAAAGTTTTGACCCCCGATCCCTTCATTTCTTCCTCCCCCGATTCGAACGGCGAAACCCTAGGCTTCACCACCTCTTGCGTCTCACTAGCCTCCCGTGGGGCAATCGACATCCGGCGAGCAACTACCGTAGAGAGGATGTCACAGCAAAGAACATCTTCCCCCCCCTCTCTCGTAGACGGAACTTCACTCTCTCCCTCTCTCGCATGCATCGTCTCTCTATCTCTCTCACACACAGAGACACGCACAGCCCCACCCAGGAACCTCTCTCTCTCTCTCTCGGGCTCGACCCCTCTCACACTTTGTCTCACTCTCTCTCTCTCTCTTGCAAGCACCCACTCTCGCACTGTCTCCCTCTCCCTCTTTTGCACGCACCCTCTCTCTCTGTCTCCCTTTCTCTCTCACACACCACATACGCACAAGGGCTCAGCCCCTCTCCCACTGTTCCACTCTCTCTCTCGCACGCACCCTCTCTATCTGTCAGAGACACGCACAGCCCCACCCCGACATCTTTCTCTCTCTCTCTCATATCATATTCTCATGCCAAAATGTTACAAGTAAACACTGAAGCATTCGTTTTGGACTACTCTGAGCAGTCATCATCATCATCAAAGCCCTATCTCAATTATTTGGAGTCGGCTACATGAATCTTGTTCCGCCAAAGATTTCTATCAAGTGCCATATTCATATTTAAACCCAAGAAACTAATGTCCTTCCTAATAACATCCCGCCATCTCATTTTAGGCCTTCTTCGAACTCTTTTACTAGCATCCACTAAGATTCGGTCACATTTTTTAATTGGCGCTGAGTTAGGGGCGGTGAAGCACATGTCCAAACCACCTGAGTCTATTTTCTCTCATTTTACAATCAATTAGGACTATCCCCAAATCCTTACGAATACGCTCATTCCTAATCTTGTCTTTCTTAGTCTTGCCACACATCCATCTCAGTATCCTCATCTCTGCTACACATATTTTGTGAATGCGTTCCTTTCGTACTGCCCAACACTCGGTACCATATAATAAGACATGTCTTACAGCCGTTCTATAAAATCTCCCTTTGAGTTTCACATGCATATGACGATCACAAAGGACACTTGATGCGCTTCTCCATCTTAACCAGCCTACCTTAATCCTATGTGCAATGTCGTCATAAATCTCCCCATTCTCTTGTATGATAGACCCAAGTACCGAAAGCTACTATTCTTCGGAATGTTATGTCCATCAATTAGAACCATATCCTCTTGTACCGCTCTCCCATTATTAAAATTACAATACATAAACTCTGACTTGCTCCTACTAATTTTAAAACTTTAGACTCCAAGGCAAGTCTCTAATGCTCTAACTTAGTATTTAAAGCATCAATACTCTCATCAATTAAGACAATATCATCTGCAAATAACATACACTAAAAGATATCCTCGTGCAATTGTTTTATTACTTCATCTATAACTAAGGCAAAAAGATACGGACTTAATGCATAAGCCACAACCTTGATGCAAACCTATAGAAACAGGAAAATCACCAGTCTCTCCAGCAATAGTTCGAACACTAGTAATAGCACCGTCGTACATATCCTTAACTAAATCAACATATCCTAGAGAGACTCCTTTATTTCTTAATTATCTACCAAATCAATTCTCTCAGTACTCGATCATACGCCTTCTCCAAATCAAGAAAAACCATATACAAATCTTTTCTCATTTCTCTATACTTCTCCATTAGCTGCCGTAAAATAACTTTTGTAGTAGATCGAGTAGTAAGGAGCTAAAATAGTAAATTCAAATTTTGTTTAACTTTATTTAGATTTATTGTTAATCTTATTCAAAATTATTTTATTTTAGGAATGAATAAATTTCAGATGTTTATTGATTTTATGTATGCATTTTTTGTGATATTTAGGCAAATAGTTTAATTTTTTAATTATAAAAATTTATTTATTAAAATCACACCTCAAACGCCTAGGCCGGGGTCGCCTCAGTGACCTCACGCCTCTGACCACAAGTTCATTATAGAATCTTATAATTTGCCAAAACTTCCAACATGTTGATACCTACCAAGTGGCTTGAATACAATGTAGAGCTCCACTCAGGAATTGGGAGGTCATGTATTTAACTCCCACCAACCACAACCTAGTCTGCATCATAAAGGGAGGATCTCAAGCCAAGGCACCTGGACCATGGGTACCTAGAAACTTGCTTATGAATTGAAATTTATCAAAATTTATCTCCCATTTATTGCATTTGTTTCTCATTTTCCCGACATATTATTTAAAATGTTCACAAAAAAGTGTTTCTTGCTTTTTCTTCATGCTTCCTTTACTATCTCTGTCTCCCATTTTAGTAACTATGACCTGGGTTCCACCTTCCCAAAAAAACCTGGGTGTCACCTGGCCCTGAATACCAAGGATTTCTTTGGACACTCATATGGCCTATTTAATTCAAAACTCGGGATAGAGAACAAGCTTCCATTTTCTGGAGGGTGCATGGGGAGGGGGATCTAACTTTGTACCCATCAAAAGAACATTCCAACATGCTGCCCTGAATCTAAATTTGAGCCATCAGTGTTGGGCCTTGCAAGTTAAGACTGGCAAAAGGATGAACCAACCACATGAATCACCGGCAGCACACAATTACATTGGTGCACTGGAACATCCGCCGTTGTGGTGGCAACTGTGCAACCAAGAATCAAGATTTCCGAAAGAACTATGTCCCACCTTTATTTTGCCAGATTGATGTTAGAGCTTTTGGAAGAAGTTAGTGGCCTCAAGGTGAATTTCAACAAGAGCCTTATCGTAATTTGAGCCATCAGTGTTGGGCCTTGCAAGTTCAAGACTGGCAAAAGATGAACCAACCACATGAATCACCGGCAGCACACAATTACATTGGTGCACTGGAACATCCGCCGTTGTGGTGGCAACTGTGCAACCAAGAATCAAGACTTCTGAAAGAACTAGAATCAAGATTTCCGAAAGAACTATGTCCCACCTTTATTTTGCCAGATTGATGTTAGAGCTTTTGGAAGAAGTTAGTGGCCTCAAGGTGAATTTCAACAAGAGCCTTATGGTGGGTGTGAACATGGAGGGTAGAGCTCTTGAGGGGGCAGCATTCATCTTGGGTTGTCAGATAGGAGTCTTCCCGCTCTCCTATTTGGGCCTCCCGCTGTCTCCAGGGACTTTACATTGTAGTGAGTGGCAGCCCATTGTGCAAAGATACGAGTCTAGACTTGCTTGATGGAAGGTCAAGCACCTTTCCTATGGGAGAAGACTTGTGCTTTGCAAATCTATGCTAGAGAGGTTGCCCATCTATTTCTTATCTATCTTGCAGATCCCCAAGATAATAGCTAAAAAGCTTGAGTCCATTCAAACGAGATTCTTCTAGCACAATAGTGGCGAGAGATGCAGGGGCTAGCATGATATAGCCTGACTGCATGGGGTAGTGTTTGCAAAAGTAAGGACATGGGAGGTGTTGGTATAAAAAATATTAGAGATTTCAATCTAGCTCTTCTATGCAAGTGGCTGTGAAAGCTGGGTGCAAGAAACAATGGATTGTGGGCTCAAATTATTAGGCAAATGTATTATGTCAGAGCAAGGGATCAGGATTTTTCACCGTCATCTCAGGATAATGTTTCACATATCTGGACAGATATCTTGTCAGACATGGACTTCATCTTGTCCAGTGTCCGAGTCTGTTTGGGCAAGGGGGGCAAATGTTTATTTTGGAAAGACAAATGGTATGGAGACTTCACCCTTGAGACGTCCTTTTTTAAGCTCTTTGCTATTGCTACAAATCCTTTCTGTATAGTATCCCAGTCTTTTGATTTCGAGCTATCAAGAGGGACGTGGGGCCCATCTTTTAGAAGACATCTGAGGCCAGATAAGATGGATCAGTTGGAGGGTCTGCTTACCTTCCTTGGTTTTGTTCCAAAGGTGGATATAGAGGACCAGTGGCAGTGGAGGTGGGAAAAGGAGGACTGCTTCTCAGTTAGGTCAGCTTACTCTTGCATATCTGATGGAGGGTTGTGCCATAGCCTTGGTACTCAAGTTTGGGCTCCTAGGAGCCCCTTGAAGGTGAAGCTCCTCATCTGGAGGATATATCATTGCAAGCTGCCTACCTGTGACAATATTGCTCCTTTTTTACAGGAACAACCCACGGTGCGTCGCCTGTGTGGCGAAGACGAAATGCTGCATCATCTCTTCGCAGGTTGTTCCATCTCACGGGAGGTGTGGACTAGAGTCACAAGGATGATTCATTCTAGCATCAGCATGCAAGGGAGTGTCCATCTTTTGATTGGTCTTTCGCATAAGAGGTGGAATCTCAAAGAGAACAAAATCATTTGATGGCTGATCCTTCATACAACTTTGTGGGCATTATGGGATGAAAGGAACAATAGACCCTTCAAAGTAAAAGTTAGGGAAGTGGATGGTGTGGTTTCTTGTATTTGTGCAAGAGTGAGAGAATGGGAAAAACTCCTATGTAATGTGAACTCTCACAATTCTTCCATTGTTGGTTTGTTGAGGGGGGGCGTTAGTGCCGACCACTCTGCCTCTGTGCAAGGCCTATTTTGTATAGGAAATTTTGTGATCATACAGTCTACACTTGTATATCCCTTTTCTTTTAATACAATAGTGGTACTACCCACTTTCAAAACTATGTCCTATCACCTGCTTTATTTTTCTTCTTTATTTGAGTTTTGTTTATCGTAACAATTGCAATATGGTGTATCCTAGAGAACAAGCATAAAAAAAGATCATTTTCCTGTATGGTACAAAAATTAGTGAGCACTAGACAAGAAAATGGGAAAAAAATCCCTAGTATGATCTTAAACCTTGTCAATGTTAAGATGTATGTATACAACTGATCAGATTCAAACCTGAACATGGGAGAAGTGAAGAGCAACAATTGGTATGCAAGCAAGTCCAGTTAGGAGTATGTAAGATCCCAATAGCAAGCCATCTGATGGAGGTCTTCCATTCCAATACTGCAGAGCTTCAAATATTGTTTCTCGGCACAGCCAGGCAGAAATAGCTACAACGCCAGCATGAGTGAAACCTTGCCAGGCTTTCATCTTTGAAGCTGCCTTTGTCTTGCTTCTGGAGAAAACCCAATGAATGGAAAATGAGATCCAAGGGATCAATTTTACATGAATGCAAATCATTCTAATTGGTGATGTATGTGCATAAATGACATATATTTTAATACTAATAAAGAAAAGGCTCAGTGCCCTAACAACCCTGACCTCAAGCCTGGTATGACATATTGACAGTGAATTATTGCAAAGCTAAAAAAAGACATAATTAGATGCTCACAGCCAGTGAGAAGCTTAAAGCTACAGTAACTGTAATGGGAAATGTAAGAGACAAAGATTCCTCTTAACTTTGGCTGATCTTCAATCATAATTTCTAGCATCAATTATGATAAGAGCTTTGAGTCTTCAACAATAACTATATGCTCAAGTCAGCAGCTCATAACATACCAATATCATATATATAAACTTCTTGTAAAAATATTAGTCTTTTCCAGAAGTATTATAAAAATATGCCCAATTCTAACTAGGGGACAAGAAACGACTGAATCTCCAAAAGCAGGAGCAAGAATGAAGATCTGCTGGGAACATTCATTGGCGATGGGATTAGAAAATGTATTCCATCTTGGGTGTTGTAAATGCCGATGGTTCACATACTTTGTGTAATTTGAGTAGGCAGTTCGTCAATCACTGGCGCAACGTGTTCTTTGTATAAGGGGACAGTTTTTTGAAGAGAGCTTTTGCATGGATTTGTGGTACTACGCAGCTTAAGAAAACAACGTATTTTTAAAGATTTGCTCACAGACCCCTGAAATCTGCATTTGACACCACCTCTGACAACATCAAAGTAGCTGCTATAACCTGATTTCAAATAAAACCTATTGATGTATCCTTCTGGTCAACTGCAATGAGAACATTTTGAGAATATTATCCAATACTGTTAACGAAAATAGTAAATTGGGATTTTACAATTTCAACCGTTAAAATACAAGTGTCTCTCGCTAATCTTCCTTCTTTCCCTCTCTTTTGGCAGTATAATTGTCATTTCATAGAGATGGGCACTAACTGTAGGTAAGTCAAGACATGGACATTGACAACAATTGTACAGGAGTAAAAAGATTGTCCATTTTAGGGGTATAGCAGCAAATATGAGCAACTCAGGTGTAGAGAGCCAAATAATGCAGATTTTATGGGTATAAAACAAAAAACACCCCTTTAAAAATTGGGCTTACCATTTGATTTACAAACTTTATCTCCAACTTATGCGGGTTGTTGAAGCTACAATCTTTACCTCCAGATTTACACAGTTGCATGGATTACACAACTTTTTGAAATGAGGTGAATGTTACTACCAATTTTATATAACTATAATGGAGATGACACAACTAGATAAGGAGGAGAGCTTCCTCCAAATCTTAGACTTATTCACCAAAAATACTCCCACAGTAAAATCATTAACAGGCATGATACAGACCCAACACAGAAGAAAAACCGTTGACTCATGTAAACCTCTGTTTGATCCCATAAAAAAAACCATATCATTGATTCCATAAAATACATGTTTACAACTGCTCTCGACACTAATGCTTTGCCTACAAAATACCAAGGTTTGCCACACCACCAGATCGAACCGTGGTGGTTTTCCGGTGGTACAATCCGATACGGTATGGTACCACGCCGCTACCATGCCAAGAACAATTTTTTTGAGTCAAGATTTTTTAAATTTTAATTTAAAATGAATTTTTATATTAAAAAAAGGTACCGGATTGCACCGTGCCAGTGCATGCCAGTGCGCCAGTTTTTCACTGGCAAGATCCAGCATGGCCGGTACGCACCAGTACGCACCGGTACGGTGGGATCCGCCAAACCATGTAAAATACACAGGTTCACTGGACTACACATTTGTGCAAGACTTACCATTGTTTCTGTCACAGTTAACCAGTTTGTCTACATATTACAGAATTTCGCTAACATAATTTTGTATAAGAATTACAAATTTTATGTCCAGTTTACACACATAGATGGACATACTTTTAACAATATATCATAATAGACGAATTATTTGAGATATATTGAAACAAGGCATATTACTTAAAATGTTTATTGAAACAAGGCATATTACTTAAAATGCTTATTTATAACAACAGCTCTATATATGTATATAAGCAAGTGTGCTCATGTGCATGTATGAGACAACAGAAAACTAATTACGAGGACATTGATCTCTAAGATAACAAGGTTCAGCAAATACCTGTAGAGAAGCAAAGGAGGAGAAATTGCCAGCAATAGAATAGCCGAAACCCACAGCACAGATTTTGATGTAATAAAAAGCATGGGTAGCTTTGAGAAATATAAGCATGTCAAAATCCAGACAGCCTTCTGTCCAACACGGCGATCCACAACCAATCTCCTTACAAGAGCAAGGCCCAAGAATGTTGTTGTCATAACCATGTAACTGGGGTACATCACATCTTCATCGAATCCAAACCAATACATATTTGTATAATTGAAAAACCGGTCTTCTATGTAGCACAATAGCAATGCATGACCGATAAGACCAAGTTCAGTCAGGAACCATAGTTTTGATGGAAGTAGGACCAGACCCGGAACAGCCATTGCCAGGAACACACTTGCAACAATCAGCTTAGAGAAGGACTTCAGTGGCATGCCAGCCATCCAAATATTAAGATCCCAATAGTTGTCAACAACAAACCAAGCAGTCATCATACTGGCTAATGTGACGAATATGAAATATGAGAATAAGCTCCTCTTGGTGAAAAATCGAGCTAAACAATAGCCAGAGATTAGAGGAAGAGGAATAAACTGCAACAAAATGAAGAACAAAGTCTCAATCACATAAATCTCCCAGAATGAACAACATGCGATACATTCCAACTCTATACTATTCTCAGTTCACTGAGAAAATGACCAACATTTATTACCCTCACAAGGCAAAGGGTAATTCCATAGCATAGGGATATACCCTCAAGAAAAAAACGGTTTCATAGACTTCAAGAAAATGGACAATCATCAACTGCAGTCACACCCCAACATAATGTTATTAAGATGATCCTCCCCTCCATTTTCCAGTAGGATACTTGACATATGAAACAAATTTTATAGAATCCAGGAGAATCGAAGAAAGAGTCAAAGGTTGAGTAATTTGGTGAAACAAGAAAGTAATAGAAAAATAGGCACATGACTTCAAATTTCTGTAACAACTGTTACTTTAGACTATTTTAACTTTCATAACATAAACGATACTTCATTTTGTGTGAAAAAAAAACAAAAGAAAAAGATTATAGACAAATGGTGAGGCTTCAACAAGGCTTGAGAGAGATATATATTGCGCAAACATAGGTGGCCAGCGGCCTTGGAAAGAGAGCCACAGGCCCCTCCTTTTTATTATACTGTTGGGGCAATCACAAAATAAAATGTAGCGAACAAGTTTTCACCTCCATGGGTAACAAAATAACAAAAAAGATACCCTAACAGCTAGCGGCTACAATAACTAAGAAAAACAGGGACAAAAATGCCCCTCCAGCCATTGGTGTGACTACAAAAACGGAAGAACTAGCCATGTTTGGATAACTTATTTCAACTAGAAAAATGATTCCTAGTAACTTTAAGGCCCCATATTAAATCATAGAATTGTGTCAGCTTTCAATAAAAGTAAGATTTTAATCATGTTCTGATGAAATGGAAAGAAAAATAAGTAAATGTTGCCTTTGATGCGATGGAACCAGGGCAATAAAATGGAAGAACAAAGTCCTAGGCAGATTAAGTTACATATTTTTCTGATAATGAGAGGTGGGGGATGGAGTCCACTACTTATACATGCCAAGCATTTTGGACACGCATCCGTGTGTGAATACAAGTATATGTGTGCACACTCGGATTTCATGTTTGCACTCTAGTTTTCCATGAACAATTTTTCTGAGATGCGTCTGTATGCTCATTTTTTAACATTGAAACTTTTAATGCTGATTCAATGAATATGTGGTACCATCCACTTTCAGACAAAAATGTATATTTTCACATTGACTTAAATTAATTATATTTCTGAATAGGCATTTAAAAAGTGAGTGTCTCAAGTAGTTCACAAGATCAAGGACACTCATTTAAGCCCACTACAAAATGATGATATTTTTTTGAGAGTGGATCGTACCACTGATTATATAAAAGAAAAATACAAGGAGGGAGTGCTCCCACAAAACTCCCAAGTACAAGAGCCGACAGACAACTCTCTGCCCCAGGAGCAAGCAAAGAAAGAAACAAAACACCTCTCCAACAGACACTGCCCCCACAATAGAATACAATCACGACCCACCTAGCATCTGCAGAGACAATGACACCCTACCCTGGAGGCCACAAAACATCAACACCACCCAAAAACTGGCATCTATCTATCTACCACCCCAACGCCTCCCCTCAAAGGAACTTGATGATTGTGGTAAAGGTTATCTACTAAAGTTCAGTCCAACCCACCCTAAGTACCCTCAGCGGCCCCACTTATTCAACCCTCCCCTCTACTTCTCTCTGCACCTCCCTTCTTAAAGCTTTTTTCCCTACCTTGGCTTCCCTTGCCAGCTTCGTATGCCATCTTTTCTGAATTTTGTTGAGCGCTGATTTGATATCCTTATCAACTACTTCGTAGGAGACCCCAAACAGGTTATAGCCACATCTATCAACTACATTCTTATAAACCACTCAATCTCAGAACTGATCTCCTTGATGTCCTCCTTTCTCCGCCTTGTTTCCTCCCGTTGCGCCGGATCTGACCCCTCCATCAAGGCTTCCTTTCCCAAGACCGAACAAGACTACCCAATCACCCCGGCCACCTGCACCACTGACCGGTCTGGAGGCACTGGTTCAACTGCACAATCCCCCGCCTGAGGCATTAGAGCCATAGACATCCCAGCAAGATGACAGAGGTAAGCAACTCCCTGGACCTCTAAGACGTCTCCCAAAGCAACTGCCGCAACACCCACCTTCTCCACCCCCTGCTCTGATGACACGATGACAGGGACACCCTCAAACCCCTCCGCACTACTGCTGCCGCTAGTCTGCTTAGATTGCCCATCTGACTGACAAACGGAGACACCGCATTGACCATCCGGGGGGGCCCACCACCACCTCCTGCACAGCAAGTCTGTTGAGGAGGAGATGGAGGAGACCCTCAGCTTCCACAACCTTGCTACTGCCGCACCCAGACACAGGACCCACCGCTGAGAGGGGCATGACGGGCAAGCCAACCAAGTTGTGGCCAGAAATCTCCTCGCTCAGCTGAGAGAGGACGGATAGGGCCTTGAGAAAACCTTACCCTTCCCCGCCACCACCATCACCGGCCAACTCACGAGAAATGGGGGTCGAGATGTCCCGCGGGGACTCCGCCGAGCCTTCCCCACCACCACTGCCACTGGCAGACACACCTGAAACGGGGACCAAGAGTGCCCTCGGGGAAACCTCCGATCCCAAGGTAGAATCTCTGTTGTGCGAAGCCCTGGAGCTCCTCCACGGAAGGAGGAGAATGCTGCACGCCAGAGCCGTCGCCGCCATCAGGGAGTCGCTAGAAAAAGACATCGCAGCCGGGAGGGAGCCGCCTCGCACCGCCACCTTCTTAGCCGTCACTGGCTGCCGGCCGTGGCTGGAACGGGAATCCCCGCCTGCACCTAGGCATTGCTGCGACCCCACAGCACCCTCAATACGCCCTATCGGGCGGAGGAGAAAAGAACTCTTGGGTCCAAGAGACCGATATGACGCGATAGGGCAAATTCGGGTAAGTTGGCCCGACCCTCTCCCGAAACACCAGCCTCATGAATTGTGCCCGACCCATTCGACTGCCTGCGTTGGGCCGAGTTCTACACAGGCCCAACAACCGGCCCAAAATCGAATCCCTTGCAGCCAAAGAATTCGAAATTCGAATTGAGTGGCTGAGAGAGCGCCACATCCTACCGACCTTTCGTCTCCTTCCACCTACCGCCTGTTGCAGGAATGCCCCAACGGGACACCCTGTTTGTTGCCCCTGTATGCTGCCGACTAGGAAAAAAGCTGTTCCGGTGAAGCCTCCACCCTCACTGAGAAGAGTACTCTGGCAAGCTCAACGGTAACAACTGCTGGAACCACCCGTGGTCCGCTCACCCATATGAAAGCATCCAAGACTGTGAGTTCTCTCCTGACGTCAAAGCCCACCGAACCCAGCTCAAGCTTCCCAAACCGCTGCCCCCATCGAGGATATACCTTGTTCGTCCCAGAGGAGAAAGGGTACGCCTACAAAATGGACCCTAAGCCTTCTCCCCCTGAGGTCGGAGAAGGTCCCAGACTAAAGCGTCCAACAATGAACTCGGAACAGCACACCATCTGCCACCGCATACCCTACCTTACGCCAGGCTATTGCCCCGTCTTCCATACAACCCACAACCAAGAACCTCCTGAGGCTGGTTTGGATGACCGCCCAACCAACCCCTGATCTTGGTCCTCCATCTAGCACCGCCTTCACACCCGTCGGGACTGCATACCCCTCTACCACATCCACCCTCAGGCATCTGCTCAGCTACAACAACTAACCCTGCACCACCTCTAGCGGTAGACGCACAACCTCCACACAAGCTCCTCCACCAAGCTTCTCCCACCTACTCTTGAGATCGTTCCTCACCACATCTGCGAAGGAGAGACCCAGGCGGATAGAACTCCCAACCCTCTTCGTCGGAGCTCCACAAGACCGAGTGAGGTGGTCTAGGCCACCACATCTGAAGAACTGTTGGCCCCTGAAAGAGACCCCAAAACCCCTACGAACACCAGGCAGCCTCCAACGAGACGCAACCCTGGTGTTTTCCCGGAACGCACCAGAGAGACTCTCCAGAGGACCTCCCCGAAACATACCCTTTCCTTGTTCATCCACCTTTCCACTGCAAAATCATAATATAGGGGTTCACATGCTGCAAATTTCAGCCTGGACTTCACCTGCTCATACTGGTGAGGAGGCCCCAAATCGTCTCGCTTTCGTCTCAAATGTCTCCATCTCGGTCTTCTTCTTCTTTTGGTCCAATCTTGGTTTAAACCTCTATTCAAATCTTATCTTATTTGTATGTATGTATGTATTTTTGTCTCAAATCTTGATTATTGTTAATTTTAATAAAAATCTTAATTGTATGAATATATTTTCTTTGATATTTAGACATATTTATATTTTTGAATTGTATTTTTTTTTTTAATAAAACACCTCAAACGCATAGGCCATCGCCTAGGCGTTTGAGGCATGAGGCAACCGAGGTCGCCTCACGTCTCGGACTACATAGGGTAGCCCTCCTCTTACTTCCTTAGTGGAAGAGGGTTTCGGTAGAGAGACCCTCTTTCACCACTCTTGTTTGTTTTGGTGGCTCAGATATTGAGCAGGCTATGGATGAGAGATGAGGCAGCATGGGTTATTCGAGTCTTCCAAACAGGCCAGTCCAATAGTAGCATCACCCATCTGCAGTATGTCGATGACACTATCCTCTTCCTAGCTGATAAGGAGCAGCAGTTGTATGATGTCAGGTTGATGTTAGAGATGGTGCAAGACAACAGTGGACTGAAGGTGAACTACAGCAAAAGCCATCTAGCGGGGATCAACATGAAAGAGGTACCACTCAGAAGGGAAACTTTTATTTTCGATTGCCAAATTGGGGAGTTTCCTTCCTCTTATCTAGGCCTTCCGTTGGCTCCAAGGGCACTTCACTGTCAGGACTGACAAGTGGTGTGCAGAGATATGAGTCCAGGCTTGCAGGCTGGAAGGCTAGGCTCTTTTCTTATAGAGGGCGCTTGCTATTATGCAGATCTGTGCTGGACAGTTTATACTTCCTTTCTATTTTCAGAATTCCAAAGACGGTGGCAAAAAAATTAGAATCCATTCAAACTAAATTCTTTTGGCATGACAGTGGGAGTAGAGACAAGAGATGACATGATATTTCATGGGACATAATTTGCAAAAGTAAGGAAGCAGAAGGTGTGGATATTACGAATATTAGAGACTTCATCTTGGCCTTATTGTGTAATTGATTGTGGAGGCTTGGGGCTGAGGATGGAGGGTTGTGGATGCAACTGATCAAATTGAGGTACTACTCCACATCCAGTGCCTGGAATCCGTCTCTGTCTCATATGCATAATGTCTCCCTGATTTGGAGAGACATCCTCCAGGGTGTAGACTTCATCAAAGCCTCGCTTTCGAGTCAGCCTGGGTGACGGCTAGAGGTGTTTGTTCTGGCAGGACAGGTGATGTGGTGACTTCTCAATAGCAGAGGTCTTCCCACCCTTGTTTGCTATTGCGGGTACTCCCGGGCTTCTGTGACTCAGTCCTTCGATGCACAGTTGGCGGGGGGCATTTGAGCCCCCACTTTCACTAGGAATCTCTCCCTCAAAGAGATGGAACAACTGAAACATCTCTTGACGTTCCTTCTTCACTTTAGTCCAGATGCCAACAAAGCAGATACATGGTTTTGGAGATGGGAGAGGGAGGAAGACTTCTCTATCAAGTCGGCTTACTCTCTCATTTTGGATGGGGGAGTGCGCCACTCTTTAGCACCGTAGATTTGGGTTCCTAAGAGCCCACTCAAGGTGAAGCTGCTAGTTTGGAGGATCTCCCATGGTCATCTCCCCACCCGTGATAGGATGACACCTATTCTTCAACATACATCTACCATTTGTTGCTTGTGAGGGGATGTGGAGGAGGATCTGAATCATTTGTTTACAGGCTTCCCCTCTGCGAAGGGCATTTGGTCGAAAATAGGCCAAACATTCCAATAGCCTCTCGGCCAATTTGCGGGAGTGCATCAACTCTTCACCAAGTGGCATAAGAGGTGGAACCTTAAGGGTGATAATATCATCTGGTGGCTTATCCTCCATGCCACTCTTTGGACCCTGTGGAGCAAAAGAAACAATAAAATTTTCAAAAAGGAAACGAGACCAGAAAATATGCTATTTTCTTTTGTTTGTGAGATAGTGGCTTTTCGAGCTGAACATTTATGTATAGTGGAGACACATAACTCCTCGTTTTTCTTGTTGTTGGGAAGCTATTAGGGTACACTTTCTTGGTGTGTTGGTTTTTGTAAAGGAGTTTTGAGAGCTGACAACTTATACTTGTACATCCCTCTCTTTTTTAATATATATTTGTGTGTACCACCCATGTTTCAAAATATTCATATCCAGCAGCTAGTTGCATCCTAATTTAGATTTCCTCTGAAAAGAGTGTCCCAGGACAGCTTGCTATCATACAACATTCTCGGCTTTCAGTGGAGGAATTGAAAGATGAAATTGGACAACATGTTGCTGTAGAGAAACTTCATTCCATCTACCCCCCTCCAATGGTATCTAGATGCCTGCACCTTTCAAAAACCTACCCGAACTATGTTTCAGACTCTAAAACCATTTTCTTACTAAGATGTAATATTTTCTAGAAATTTTGCCACCTAACCTGCTTCCTAGTTGCTCCTCCAAAAGGTCTCCCAATGCTAAAAAGGTAGTCTAAAGTGCCAAGGTAAGGAGGCATACAGCTTTTTTCTGTCTTGCATTACACTACGAGGAACATGGTTATCGTGCACAAGGTACTTGCATCCACAAGCATGTTCACAACATATTTGAACACGTCAGGTGTCAGGACCATTCTTTATGCTCCAACTCCGACGTAAAAGCTTATCAACATACTTAACTTCCCACCATACGTTTTCATATTATAAGGAAAGTAATTCAATTCTTTTTTCTTCAGTTGTACAAATGCAATTGATTTCAGCTGCTACAATGCATTTTTTTATAAATAAATTGACTGGCATAGGATGTAGCCAATATGCACACACATCCTCCTTCCATTTATATCATGAATGCTCATGAACATCAGATAAGAAGAATAATGCACTAAGGCAGTTATCCATTTAATATCAAGTAAATTCATTGGCCAAATCTACACATTTTGACACAATAAATCATATGAACATCTGTACATATATGCCCTTCTAAGATGAATGAGACAATATAACATATAATTGATGGCCGCCAATATGAGACCATAAGTCAATGTCGGATCTTTCAGTAACTCCCACAGCTAGAATACATGTCAACTAGGGCCAAAACACAACCGTCAGTACATGCATAGTAAAAGATTGGCCCTTTCAGTCGCAGAAGACCAAATGAAAATAAACTTGCCACTCTGGTTAGCAAAAAACAGTTGGCACATACAAGTATAGGGAAACCTATGACAATAGCTCCGGCTGCACTGATCAGAACAACCAAGGCCGTGAATGCTGAAGAACTGAATGCGTCGGCAACCAAACCAAGAGCATAAGCTCCTCCGCCCAATGATCCTCCAAGCATTACGATGGTCACGAGGATATAATTCAGTGGTGGAGGCGCATGCAAGTACCTCCCGAAGGAATGGAAGATGACCCTGACTTCAAGGCAAATCGTGACCACCACCATTGCAACCGCGCCATTGACAACCCGTATGCTATGAATCTGGTAGGCATCCCTTGAGACCCACCACAATGCCCCCCTCGTGGAAGCATAAAGCTGGAACAAGAATGGGATGAAGAACAACAGCAGAAGGTCGCAAACGGATGAGAAGGAAGAAAAGACGGTGGAGTGGTGGGACGCAATGTGGAAAAGAAGAGGAGCAAAGAGGAGGTGCAGGGTGTGGAGACAGCTCTCCAGGGGCCCAAGAATCTGGCTATCGCCTTCATGCTTCGCCTTGAAGGAGGACGGCCTGGGGATGGAGAAGAGCCAATAAAAGACGCAAGAGAAGACCATGTGGTAGAAGGCGGCGTTGGGCATGCCAACGGCAGACACAACAGCCCAACTGAAGAGGGCAGGAGCGGTGACGGGAAGGCACGCGAAGAGGAGCCGCTCGAGGGCAACAACAATCGAAGGGTTCTCGATCTGAATCCAACGGAACTGGAGTGAGGTCCAGACGCCGATGAGGAAGTTCGTCTCGGCGCAGAAGAACAGGGCGAGGGCGGTAAGCACAACAGAGGGGAAGGAGACGGAGGAGGCGAAGAAGAACGCGATCTGGGCGGCGAGGAGGGAGAACCACACGGCGAAGAACGCGGCCGGCTTCATCCGGAGGGAATCCAGTATGTACGAGATCATGAGTCCCACAGTGAGCAAAGAGAGGACGACGGTGCCGCCGAGGTCGAGGAGGATGGCGGCGGCGGGGACGAGGGCGATGGCGATCCTGGCATTGTGGGAGAAGGAGACGGTGGATTGGAGGCGGGAAGGGGGGTTCCGGGAGGTGGAGGAGGAGGGGGAGGGCCAGCCGGACCCGGAGCTAGGGTTCCGGTCGGGGGAGCGGCCGGTGAAGGTGGGGAAGGCGGGGACGCTCGTGGAGGACGCCATGAACGCCCCGTGGCGGGCGGCGTTACGGGAGATTGGATCGTCGAACATCATCTCGGCGACCGGGATTTGTTCCGTTCCCTTGGATTTCTTCTGGATTGGGGCCTAGGGTTTACAGGACTTGTGGGGGCGAGGTGGTAGAGGGAAGCTCTGGTGGGGCTCTAGGGTTTTCGGAGGCGGCGCGCGGTGGCGCCGGCGCCGGAGATGGCGACGGAGACGGGCATGGGTTGCGGGGTGGGAAGTGATCGACGGGGAGGAGGCGTGGAAAGCGGTTGAAAGTAGGGGGGTTGAGTTTGGGGGCAACGAACTGTCGACGACTCTCCGGGACCTGCAGAACTCCCTGGCTTCGGGGACCACGGGAAGTGGCAATCCGGCATGTTAGGCGGGTGGATCCCCGAGAGGCGAGAGTCGGGACCAAATAGGCCCAATCTTTTTCAGTGGGCCGACAACGAGAGGGTCCGAAAGAAGAGTTGCTAGCCCATTGACGAGCTTGGGCCGGGCTCAGTTCAATTCGGCCCAAGTCCAATTTATGATTGTCAAGTCCAAGTCAGGCCTAAGTCTAAGTGATACGTTATCAGGTCAAATTAGACCCAATATGAAACTAAAATTTGAGTCCCGACTTTGGCACAGCCCACTAAAACTTTAAAGTATAATTTTACTTCTAATTTTTTACTTTATTTCTTCTGGTCAAAAACCTTGTTTATATTTATCATTTGTTTAAAAAAATTATTTGTATATCCCTAAAATCTTCACAATGGATACATCGTACCCGCACCATCAGTGACCTCTCACAGTGGATAACTCAAGGTGAGTTAAGAGTAGACAAATGACTAAACTACCTTTAACCTTGGTCATCTCTCTCCCTCGACGCATGGAGGTGCCGGCGTTTGGCCTCCATCTCACTCTCCTCCCTTCCCTTCCAACCACCCTCCCTCCCATCTCCGATCCCCTTCTCCTGTCACCCCATCCACTGCAATGACTCTCTCTCTCTCTCTCTCTCTCTCTCTCTCTCTCTCTCTCTCTCTCTCCCTCCAACGGTCGAGCTCCTCCACTAACGAGCAGTCTTCCCCTTCATCTCCTCCTCACTGCCCCCTGCCACCATTGTTGTTGCCAACTCGGTGCCGGCTAACACGTCGCCGGTGATGGAGGACATCGTTGCGGCTCTCGAGCAAGCCTTCACGAGGGCCGAGCGCCTCTCCTTGTTCTCATCCTCTAACGTTGGCGCCTATGGCATCCCTTTCCCTAGATCCTGCTGACCGGGTTCAGGGATACTCACATTGCCTACATCCAATCGCTATGAGTCTAAAAGGTATGCAACACTACAAGACAAATCATCATACACATCCTAACACAACACATATACCATTTTCATAAAACATAAATGGATTACATCGTTCAGAAGTACTTCTCTCCTCAATCAAAACATCGATAACGTCGCACATACAACAACTCCAAACATTACGTCGCAAAAAGAGAGAACTAAACCTTATATCACTAAGCTCTGTTGACTTCCAAAAATGCTCTCATGATCTCTTCTTGGCTGATCCCTCGCTAGACAAGTTACTCTACTAATTTCCCAAAAAATGGTAAAGAACGAACATGAGTCTTGAGACTCAATAGGCATTAAGGCCACTAGCATGTCTACAATAACAGTAGAATACTCATCTGAAAGGTGTTTATGAAAGAAATATATACCCTGCAAGTCAATCACTTATGAAGTGATCACATCATTTCTTGTATGTTCTCATTTGCATTAATAATATTTATTGCATTTTCTTCATTATATATCACATATTATAATGCACATTTCCATGTATTAGTCCTTGAATGCGTGTTATGAAGGTTAGATCATAATGAGATTATGATAATGAGATCAACCTTTCATATGCATGTGTTCTAAACGTTCTTTGTCATAAGATCTTTGAGACAGGACATCAAAGAATCCGGATAGACCAATACACATGATATCCTATCATACGATGAGGGTGGTTGATTGACTACGCGAAAGTTCGTTGCTTAAAACATGCGTATCAATCTTAAAATTTTCAACTCGCATTAGATGAAAGAAAGACGTAATATAATGACGAGAAGGGTCGAATCCACAGGGAAGAAGAGACTTTGAAATTAAGAGCTTTCGATTCCCTTAGAAAAAATGTTTGGGATTTAATTATTTGAAGAAAATGATGAAGCAATGAACGGTCCTAGTAATTAATTAAAAACACCTATGACTATGCACATATGCTATAGAAACGATTGCATAAAGTAAAAAGAAGAGATAGAAGGGGGAGATAGAAAGAGAGGGAGAGACATGGAGAACAAGATCAAGTTGAACCAAAAGATTACTTTTATTTACTTAAAGAAAAAGTATATAAAAATGTGAGACAAGCTTGCACTAAGAACGTAGCGAGATTACAATGAAGTAAAATAACACAAAAGCAATAAAACTAGAAAAGTCTGGAGTTTGGTGATGGTGGCAGTAATGGTGATGACGGTGACGTCCCCTCTTGGCATTGGATCACGAACCACCACGCGAGGATGTCGTCAACGCCGGGAGGAAGGTCGCCTTCGCCTTTGGAGCCGCCCTTAGGAGGATGCTAGGTGGAATGGGGATGGAAGTCTAGGGGGTCAATGGAGAAGAAGAAGAAGGGAGAAGGAAGAGGAGAGAGAGAGAGAGTTTTAAAATAGTAAAACAGAAATATTAAAAATAGAGCAAGAATAAAATTGAAATAACTTTGAAATAAAGAAGAATTAGAGGATGATGAAGAAGAAGAAGTTGAAAAGGATGAAGATAGGAATAACTTTTGTAAACGGAGTATAGGGAGAAAAAGATCATAAGAGGGAGAAAACATGAGAAGAATAGAGGGATGTGGGTACGGATGAACAATAAAATGTAAAGGGCTGCCCTTTAAAAACTAGAGAATAACTTGAAATCAAAGTAGAATTAGGTAAAGATGAAGAAGAATAAATTATAGAACTTTCATGAAAAGATCCAGACGAAAAGAGGAGCAGAAAGGGATGAAAAGGGGAGGCCTAGGGTGAAGATGTGACAGGGAGAAAGTCTAAGGGCGACCTAAGGTGAAGATGTGAGAGGGAGAGAGCCTAAGGGCGGCCTAAGGTGAGAGAGAGGGAGTCTAGAGCACAGGAGAGAGAGAGGAAAATAGGCATAGACTTTTAGGGGAAAAAAGTCTATAACAAAAAGGCAAGCAAAAGATCATTTCTCTCCTTAGAATGGGATATTTATAAGCAAAAATGGACCAATGGAGGGCTAGGGTTGATTTAGAGGAGATGAGTGGCTAGGATAGAGGGAGAAAATGAGGTGATGGAAGAGAGAGAGCGGAGGTGGGTGCCCCCTTTCCTAGGGTTTTGGCTTCCCCCTCTCTCTTTCCTAATCGGGTGGAGATTCTCCCCCAATCTCATCCTTAATTCTCTCATTGATCTCCTCCTTGATTTTCTCTATTTCAAACTTTAAATTTTCTTTTCCCTCCAACAAAATAGATGACGGCTGCACATTTGACTTGGTCAACATGGAGGGAGAATGAGGGGGGTGTCCTAGGGTTTCTCTCCCTCGTTTTCGAACCGTTTTGCCCCATACTTGTCTTGTAATTTCCTTCAGTGTCCTGTACATATAAAATTCTGATTTAATCCATAAAAATTACCATAATGTGTACATAAATCACAAATTCTCATAATTATGCAACGGAGAATTAACGTTCATGACCTTCAAGTCCAATTTATTAAATGATATCACCAAATTAATCAATTTACGTGAACGGCCCAATTTATATGCGGAGTTGAAGTTAACGATGAAATATACATAATTGCCTAATTATATGCACATAAAATGGTGTGTTTGCAATGAATTATCATAGAAAATGGAACACTTATCACTAATCTCATAGTCACAAGTGTGGAGGCAATAAGATATATGTGCAGGTGTCTATTACAGGAATAGGGTTCACTGAACTAATCCGATTATGAATCTCTAGATGGTAATTATACCTAATTGTCAACCAATAAATTCTTCAATCACAATAGCATAGTTGATCCTTGGACATGAGTCACTAAGGATATCTTGTATGAGTACTTCTGTGTTTTGATTCCTAGTATAGGGACTTTAATCATAAGTTCTAGATGCTCAGATATTCGGATATAATAGAATATATGCAAATATGATTGAATGACAACAATGGATCATTCACTCTCAGATATAGTATGAGAGAGAATGTTCTATGAACTCTACTAGGTTAGATCCTTGGCCAAGATAGACATTTCCCTGAAAAGGAATTTTCTAGTGGGACTTAGAGTACAGAGTTCATCATGTCATAAGAAAGAAGGGTTTGACAGTATGACTATACCCTTAATTGTGACCAAGAATGTTGTTTATGAATTAAAGACTATGATTGTGTAGTAACTGTAGGCGAAAAGGTTCCAGAGTGGTTTAATAGACCTCCTTCTTCTTATAGGGTCACAGAGTGTTGCTTAGTACTTACCGTGATCTGATTTAATGATCCTCAATACATAGGATGCTTCTCCAAAGTCTTTCATGGAGAAGTTTTTAGGTAGTCATAATTTAACTGAAGATAACATACCTACATCATTCCCAATAAGTAATATGACATTCACGTATAGAACCAAAAATGTGATTGCACTCTTACTAACCTTCTTGTATACACAAGGCTCATTTTCATTCTTAATAAAGTTATAAGATTTAATCGCCTTATCAAATCTCATGTTCTAACCATGAGATGTATGCTTAAGTCCATAGATGGACCTTTGAAACTTGCATACCCTATTTAGGTGTTCAATAGAGGTGAACGCTTCTGGCAGTAACATGTACACTTTCTCATCTAGATTACTATTAAGGAAGGTTATTTTCACATCCATGTGTCAAATCTTATTATCATGGTACGCAGCAATGGTAAGTAAAATCATGATGGATTTGATCATGGCAATTGGGGAGAAAGTTTCGTCATAGTCAACACCTTGTGTTTCATAATACCCTTTCACCACCAACCGTACCTTGTAGACATCAACATTTCCATCTTCTCCATTTTTCTTCCAAATATCCTGTCACGTCCCGAAGAAAGCGGAATTATCAAGGTGTGAACAACTATACGAGCATGTTGATCAAGAGACTCATATGATGAGTATGAACAACAAATGGACAAAATCACATCTCTCAGCGGCCTCGGTAGCTCCTGGTGGCACTATACTATGCTCTTCCTGGTCCCCCTGCTGGATCTCCTGACCTCCAGTCGACTGCCCCTGCTGAGAGCGAGTGCTCCGCCTCGGCGCCATACTCGCTCCTGAAGAAAAAGACAGAAAATACGAAAACGACATGGTCAAAACAAACACGCGGTGCCCAATGTCAGCGTCACCTGTACATCGTCGCTGTGGACTAGTGGACCACTACAATTATCTATGATTCTCAGGTAATTCCACAACCGCGCTCTGATACCAGCTGTAACGACCCGAGAATCTGATTACCGAGAAAGCCCGATAACCCGAGACTCGCACCGCCACCCACGAGTCCGAAGACTCGGAAGGGTTAGAAGGATGGTGTGGAAACTACACAAGTATCACAAGTAATTGCAGAAATTAAACAGTTATAATATTAAGCATGAAATAAATTAGCATTTTACATGGTCTACAATAGAAAATGAATAACAACAACAGTAGTCCACAACTAGTACAGAGACAAGAAAGAAAAGTACAGCTACACGGGGCATACCCCGGCTATGACGTCTGGCACTACCTCTGGGCACCCGCACCACGCTGCACCCCAGACGCACTCCCCCGGGGTGGCGCCTCACCTGAAACACGGTGAAAATATGCAGGGAATGAGTCTCGGAACAAGACTCAGTAGGGATCACTCGAACCCTACCTCGTAAAATGGGAAACCACTACGCTAGCGGTATGAGAGTACCTCAGAAAGGAAAGCCATGTACTCTACCAAACAAAGACCCTACGGCACGCAAATCGGTGCACGTGCCATGGTGAGATAACCGAAACTCAACGGTCGCCCTGGCAAAACCCGAAGGTCAAAGCCACGAAACTGACAGTCTGGCACTCCGCACTCGACAGGAGTACCTCCCACTAGAAGCACAGTCGGTAGCGTCCCCTGACGACTCACACCGCACCGCAGGTGAACTGCCTGACGTGGTAGCGCCTACCCAAGGCACGAACACCGAACAAGTAACCATAAACAAGTGACTAGCTGGGGTCACGCCCGTCGACGTGGGTCCAACAGCCCCCAACCACGTGTGCACACACAGACCGTGTATCCCTGGTCTGGTCCTCTGACCGGTTTTCCCCTCAGCCCGATTCTGGCTGCAAGACGTGGGGCCCGACGGTAACCGGTCCACAAACCGCCTCTAAGGGTAAGCCCGTACACCACTCCCTGGTGCGACCGGTACCGCGTACTGGTAGGCTACGACTAGTGGAGGGTCACTAAAGGAGTAGACTCTCAAGTCACGGAAAACGACGCCTGCATCCGACAACGCACGAGAACCACCCCCCGCACCGGCCCCGTCGCACGGTGGCCACAGTCAGACTAAAAACGGGGTTGCAGCCCTCTCGGGGCAACCAGGCGCATGACGGTCCACCCCGGGACCGTCACAAGGCTGTAACGGTCTAGGCGAGACCGTTACACACACACTTGGCGATCTAACGCAGGCCGTTGCACGGCCAGAGGAACGCACGGAGTAACGCACCTGGTCCAGCGCGTTACACGAATGTAACGCGCCTGGCCCAGTGCGTTACACAAACGTAACGCGCCTGGTCTGGCGCGTTACACGCGCCTCACGTTCTCAACGTGAAAGCTGGATGTAAGGCGCTTGCCCCAGCGCGTTACGCGCCCCTCACACCTGGCATGACCCAGGAAGTAACGCGCTCGCCCCAGCACGTCACACGGATGTAACACACTCGCCCAGGCGCGTTACACATGCAGACCCCCAACGGTCCAAAACCAACGGTCGGAAAGCCCCTGACGGCCCAGCCCAGGCGCGTTACAAACAAGTGGCGGTCAATCGTGGGACCATCACAGTCCCTGACCCCTGAAGGCTAACCAAAGGGCATGTGACGGCCCCCTCGAGGCGCGTCACATAATGTGACGGTCCCTGGAAGGACCGTCACACGCACCCGACGACGATAATGGCGGGAAAGCCCAAAAACTTCAACCACGCCCCCATGCCTCCTCCGGAGAGGAGGAAATCAAAGGGGAAGACCCCTGGGGACCCCTAGCATGATTCTAGGCCATCAAAACGTGAAATCATGCATCAAATCCATAGATCGGGCGAGCTCTCCCCAAATCATGGAAAAACCCCAACATGCTCAATCACACCCCTCTCGGCCTCCCCACGGCCTATAAACCATGGGAATGAACGGCGGGGAGATAGGGAATGTCACCCTACCTCAATGGAGCGAATGCTCCGTCGGATCGTCCACAAACGCAAGAAATCGCTTTGGAAAACCCTCGTTCTTCAAGCTTCCGACGAGCTCCGCACGTCCCCACGATCTCCTTGCCACCGCCCACGTCGCCGCGCCGTCGCCCCGCCGCTGTCAGCAGCCGGAGAGGAGCTAGCCGCACCCGAACGGGAGGAAGAGAGGGAGAGAGGGAGGTCACGGTGGGGAGAAACGGAGGAGGAAGAAGAAGAGGAAAGAGAAGGTGGGGGAGAGAGAGAAAATATGGGGGTATTTATAGGGAAAATCCAGAAATTCCAGAAAATACCGAAAAATAGAAAATTATGTTTCCAGAATCCTCGGGACACACCGATCGCAACGGTACCACTCATGCACAGGTGAACGGCCCGGTTCACCCGCAGCGAGGTTCCGAAGGAATTGCCGAAACACACACCGGAAATCGGAAAACACGCGCGGAAAAGCCGCAGAACGCCTCCGGGCCTCCGAAACAACTCCGGATCGCGCCGATCCGAACACGAAGAATGACCGAAATGAAATTTTAAACACAACGGAGCCAGACGCTCCGAGAATCCATATCCGGGACCCATGAAGAAGGATCCAAAAGGTCCGGGATATTACAGCCCTCCCCCCTTAAGGAATTTCGTCCTCGAAATTGAGAACAACCCAAGGGGAAAGAAGAGGAAGACTCACTCAAACAGGTACGGGAACTGTTGACGCATCTTGTCCTCACGCTCCCAAGAAGCCTCACCACCAGAGTGCCGCTGCCACACCACCTTTACCAAGGGGATGACCTTGCTCCGCAGGCGCGGCTCTCGCCTATCCTCCACGCGGATCGGAAACTCTGGGAGAGAGAGATCCGGAGTCACCTCAGACCAAACAGAGATCTCGAGCACATGAGGGTCATCGGGCATATACTTCCGCAACATCGAGACGTGGAACACATCATGCACCGACGCCAACTCAAGGGGTAACTGCAACCGGTAAGCAACCTCACCGATGCGCTCCAAGATCACAAAAGGACCAATGTAGCGGGGACTCAGCTTCCCACGCCGCCCAAAACGCATCACCCCCTTTCATCGGAGAAACTCTCAAGAACACACGATCGCCCACGGCGAACTCGAGAGGCTGCCTCCTACGGTCAGCATAGCTCTTCTGCCGACTCTGGGCCGCCAACATGTTCTGACGAACCAGGTGCACAATATCCACACATTGCTGCACCAACTATGGTCCCGTTAAAACGCGCTCACCAACCTCAAACCAATCAAGTGGAGTCCGGCAAGGACGCCCATACAATGCCTCATAAGGAGCCATACCAATGCTCAAATGATAGCTGTTGTTATAAGCAAACTCCACCAACGGTAGGTAATGAATCCAACTCCCCTGCCACTCCAGGCAGCAGGATCTCAGCATGTCCTCCAACGTCTGGATGGTCCTCTCAGACTGACCATTAGACTGAGGATGATACACCGAGCTAAATGCCAACTCCGTGCCAAGAGCTCGCTGGAAACTCCTCCAAAATCCAGAAGTGAAGCGCGGGTCCCGATCTGACACGATCAAAACGGGAATCCCATGCAACGGCACGATCAGCTCAACATACAAACGCGCCAACTTGGACACGCTCCAGCTGACTTTGACTGGTAACAACCGAGTCACCTTCGTCAGCCTATTCACCAGCAACCAAATATTGTCCTGCCCACCCGGGGTCCTCGGCAACCCCACCATAAAATTCATGGTCACGTGGTCCCACTTCCACGTAGGAACATCCAAGGGCTGGAGAGTACCTCCTGGTCGCTGATGCTCCGCCTTCACCTACTGATAGATCAGGCACCTGGTCATAAATTCTGCGACATCTCTCTTCATGCCAGGCCACCAGAACTGCCTCCGCAAGTTCCGATACATCTTCGTCGCACCCGTGTGTACGGTGTACCTGCTCCCATGAGCCTCGCGCAACACCGCACGACGAATCTACTCCTCCGCTGGGACGTACAGTATGCCACGAAACCTCGCAGCACCGTCCTCGCCGAGTTCCACATCAGCCATCGCCAAAATCCGGGGCAACTCAGGGTCCGCATGCTGAGCCTCTGTCACCTGACGACGGATAGCAGGAGTGACAGTCAGACTCGCAAGCACTGCCAACCCTGGCTCCTGGGGAATCTTGAGCCTGAAGGATACTTCGGGCACTTGTTTCCAGAGCCTCCACTTCCTCAACATCAAGTCACAGACCGTGACCTTCTGACTCAAGGCATCGGCAACGACATTCATCCTGCCTGGCTGATAAGACAGGGTGAAGTCATAATCCTTCATGAATTTCATCCAACGCCTTTGCCTGAGGTTCAGGTCCCTCTGCGAGAACACGTACCTCAAACTCTGATGGTCAGTGAACACCTCGAACTTCTCGCCGTACAGATAATGCATCCAGATCTTCAGCACGAAGATCACCACCGCCAACTCAAGGTCATGGGTAGGGTAGTTCTCCTCGTGGGACTTTAGCTGCCGAGATGCATAAGCCACCACTCTACCATGCTGCATCAACACAGCTCCCAATCCAACGCCGGAAGCATCTGTACACACCACGAAACCTCCCGATCCAGAAGGCAAAACCAACACCGGAGCCGAGGTGAGCAATCTCTTCAGTTCCCTGAAGCTCTGCTCACACTCCTCAGACCAGACGAAAGGCACCTCCTTCCGCGTGAGTCTAGTCATCGGGGCCGCAATGCGAGAAAAATCCTAGATAAATCGGTAATAATAACCTGCAAGCCCCAAGAAACTCCGGATCTCCGTCGCCGACCTCGACCTCGGTCACTGCATTACTGCCTCGACCTTGGCGGGGTCTACGGAAATACCATCACCAGGAATCACGTGCCCTAGAAAGTGCACCTCGTCGAGCCAAAACTCGCACTTGCTGAGCTCCGCATACAACTGGTGATCTCGCAACGTCTGCAGCACCACACCCAAATGGTACGCGTGCTCCTCGGCAGACTGTGAATAAACAAGGATGTCATCCACGAAGATGACCATGAACTGTTCCAAATACAGATGAAACACCCTCTGCATCAAGTCCATGAAGGCTTCTGGGGCATTGGTGAGCCCGAACGGCATCACCACAAACTTATAATGCACGTACCTCATACTGAATGCAATCTTCTCCACATCGGACTCGCGAATTCTCAGCTGATAGTAACCGGACCGTAAATCAATCCGCGAGAACACTCGCGCAGACTGGAGCTGGTCGAACAAATCATCAATCCGTGGCAACGGATACTTGTTCTTAATGGTCACTATAGTCAATGCATAGCCGCAGACAACCGTCCTTCTTCTTCACAAACAACGCGGACGCACCCCAAGGGGAAAAGCTAGGACGAACATACCCCTTGACCAACAGCTCCTGCAACTGCGCCCTCAACTCCCTCAACTCAGCGGGGGCCATACGGTAGGGAGCCTTTGCCGAAGGTCCCGTACCAGGCACAACCTCGATCACAAAATCGATTTCCCGCTGGGGAGGCAATCCAGGCAACTCCTCGGGAAAAATGTCGGAAAACTCGCACACCACCGGAATGTCCTCGACATTCGGCTCCATCCGGTCAGACATAACCACATACGCGAGAAAACCCTGACAACCAGAATCAAGCAATCGACGGGCTCAAATAGCAGAGATGAGGAATCGAGAAGAGGTGGAACGGATACCTAGGAAATAGAAGGTCCGCTTGCTCGGATGCTGGAAGTAGACCCTCTTCATTCCACAGTCCACCACCGCTCCATGAGTCTCGAGCCAATCCATGCCTAGAATCACATCATAATCCCGAAGCTACAACGCATACAACCTGCCTGGCATACTCCCCCATCGATCCAAACCGGAACCTGATCGAAGCAATACGGAGTGATCAAGAAATCACCCGAAGGCAACTCCACTGCCAAATCACAGGACAACTGGGTCACCGGCTCCTCGACGCTCAACGTGAAATCCTCCGAAATAAACGAATGAGACACGCCAAAATCAAACAAAACCCGAGCCGCACAACCCAAAATCTGAACGGTACCTTCCACGAGTTGGGATGCCACTGCCTCTGCCCTGGTCATGTGCGTGATCTGGCCTCGAGCTCTCTACCTGCCTCCCACACTAGCTGACCTGGGTAGCGGCGGATACTGTCCCTGCTGCTGCTGCTGCTGCCTCTGCTGCTGCTGCGGCGGCCTCTGAGGACAGTCACGCGCCATGTGCCCTGGCTGGTCACACCGAAAATAGATAATCGGCGTCGTGCACTGCCTACCTGGGGGGAACCCACTACACCGTGGACACGGTCCTCGCGACCCACCCACTGATCCCTGACGCTGTAAAGGGATCGGCTGCTGTACACTGCCCGATGAAGCTTACCCCTGATCCTTGGACTTCTTCTTGTCGAACCCGTTCTTGAAAAACTTCTTGACCTTCGTGCCAAAGGACGCAGATCCTGTCACCGAGCTGCCTGTGCCGGCACTCCTGAAGCACTCATCGCATGCTGGAAAGAACCCTGCTGCTGGGTAGCCGACTGCTGGCTGCGACCTGACAAAGACTGCCCCTGGCTGATCGGTCTTCGGGTCCTCTGCATATCCATCTCCAAGGAAGCCGCAACACAAGACGCTGTCTCAAGATCAGTGGCCCCGTTCGCGATCAGATGGTGCTTCAGCTCCTGCCTCAAGCCCTGAACAAACTGCGCAGTCTTCACCCTCTCAGGCTCCATGATGTGAGGTCCATACCGACCAAACTTGACAAATCGGGCCATGTACTGCAACACGGACATGTCGCCCTACACCAGCTCCAGAAACTCCCGCATCCGCTGCGTGGCAACAAAATCTGGACGGTACGTACGCTCGAAAGCACTGACGAAGTCGTCCCACTCGACCTGCTCAAGTGGACGAAGCTGAAAGGACGTATTCCACTCGGAAGACCACCACTTCCGAGCCGTACCCTGCAACTGGTTGTAGGCCAACACCACTCTGTCCTCGATAGCACTCTTCGTAGAACTGAACACCCGCTCCATCTCATCAAGCCAATCACGAGCCGCATCAGGGTCTGCCTGGCCGCTGAAGTAAGGTGGATGGAACTGTAGAAAGTCCCTCACTGCTCGGCCTGGCCCACCCCTAGCTGACGAGCCCTCACCAGCCTCTCCACCGAACTGCTGAGACATAAGCTGGTACATGCCACGGAAGAAATCCTCGGCCCCCGGAACCCTCGCAGTAGCCGCGGCCTCGGTAGCTCCTGGTGACACTCTACTATGCTCCTCCTGGTCCCCCTGCTGGATCTCCTGACCTCCAGTCGACTGTCCCTGCTGAGAGCGAGTGCTCCGCCTCGGCGCCATACTCGCTCCTGAAGTAAAAGACAGAAAACACGAAAACGGCATGGTCAAAACAAACACGCGGTGCCCAATGCCAGCGTCACCTGTACATCGTCGCTGTGGACTAGTGGACCACTACAATTATCTATGATTCTCATGTAATTCCACAACCGCGCTCTGATACCAGCTGTAACGACCCGAGAATCCGATTACCGGGAAGGCCCCATAACCCGAGACTCGCACCGCCACCCACGAGTCCGAAGACTCGGAAGGGTTAGAAGGATGGTGTGGAAACTACACAAGTATCACAAGTAATTACAGAAATTAAATAGTTATAATATTAAGCAGGAAATAAATTAGCATTTTACATGGTCCACAATAGAAAATGAATAACAACAACGGTAGTCCACAACTAGTACAGAGACAAGAATGAAAAGTACAGCTACACGGGACATACCCCGGCTCTGACCTCTGGCACTACCTCTGGGCACCCGCACCACGCTGCACCCCAGACGCACTCCCCCGGGGCGGCGCCTCACCTGAAACACGGTGAAAACACGCAGGGAATGAGTCTCGGAACAAGACTCAGTAGGGATCACTCGAACCCTACCTCGTAAAACGGGAAACCACTACGCTAGCGGTATGAGAGTACCTCGGAAAGGAAAGCCATGTACTCTACCAAACAAAGACCCTACGGCACGTAAACCGGCGCACGTGCCACGGTGAGACAACCGAAACTCAACGGTCGACCCGGTAAACCCCGAAGGTCAAAGCCACGAAACTGACAGTCTGACACTCCGCACTCGACAGGAGTATCTCCCACTAGAAGCACAGTCGGTAGCGTACCCTGACGACTCACACCGCACCGCAGGTGAACTGCCTGACGTGGTAGCGCCTACCCAAGGCACGAACATCGAACAAGTAACCACATACAAGTGACTAGCCGGGGTCACGGCTGTCGACGTGGGTCCAACCGCCCCCAACCACGTGTGCACACACAGACCGCGCGTCCCTGGTCTGGTCCTCTGACCGGTTTTCCCCTCAGCCGGACTCTGGCTGCAAGACGTGGGGCCCGACGGCAACCGGTCCACAAACCGCCTCTAAGGGTAAGCCCGTACACCACTCCCTGGTGCGACCGATACCGCGTACTGGTAGGCTACGACTAGTGAAGGGTCACTGAAGGAGTAGACTCTCAAGTCACGAAAAATGACGCCCGCATCCGACGACGCACGGGGACCACCCCACGCACCGGCCCCATCGCACGGTGGCCACAGTCGGACTAAAAAGGGGGTTGCAGCCCTCTCGGGGCAACCAGGCACCTGACGGTCCACCGCAAGACTGTCACAAGGCTGTAACGGTCTAGGCGAGACCGTTACACACACACTTGGCGGTCTAACGTAGGCCGTTGCACGGCCAGAGGAACGCACGGAGTAACGCACCTGATCCAGCTCGTTACACGAATGTAACGCGCCTGGCCCAGTGCGTTACACAAACGTAACGCGCCTGGTCTGGCGCGTTACACGCGCCTCACGTTCTCAACGTGAAAGCTGGATGTAAGGCGCTTGCCCCAGCGCGTTACACGAATGTAACACGCTTGGCCCAGCGCGTTATGCGCCCCTCGCACCTGGCATGACCCAGGAAGTAACGCGCTCGCCCCAGCACGTCACACGGATGTAACACGCTCGCCCAGGCGCGTTACACACGCAGACCCCCAACGGTCCAAAACCAATGGTCGGAAAGCCCCTGACGGCCCAGCCCAGGCGCGTTACAAACAAGTGGCGGTCAATCGTGGGACCATCACAGTCCCTGACCCCTGAAGGCTAACCAAAGGGCATGTGACGGCCCCCTCGAGGCACGTCATATAATGTGACGGTCCCTGGAAGGACCGTCACACGCACCCGACGACGATAACGGCGGGAAAGCCCAAAAACTTCAACCACGCCCCCATGCCTCCTCCGGAGAGGGGGAAATCAAAGGGGAAGACCCCTGGGGACCCCTAGTATGATTCTAGGCCATCAAAACGTGAAATCATGCATCAAATCCACAGATCGGGCGAGCTCTCCCCAAATCATGGAAAAACCCCAACATGCTCAATCACACCCCTCTCGGCCTATAAATCACGGGAATGAATGGCGGGGAGATAGGGAACTTCACCCTACCTCAATGGAGCGAATGCTCCGTCGGATCGTCCACAAACGCAAGAAATCGCTTTGGAAAACCCTCGTTCTTCAAGCTTCCGACGAGCTCCGCACGTCCCCACGATCTCCTCGCCACCGCCCACGTCGCCGCGCCGTCGCCCCGCCGCTGTCAGCAGCCGGAGAGGAGCTAGCCGCACCCGAACGGGAGGAAGAGAGGGAGAGAGGGAGGTCACGGTGGGGAGAAACGGAGGAGGAAGAAGAAGAGGAAAGAGAAGGTGGGGGAGAGAGAGAAAATATGGGGGTATTTATAGGGAAAATCCAGAAATTCCAAAAAAATACCGAAAAATAGAAAATTATGTTTCCAGAATCCTCGGGACACACCGATCGCAACGGTACCACTCGTGCACTGGTGAACGGCCCAGTTCACCCGCAGCGAGGTTCTGAAGGAATTGCCGAAACACACACCGAAAATCAGAAAACACGCGCGAAAAAACCGCGGAACGCCTCCGGGCCTCCGAAATAACTCCGGATCGCGTCGATCCGAGCACGAAGAATGACCGAAACGAAATTTCGGACACAACGGAGCCGGACGCTCCGAGAATCCAGATCCGGGACCCACAAAGAAGGATCCGAAAGGTCTGGGATATTACATACATCCTCCCCCACTTGAAAAGAATTTGATCCTCCAAATTCACATGATTCATTACAAAAGAATAGAGGTTCTAACAATACTAACCAGAAAATAATTCTGGATACTTCTTCTTAATCGCATCCTCCAATTCCCAAGTGGCTTCCTCTTGTCCACGACGGCTCCATTAGATTTTAACCATTGGTATTGCTCTATTCCTTAGTTGATGTAATTTTCGGTCTAGTATCTTGATGGGTTTCTCTTCATAAGTTAAATCCTTTTATAGTACAAGATCATCATGTTGGATCACATGTGAAGGATCATAGACATACCTCCTCAGCATTGACACATGAAAAACATCATGCACTCCTGCCAACTTCGGGGGTAAAGTCAGTCTGTATGCTACTTCTCCAACTCTATCAAGGATCTCAAAAGGACTAATAAATCTCGGACTTAACTTTCCTTTGACTCCGAATCTTTGGATTCGTCGAGTAGGTGATGCCTTCAAGAAGACATGGTCGCCGATTTGAAATTCTAAATCTCTTCTTCTATTATCAGCATAACTCTTATGTCGGGATTGGGCAATTTTTAGTCGGTCCCTAATCATCTAGATATTTTGAGTAGTATCTTGAATCATGTCAGGACCTACTAACTGCTTCTCGCCAATCTCATCCCAATATATAGGTGATCTACAGCTTCTGCCATATAAAGCTTCAAAAGGTGCTATTTGAATACTTGATTGGTAGCTATTATTGTAGGAGAACTCAATCAATGGTAAATGTTCATGCCAAGTACCACCAAAATCTATCATGCACGCTCTAAACATGTCCTATATGAGTTGATTAGTTCTTTCTGTCTGACCATCTGTCTGAGGGTGAAAAGCTGTACTAAAATTTAATCTCGCTCCCAATGAAGATTGCAATCCCTTCCAAAAGTGAGAAGTAAATCTAGGATCTCTATCAGAAATTTTAGATGAAGGAATACCGTGTAATCTTACCACTTCCTTGATATATAAAGCTGCCAATATATCCATCGTCCACTTATTTTTGATGGATAGGAAGTGAGCAGACTTGATTAATCGATCCACTAATACTCAGATTGCATCAAGTCCTCCTCTAATTTTGGGAAATCCCATAATGAAATCCATACCAATACTTTATTACTTCCACTCCAGTATTTCCAGAGATTTCAATTTACCAGCAGGTCTGAGATGTTCTGCCTTTACTTGTTGACATGTCAAGCAACGGCTCACAAATTCAGCCACTTCTCTTTTCATATTTGGTCATCAAAAATTCCTTTTCAAATCTTGGTACATTTTAGTGGCTCCTAGATGAATAGTATACCTGAATTGATGCGCTTTTTCCATTATCTTCTTCTTGATTTTGTTACTATCAGGCACACAAGTTCTTCCTCGAAATAATAATCTCCCGTCATTCACCAATTGAAAATCAGGCCTTTGGCTTAAATTTCTAAAAATTTCAACTAATAAAGGATCGTTACCTTGTTGCTCTTTTATCTCAGAGAATATTTCAAGCTGTACCCTTATACTAGCAATCAAGACTCGTTCCTCCTTTGGTTCCACATTTAAATTTAATCTTATAAATTGCTCCAGCAAGCGCCATTCATTAATCATCAAACTTGATAATAGAGCCCTAGGCTTTGTACTAAGAGCATCTGCCATAACATTACCTTTTCCAAGATGGTATTGAATAGAAAAGTCAAAATTTTTCAAATATTCTAACCATCTTCTTTGTCTCGTGTTGAGCTCATTATGAGAAAATAGATATTTTAAACTTTTATGGTCAGAATAGATAATGAACTGCTCACCATATAAATAATACCTCTATATCTTTAGAGCAAAGGCTACTGCGGCTAATTTTAGATCATGCACAGGGTAATTAACTTCGTGGGTCTTCAGTTACCTAGATGCATAGGCCATCACCTTACCTTGCTACATTAATACACAACCTAGACCAATTCCCGAAGCATCAACATATACCTCGAATCATCCTCCCGCAATAGACAGAGTAAGAACACGTGCAGTTGTCCAGCGCTCCTTTAGAGTTTGAAAACTCTTCTCACATTCCTCAGCCCATACATAAGTATTTTTCTTCCTTGTTAGTCTAGTCAATGACACGGCAATTTTAGAGAAGTCTTTCATGAATCTCCTATAACAATCGGCCAATTCTAGAAACCTTTAGATTTCGGTCACATTTGTAGGTCTTTCCCAGTTATTGACTGCTTCTACCTTTGAACGGTCAATAGAAATACCTTCCTTAGAGATCACATGACCAATAAATGAAACTTCTTCTAACCAGAACTCACATTTGCTCAATTTAGTATATAATTGATTATTCTTTAATATCTGCAAGGTAATCCTCAAATGTGCTTCATGTTCTTCCTTGGTTTTGGAGTATATCAATATATCATCAATAAATATCACCACAAATTGATCTAAATAGGATCGAAACACACTATTCGTGAGTTGCATAAAGGCTGCAGGTGCATTAGTCAGCCTAAAAGGCTTGACAACAAATTCATAGTGTTCATATCTACTCCTGAATACTGTCTTATAAATATCTTCTTCATGGATTCTCAGTTGACGATAACTCGACCTGAGGTCAATCTTAGAGAAATAATGAGCTCCAGAGATTTGATCAAATAGTTCATCAATTCTTGGCAGAGGGTACTTATTCTTGATATTCAATTGGTTCAACTGTCTATAATCAATGTATAACCTCATAGATCCATCTTTCATCTTCACAAAAAGAACATGTGCTCCCCAAGGTGATGTACTAGGTCTGATGAATCCCTTCCCTAATAACTCCATCAGTTGCTCTTTTAGTTCCTTCAGCTCAGTAGGTGACATTCTATAAGGAGTTTTGGATAGAGGGGCTGCTCCTGGTATTAAATCGATTGAGAATGAAACTTCTCTCTCGGGTGGTATGCCAGGTAATTTCTCAAGAAATACATCATGATATTCCTTAACAACAGATATTTCTTCCAGAATGGGTTTCTTAGTTTCGGTTATAAGGTAAGAAGCTAAAATGCAATACATCCTTTCTTCATCATTTTTCGAGCTTGAAGGGCAGAGATGAGAAGAGGAGTCTATGATGGCGATTTCTAGAGAAAGATAGTTCAGGGTATCTTGGTTCACCAAAGGTTACACTTCCTCGCCTGCAATCCACCTTAAAATTATACTTGGCCAACCAGTCAGCACCTAAGATTATATCATAACCCTCCATGTTCATGTATATCAAATTAGTGGCTAAGTTATGACCACTAATTAACACTTCACTAAAGGGAAAATAATGTTTAAGCTCAGTGCTTGCTCCTAAAGGTGTGGAAATAATAAGTTCAGTTTTCAAATAAACAGATTTTTCATGTAAGGTGGTAGCAAAATTCTGGGATATGAATGAATGGGTAGCTCCAGTATCAATTAGAATAAAAGTAGTTCTAGAATTGATGGTGATAATACCTTCCACCACTCCTTCTTCAGTAGGTGTAGGTTCTATAAGAGCTTGGAGTCTTCCTTGACGCCTTGGTCCTTCTTGAGTTTTCTTCTCCGACGGAGATTCCTTCATAAGGGGACAATCGGAAATGTGATGATCCCCACTTTTACAGCGCAAGCATGCTCCCTTCTTTCTCCAACACTCTTCAGTTTTGTGGCTAGCCTTGTCATAATACTTGTAGATATCTTTTGAAGATGTATAAGAGATGGCTTGCCTATTTTCATCTCGAGGCCGTCTCTCTTGTTGAGGGGTTCTTCCTTCATTTGGCCTCTTCTTTCCAAATGTTGGTTTAAAGTTTTCGGCGCCAACAACTTGTTCTTTCACGACTCTTCCCTTGATTTTATCCGCCATCTCCATGGCATCTTCTAGCAATTGGGCCTTCCGAACCATCTCGGCATATGTTTGGATGTCCATAGGCGTCAGTTGGGGAATGTATTGGGGCCTTAGCCCATTCATGAATCGTTTGGCCTTCATTCTCTCTGTATTAATGATGTGTGAAGTATAACGGGCCAGTTGAGAAAACTGGGCCCCGTATTCAGCTACAGAGAGACTTCTTTGTTTAAGGGTGGCAAATTCTGCTGCCTTCTTTTCTTGGATTCTCTCCGAGAAATACTTGCCGTTAAAATATTTTAAAAATTCCTCCCAAGTGATATGGGGATCGGGCAAGGTCACCTCCACGGATTCCCACCAAGGTCTTGCATCCCTTTCCAGTTGGAAAGTTGCAAGCAAAACTCTATCTTGATCCGAGTATTGCATGACTCGGAATATTCTTTCTATCTCCTTGACCCAATGTTCGACTTCATTCGGGTGAGTGGAACCGTTGAACCTCGGGGGATTCATGTTTCTAAAGTTGCGGTGCAGGTCTCCCACACCATGGAGATTAACTCCTCCTTGAGCCACTTGTTGTAGGGCTTGAGTTAGTCCTTGGACGGTCCTTTTCATTTCTCTCCATTGAGCACGCTCAGCGGCCATTTTCAACAACTAAGAATTTCTGCAAAACAAGCTATGGGGATTAAATGTCTTATCTCTACATATCTTAATATCTAGCCCAAGTCTCTACCCAATCTCACGGGTCAAGTATAGCTATCAATTATCCTATAGTGTGAAGAACCTAGGGTTTTCAATAACTAAGTATTGATGTCCTAGACACTTTTTAACAATAAGCTCTGATATCAACTAAACTGTCACGCCCCGAATAAGGTGAAATTATCAAAGCGTGAACAGTTATACGAGCAGGTTGATCAAGAGACTCGGATGATGAGTATGAACAATAAATGGAAAAAATCACATCTTTATTTCATAATCTGACATTTTCAAACAATATCATTCAAGGACTTACAATACTATTCAAACTCGATACATTCATTTATAAGTAGACAGACTCAGATAAGAAATTTATTAAAAACTATCATCACTCTCATCACTCCAGCCCATTCTTATCATCTTCAGGATTTCCTGAAAATTAACAACAATATACAGAGTGAGCTAGAAAGTTCAGTATGACTTATATCTCTTTACCATGTCACTTTAAGTAATTAACATTTTGGATCATCTATATACTCTCGAATAAAATAAGTAATAAAATAAATAACAATTAGAGAACAAGATCAGGAAGTAAAGAATTTCAAGAGTAGATATTGTAGAACTCAAGTGTAAACATGAGGATCAATGACAAGTATAGAATTGTAAATATGGCCATGTAACAAGGATATTAACCATTCTGGTCAAACATGTCACGTATAGGAAGTCAAGCATATGACGGGTCAAGCATGTAATAAGTGAATTGCCTAGTTCAATCTTGCATGTCAGTTGGTGCAATGTCACACCTGATCATTCAACGCCCTCGGGCACAAGTACTTTTAGGCTTTACTCGCCTAAGACCAGATCAGGACCCCCATGTTTGCCAGGTATTTAGTATCAGGTGGACCAAAGTCCCATGTAATTTTTAGAATAATTCATTTATAATTATGGCCAATCCGAGTTTCAAGAAGATCTTAAGAAGTGTAGTATAGCTCATAACTAGTCATTTAGTTATGAAGAACTCTAGAGGTGGCCCCTACATGCTCAAGAGGTGGCTCCCATTATGTACCACTTTGCGCCATTCTGGCCTCAAGAGGTGGCTCCCATAACGTAACACTTTACCCTGCATGGCACTTAGCTCATACACTCCCAAATGGTAGTTCATGGCAAAAGTACAGATCTAGTAAAATTTTCATTTCCAAGGACATGTAGTATGAAGAAAAGACATGTAGTATGAATGTAATTTATAAGAGAAGTTCAATGATGATTTAAGGCATCATTGGTGAGGACACGCGCCGCATCACTCGACAGAGCACACGGAGCACGCCAGCATCTCTTTGGCTAGGCGACTACAGCATCTACTAGAGGATCTTTCTTCTCATTTGAGGCCATGATGGGCCTTGGTTTAGTCCCTGCGTGGACACTTTTATTAGTTGTGTGGACCTCTGTAAGCCAATTGGGGCCAATTAGGCTTTACTTGAGTCTTTTATGCTTATTAGGTAGTAGATGGGGTTATTGGGCCACTTCCTTGGTTCAAGCCTTGGCCCATTGGGCATGGCTGCCCAACCTTGGCTTGGCCCACCTGGAGATGTGCGCCCCCATCCCTAGGGTTAGGGTTTGGGCGCCCCCTCCCCTCTTTCCCTCCTCTTGGAAGGTGGCAGCCGCCCCTCTCCTAGATTTTAGGAAGAGGGGTGCGCCCCCCCCCCTTTCCTTCCCCATTCGGTCACCCCCTCCCTCCTTTGGCCGCCCCCATCCCCCAATCCACTCCTAGATTCTAGGAGTGGTGCGCACCCCCCTTTCCCCCCTAGCCCATTGCGCATTCCCCCTTTCCCTTGTGGCTAGGGTTTCAAACCTAGCATTTCCCCTCCCCATATAAAAGATCTCATGTAATTTTTGGAGGAATTATTGAATAGAATTGAAAAGCTTTTGCTGAAGGTGGCTGCGACCCATCCACTGTTCCTCCTTGCTCCTGCGACGGGAGCAAGCCCGGGGTGTGACTCCCCATCCCTCGGTGCGACGCCGAGGGCCCCTTTCTCTTCTATCCCTTCTCAAGTTCTAGTTCGGTGCGCCCGGATTTCTCATCCAAGAGCAGCGACGACCACCCCCTGTTCGTGAGGATCTTGGGCGACCAGCCCATTTTTGTGTGGTTCTGCTACGAGTCGCCGACGCGTGCGAGGTGGTCTCGCCTCATTCAGAGATCGGCACCGCCCGTGGCAATTTTTCTCGTGAGCGCGCGCAGGACCCCTCTCCCTGCGGGCCTGGTTCTGTTTGCCCCATTACAAAAATCCCACAGGACGGACGTCTGCGAGTTTGGGCGCGGGATCTTCACCGATCGTACCTCTCCCCGTCCTCTGTCCAACGCCGCCGACCTCGCGTCGTTCTGACGTCTGAGCTGCTCGTGGCATCCGTTCCCGTGAAGTCACGCAGGTCTGCCCTGCCCAACCGGCGCCAGAACCACCAGCGGATTTCAGAGCCTGCTGCTCTCAGCCATGATCAGATCTGATCGAGCCCTTCGGGCGGGACCTGCTACTCTGCGTCCTCTCCGTCCTCCAACAAGCGGAGCCCCGTTCACCCTCCGGATCCATTTCTTATTATTTTTCCCGCTCGAGCACGCAGTTCTGGGAGCAGAATCCAGTCACGACTTGCAGGTGCGCCCCCGGCTTCCACGGACAGGATCTGCACGCGCCCTTTGACCGAGGCTTCCTCCCGTGACCTAGCTGCGCGCCATCGCTGACGGCGCTTCAATCGGACGTCGGAGCAGGTCGTGGGAGCTTCCACTGCCGAGTCACGCAGTGCTGCGAATCTGCCGACCCCCGCACGGGACCTCCTCGCGGCCAGCCCTTCACCGAGTGCTGCCCGTCAACCCGTGCATCGACAGCCCCGGATCTCCTTGTGTAGCCTGTTATCTCCCTGCGAGGAGTGGGCATTTGTGATTGAGATTGTACTATTGCTCGTCTTCGTGTACCGGGGTTGTTGGTCTCGGCCGGGGTTCCTTCCCCACGCCTAGGCGTGGAGGTACGTGCAATACTCCTCACCGTTGGCATTTTGCTTTACTAGTATACTCTCTAGCATGCAGCGTGAGTGCGTATAGGATCCTAGCTCTTTTGCTAGTCACCGCGTGGTTGAGAGTTGAGAGCACCCATTCCGTGGCCCTAGTCGAGCGCCGAGCTCGGACTAGATTCCCATAGGCGCACGGCGGCTCCTTAGTCGCTGAGATCCCTACGCTTCCCTCATAGGGACGGCTGTGGGCTTGGATTTCTTGTTGAGAGACGCCTCCACCCGGAGGAACGGCACGGAGGTCAGCCGCCCGGCTTACCTTTGGCGTGCGAGTGCTGGCCGCACTTGTTGCATTCGTAGGTCTTAGCCCATTTCAGTCCTGTCCCGCATCAAAGTGGTATCAGAGCATATAGGTTTGCGTCTAGGGTTGAGTCTTGCATTCCATTCAGCATGTGTCCACCCATATAGGTCTTAGTGAGTCTCCATTTAGGTCCCTTTGCATGCCCACTCGGGGTGGTACCCATTACCATCGCCCGGACACCATGGGTGACCCACGTGGTAACACCCAAGGAGGCCCTTCTCTAGAGGATTTCATGGCCGAGATCATGGAGCGCTTGGCTAGTTCTGAACAAGCCACTAAGGACCTGACCAACCGTCTGGAGGGCCGACTCAAGGCCATAGAGGACCGCGCTGAGGTTTCTGACCGATCCATCCAGGGTCTGCTTGGGCGGATAGGGAGGGTAGAGGAAGTGCCCCATCAGGACCCCCCTAGAGTTGATCGTGCCCCACAGGCGGCGGCTGCCCAGGCCCCACCATATCGGGCTGAGGAGCGACGGCCACGAGTCCCCGACTTTGAGGATTACGGATCCGACAATGATTATGAGGGGAATGGCCGACGCCACCGTGGTCACCGACCACGGAGGGATGACGAGGACGATCGGGCCCTTAGGACCGTTCGTGCGGACTCTCCCACTTTTGACGGGTCCCTGGACCCGAAGATCTACCTAGATTGGGAGGCTAGCATGGACCGGTATTTTGAGTGGGTCGAGATGTCGGACCACCGGCAAGTTAAGTTTGCCAAAATGAAGTTACTGGGGCGAGCACAGACGTATTGGAGGAATGTGGAGAGTCTGATATTTCAGCGTCAGGACCCCCATATCGAGTCTTGGGGTGAGATGAAAGTCAAACTCCGAGAAAAGTATCTCCCCGCCACTTATCGCCAGAGGCTCATTGACAAATGGCAGAGCCTCACCCAGGGAGATCGGACCGTGTCCGAGTACATCGCAGAGTTTGATGAGTATTTCTTGCGATGCGGAGTCACGGAGGAGAGCGCCATGCCCGTCTCTCGTTTCCGTCGTGGTCTACGGCCCCATTACCAGTATGAGTTATTTCGCCGTAATGTGACCACCTTAGAGGTCGCGTACCAGGTCGCTATGGAGCTAGAGCAGTTTGAGGCGGAGTTCACTCCTACTCAGCGTCAGGGGACCACCAGTCAGCGGGGGTTCGACCCACGCACCACTCCCAGTTCCTACAGTCGGTTTCCGGCGGCTCGGCCCTCGGAACCACCTCGCCAGGACCCCACTGTTCCTAGGCCTCGCCTTCCCTTGCCGAGGGACACTCTCCCTCCCCCTCGCCAGCAACCTCCTTACCCCACCTCACGCCCTCAGCCTCCCGCGTTCCCTACCCGACCCCAGCTACCACCACCCCCGGCCCGTCATGATGACAAGGGGAAAGGGCCGATGATTGGTGGAGCATCTCCTAGCACAGGGGCGCGTAACAATTGTTATAGGTGTGGTGGAGTCGGCCATTATGCGAACAAATGCCCCACTAGAGAGTCGCTTGTAGTGACGGACCCCTCACCCACTGATCCCACGGCTGAGCTTCTGCCAGTCAGTTATGAGGCCGACCAGGAGTTGGCGGAGGAGTTCTTCGATGAGTTACTTGAGGGAGAGCAGGACGGTGACCCTAGTATTCAGTATCAGGGCGATGCGCAGTTAGGGGTAGTCCGGTGTATCCTTACCCAGCCCCAGGTGAGTGACGACTGGCGTCGTACCACCATCTTTCACACCTTTTGTAGGCTTGGAGGGAAGGCCTGCAAGGTGATCATTGACAGTGGGAGCTGCATTAATGCTATATCCACCGGTACGGTTACTCGTCTTGGGTTGACACCTGTGGACCACCCTGCTCCATATCGGGTATCCTGGGTAGATTCTACCTCTATCCCGGTTAGGCTTCGTTGTCTAGTGCCATTGCAGTTTCAGACCTACCATGATGAGATTTGGTGTGACGTGCTACCTATGGAGGTGGGTAGTATTATTCTAGGTAGGCCTTGGCTCTTCGATAGGGATGCCACCCTCCATGGTCGGTCGAACACTTGCATCTTCGACCATGCTGGCCATAGGATCACTCTTCACCCCACCCAGCCTAGGGAGCCTGCCGTTCGCGGGCCAGCCGGCCCCAGTGCCACGAACACCCCTCGTCAGGGGAAGGCCGGCCCTCCTACCCCACCCTTGGTGCCTGCTACTGCCACCTCCACTACCCTCACCCTAGGGGAGCCTTCCACTAGGAGGTTGATGGTGATTAGTCCCCGTGAGATGGAGAGAGAGTTCACTAGTGGTAGTCCCCTCTTTGCTGTTGTTGTTCGAGAGGTGAGTGATGTCATCTCAGAGTCCGAGGGTGAGCTAAACCCCGAGTTGGCTGCGATTTTACGCGAGTTCTCTGATATCTTTCCGGAGGACCTCCCTGGAGGCCTTCCACCTATGCGTGACATCCAGCATGAGATCGACCTTGTCCCGGGCTCTTCATTGCCTAACCTCCCTCACTATAGGATGAGCCCCGCGGACCATGCCGAGTTGCAGAGGCAGGTCGAGGAGTTGATGAGTAGGGGATCCCTCAGGGACAGCAAAAGCCCTTGCGCTGTCCCCGCTTTGCTAGCCCCGAAGAAAGATGGCACATGGAGGATGTGCATCGATAGCCGTGCGATCAATAAGATCACGGTGAAATATCGTTTTCCTATTCCCCGACTGGATGATTTGCTAGATATGATGTCGGGAGCCACTATTTTTTCTAAAATTGATCTTCGAAGTGGCTATCACCAGGTTAGGATCAGACCTGGAGATGAGTGGAAGACTGCATTCAAGACCAAGGATGGTCTGTATGAGTGGTTAGTGATGCCTTTTGGGCTATCTAATGCCCCTAGTACATTCATGCGGTTGATGACCCAGGTCTTGCGCCCTATGATAGGGGTCTTTTTGGTCGTCTACTTCGATGACATCCTTATTTATAGCCGCACTAGGGAGCACCACTTAGACCACCTCAGGCAGGTCTGCATTGTTCTGAGGCGAGAGAGCTTATTTGCCAACCCGAAGAAGTGTGCTTTCATGACCGATCAGGTTTCCTTCCTTGGGTTCATAGTGTCTCGCGATGGGGTCTCCGCTGATCCGGAGAAGATACGTGCCATTCAGGAATGGCCGGAGCCCCGCACCCTCCACGATGTTCGGAGCTTCCATGGCCTAGCGACGTTCTATCGTCGCTTCATTCGTGGCTTCAGTTCCATCACTGCCCCGATCACGGATTGCATTAGGAAGGGGGCATTCACATGGACTAAGGCTGCAGCCACGGCCTTTCAGAGCATCAAGGAGCGCATGACCCAGGCACCTGTTCTTACCTTACCTGATTTTTCTAAGGTGTTTGAGGTCACCTGTGACGCTTCTGGAGTGGGTATAGGGGGAGTCTTGAGTCAGGAGTCTCATCCCATTGCCTTTTTCAGCGAGAAGCTGAACGATGCCAAACTGCGGTATTCACGTATGACAAGGAGTTTTATGCAGTCGTCCAGGCATTGAGATATTGGCGGCACTATCTCCTACACCAGGAGTTTGTGCTCTTTTCTGATCACGAGGCTTTGAGGTTTCTCCACACTCAGAAGAAGCTGAATGCGCGTCATAGTCGGTGGGTGGAGTACCTTCAGGAGTATACCTTTGTGCTTAGGCACAAGGCAGGGGCCGAGAATAAGGTGGCCGATGCGCTGAGTCGGCGGATGATGATGTTGTCCACCATGGGAGTAGAGGTGGTGGGATTGGAGAGGCTGAGAGAGGCTTATGTCGATTGCCCGGACTTCGGTCCGATCCATGCTGCCCTTCAGTCAGGCCCCTCCCGTGACTATAGTGAGTTTGTCCTTCAGGAGGGTTATTTATTCCGGGTGGTAGGTTGTGCATCCCACGGACGTCTGTTCGTGATTTTCTCACTTGGGAGTTACATGCAGGGGGTCTTGCTGGCCATTTCGGCCGGAACAAGACCATTGAGGCCGTTGAGCATAGGTTCTATTGGCCTAGTTTGAAGAGGGATGTTGCTCGCATCGTGGCTCAGTGCCGCACTTGCGCTATGGCCAAGCAGAGGAAGCAGAACACCGGCCTTTATACTCCCCTCCCTGTCCCGGACAGTCCATGGCAGGACATTAGCATGGACTTCGTGTTAGGTTTGCCGCGTACCCTCCGTCGGCATGACTCCATTTTTGTGGTGGTAGACAGGTTCTCTAAGATGGCTTTGTTCATTCCCTGTTCCAAGACTTCAGACGCCTCTAGAGTTGCCCGTCTGTTCTTTACTCACTGTGTCTCCAGGTTTGGGCTTCCACGTACTATAGTGTCTGATAGGGATGTGCGCTTTACCAGCTATTTCTGGAAAACCCTGTGGCACATGATGGGCACCCAGTTGAAGTTCTCTACCGCCTATCACCCCCAGACCGATGGTCAGACGGAGGTAGTCAATAGGAGTCTAGGGGATCTTCTTAGGTGCTTAGTGCGTGACCGTGTCGGGGATTGGGACTTGGTTCTACCTCTAGCAGAGTTTGCATATAATGACTCGGTCAATAGGTCTACAGGTCTGAGTCCCTTTGAGATTGTTACTGGTCGTAGACCTAGGAAGCCGATAGACTTGGTTCCATCTCCCATCCAGGCCCGTGTTTCTGAGTCAGCTGAGTCCTTTGCAGAGCATATTAGGCAGTTGCATGAGCATGTACGTCGTCATATAGAGGCCAGCAACGCACGTTATAAGGAGTTAGCTGATGCGCATCGACGCACCCGTGAGTTCCGAGAGGGAGAGTACGTCATGATCAGGGTCAGACCTGAACGGTTTCCTTCGGGGGCCGTGAAGAAACTCCAGGCCCGCGGTGCTGGACCCTTTCGAGTCTTGAAGCGAATCGGGTCAAATGCGTATGAGATTGAGCTGCCAGACGACTATGGGATCTGTTCGACGTTCAATGTCTCAGATCTGGTGGCATATCGGGATCCCGCGGTGATTCCCAGTGAGCTTTTTGGGCCTTCCCCTCCTGTTGAGAGTATTACACCTTCTGAGCGTCCACCTCTTCCAGCCCCATTACAGACACGCGAGCATATAGATTGTATACTGGATGAGCAGGTGACCACGACCAGGAGTGGAGCATACCAACGCTTCCTAGTGCGTTGGAGAGGGCGCCCTGCCACAGACGACGCCTGGATCACACGTGGAGAGCTGGAGAGGATCGACCCGGACCTGCTGGAGCGCTACTTGAGCGACCGTGACCCTTACTCGACGGGGTCGAGTTCTTCCCACCCGGGGAGAATTGGTGAGGACACGCGCCGCATCACTCGACAGAGCACACGGAGCACGCCAGCATCTCTTTGGCTAGGCGACTACGGCATCTACTAGAGGATCTTTCTTCTCATTTGAGGCCATGATGGGCCTTGGTTTAGTCCCTGCGTGGACACTTTTATTAGTTGTGTGGACCTCTGTAAGCCAATTGGGGCCAATTAGGCTTTACTTGAGTCTTTTATGCTTATTAGGTAGTAGATGGGGTTATTGGGCCACTTCCTTGGTTCAAGCCTTGGCCCATTGGGCATGGCTGCCCAACCTTGGCTTGGCCCACCTGGAGATGTGCGCCCCCATCCCTAGGGTTAGGGTTTGGGCACCCCCTCCCCTCTTTCCCTCCTCTTGGAAGGTGGCAGCCGCCCCTCTCCTAGATTTTAGGAAGAGGGGTGCGCCCCCCCCCCCTTTCCTTCCCCATTCGGTCACCCCCTCCCTCCTTTGGCCGCCCCCATCCCCCAATCCACTCCTAGATTCTAGGAGTGGTGCGCACCCCCCTTTCCCCCCTAGCCCATTGCGCATTCCCCCTTTCCCTTGTGGCTAGGGTTTCAAACCTAGCATTTCCCCTCCCCATATAAAAGATCTCATGTAATTTTTGGAGGAATTATTGAATAGAATTGAAAAGCCTTTGCTGAAGGTGGCTGCGACCCATCCACTGTTCCTCCTTGCTCCTGCGACGGGAGCAAGCCCGGGGTGTGACTCCCCATCCCTCGGTGCGACGCCGAGGGCCCCTTTCTCTTCTATCCCTTCTCAAGTTCTAGTTCGGAGCGCCCGGATTTCTCATCCAGGAGCAGCGATGACCACCCCCTGTTCGTGAGGATCTTGGGCGACCAGCCCATTTTTGTGTGGTTCTGCTACGAGTCGCCGACGCGTGCGAGGTGGTCTCGCCTCATTCAGAGATCGGCACCACCCGTGGCAATTTTTCTCGTGAGCGCGCGCAGGACCCCTCTCCCTGCGGGCCTGGTTCTGTTTGCCCCATTACAAAAATCCCACAGGATGGACGTCTGCGAGTTTGGGCGCGGGATCTTCACCGATCGTACCTCTCCCCGTCCTCTGTCCAACGCCGCCGACCTCGCGTCGTTCCGACGTCCGAGCTGCTCGTGGCATCCGTTCCCGTGAAGTCACGCAGGTCTGCCCTGCCCAACCGGCGCCAGAACCACCAGCGGATTTCAGAGCCTGCTGCTCTCAGCCACGATCAGATCTGATCGAGCCCTTCGGGCGGGACCTGCTGCTCTGCGTCCTCTCCGTCCTCCAACAAGCGGAGCCCCGTTCGCCCTCCGGATCCATTTCTTATTATTTTTCCCGCTCGAGCACGCAGTTCTGGGAGCAGAATCCAGTCACGACTTGCAGGTGCGCCCCCGGCTTCCACGGACGGGATCTGCGCGCGCCCTTTGACCGAGGCTTCCTCCCGTGACCTAGCTGCGCGCCATCGCTGACGGCGCTTCAATCGGACGTCGGAGCAGGTCGTGGGAGCTTCCACCGCCGAGTCACGCAGTGCTGCGAATCTGCCGACCCCCGCACGGGACCTCCTCGCGGCCAGCCCTTCACCGAGTGCTGCCCGTCAACCCGTGCATCGACAGCCCCGGATCTCCTTGTGTAGCCTGTTATCTCCCTGCGAGGAGTGGGCATTTGTGATTGAGATTGTACTATTGCTCGTCTTCGTGTACCGGGGTTGTTGGTCTCGGCCGGGGTTCCTTCCCCACGCCTAGGCGTGGAGGTACGTGCAATACTCCTCACCGTTGGCATTTTGCTTTACTAGTATACTCTCTAGCATGCAGCCTGAGTGCGTATAGGATCCTAGCTCTTTTGCTAGTCACCGCGTGGTTGAGAGTTGAGAGCACCCATTCCGTGGCCCTAGTCGAGCGCCGAGCTCGGACTAGATTCCCATAGGCGCACGGCGGCTCCTTAGTCGCTGAGATCCCTACGCTTCCCTCATAGGGACGGTTGTGGGCTTGGATTTCTTGTTGAGAGACGCCTCCACCCGGAGGAACGGCACGGAGGTCAGCCGCCCGGCTTACCTTTGGCGTGCGAGTGCTGGCCGCACTTGTTGCATTCGTAGGTCTTAGCCCATTTCAGTCCTGTCCCGCATCAATCATCTTTAATGACATTAAGGCAATAAAGAGAATGAATTGCCGGTCAAGGCGCGATCAACTCTCGCAAAAAATCTTGTAAAATAAGTTTAGATCAAGTGTTTCTCAGTCGGGTAATTAGCAGAAAATCAAAGAAAACGTGGCCAAATAAGAGGTGGGATAGTGGGAGGCTCCCCTCGTATTCACGAGGTCCTAATTAAGTAACCACTTATCCACTTAAAGCGTTTACCCGTGGACCTCTAGCCTTAGACACCAGTCCTTCATGGTAAACTTGCTAGTTACGCGATTTTTCGAAGACACAAAACACGTAAATCGAATGGAAATCATTCTTGTATATTCTAACATGTTCATTTGTGAAAGAATTTTAATGAAGGAAAAGACATTGAAAAAAGATGTCAAGCTTCCAATTGCATAATAGGTTCATGTATGAAGAAAATTTGAAATAAAATGTCAAGCTTTCAGATAGAGTTTAGATTAAATAGATACGGTCAATCATGTATAAAAATTCTACGAAAATTAGAGCATAGTTATTTGAACAATTAACGATAGCTTTACGAGTTCATTCACCTAATCATTTATTTGTTAATAGCATTCTTAAGGCAAGAACATGATTTTAAAATTCAAAATTTGAAATTTGAAATAACGCACATAAACGTGGTAAATCGAGCATAGTTACCATATTCAAATCATGATCTATATGCGATCCACGTTATTGAAACTCATTATGATAATGAAAACTACCATTTTTGAACTTAAATCTTAAAATAAGTCATTAATACATAATCATGAAAAATTTATGTAGAATTGAAATACTCATGCAAAAAAACATATATGGAGATCCAATTAAGTTTTCTCCTGAGAGAAAACTTACCTCGTTGAAGATCAAAGAAAAAGAAATTTAAGAACGAAGAATGCTTTCGAACACTCCTCCAACTTCGAGCTTTCTGTCTCTCTCTAACCAGCAATTCCTCCCAAGAGTTTTGTGCTTTGAGTAGGGAAGAGCCCAGCCCTATTTATAGGCCAAAATCTCCCACCTACTTTTCCTATTCCACCAACCTTGTTACTATTACACCAACCTTGACACTATTACACCAACCTTGTTACTATTACACCAACTTCATTCCATCATGTGAATGACATGATCAATGACCTCATTTATTCAATGATGTAAGAATGACCTCATCCATTATTTAGGATTAGATTAAAGTTAATAATTCTCTCTTAAATCGGATGCTATAGTACTGCTATGGTACCGACGTCTTCACCTTCTCATAATCGTGTCACGAATCTCGCTGTTCATGTTAACACGTGAGATAACATTCATGTTTATATATTCTACACTTAAAAAATTATTTATTTTATTTTAATCTTTCATTATATATATATATATATATATATATATATATATATATATATTACATATAAATGCATATAAAATTTTTTGAGTTACTACATATCCACTTACATCCGACGGGTACAATCCCCTCAGGTGGATCTACCAAGTTCCAAACTTAGTTAGAGTATATGAAATCCATCTCTGATTTCATGGCATCTTACAAATTTATGGAGTCAATAACACTTAAAACCTCCTGGTAGGTCTTGGGATCATCATCCTTACTTCTATGGTACCTAACTATTCCCATCAGAGATATCTTTTACATATCTATGCGGCTCTCAAAGTACTCGACCAGACCTATGAATAGTATGCATGTCAACTCGAATGGATTCTTGAGGTAATTCAGTACTTTGTGGTTCTATAACTTCTTCAAGATTTACCTTACTCCCACTATTACCACCAAAGATGTATTCATTCTCTTGGAATACAGCACGTTTAGTGACAAACAATCTTTGTTCGTTAGGCTGATAAAAAAAATATCCATAAGTCTACTTAGGGTATCCCATAAATTTGTAGCTCTTAGTCTTAGAATTGAGCTTGTCTACACTGTGCCTTTTTACATGGGCGAGACAACCCAAAACCTTAACACACTTAAAGTCAAGAATTCTCCTTTTCCATATCTCATATGGAGTGGAGAACACTGATTTAGATGAAACCTTATTCAATAGATATGCGGTAGTCTCTTGGGCATAGTCTAAAGAGACAAGGGTAATTCGACAAAGCATATCATGGACTGTACCATGTGTAACTGGAAATAATTCCTCCTCTCTGCCACACCGTTCAACTGAGATGTACAAGGAGATGTCCATCGAGATAATATGTCATTATCTCTTAAATATTGTGTGAATTCAATACTCAAGTATTCCTCTCGTCGATCCGATCGAAGAGTTTTAATACTCTATCTAGTTTGTTTATATACTTCATTCTTAAACTTCTTAAATTTCTCAAAAGCTTCAGATTTGTAATTCATCAAGTACATATATACAAACATAGAGAAATTATCCGTAAAAGTAAGGAAATAAGAGAACCTTCCTCTGGCTTGGGTTAAAGGAGATGAAATTCAACGAATGAACCCTCTTCTCGACGCTCATGCTCGCCCTCTTCTCGGTGCTCTAAGTGGTGCGGACACCCGAGCAGTTGAGCGGCGCGATACGCCGAGCCACCGGTACCACACACGGAGCGCGACTCAAGCCACCTCAGCGTCCATCTGGCTCGGAGATAGCCTGGAGACTCCATCTTGAGCCTCCCCATTTATCATATTTGTTTAGACGTTATTTGTGTGTAATGTGTGTTTATTTCATTTTATTCGGTTTGCAATTGTGATTGTAAGAGGGGCTTATGTGCAATTTGGACCCCACGGGCCCCCCCAAGCCCCTTCCCATTGATCCACCTCAGCTTAGGGTCCCATGTGGGGTCAGTCAACCATCCACATGGAGGCTTCTAGAAGGGTGGGCCAAGTGGGGGGACAAGTGACTTGGAAAGTCCACATTTTGGCCACCCCCCCCACCTACCAAGTCAAGCCCACTCCCCTTGGTCCAAGGGACGCCCCCCCCCCCTTAAATATTTATTGTATTTTGTGTGTGTGTGTCACACTCAATCCAGGCCACCCATTCCCATCCCCTAGATTCAACGGTGGACAATGGATGTGAGATGTAACACATAAATACTTGTAATTTCCCATTTTGATGAATTAATGTCATTTGAATCAAACAAATTCCAAGAGCAAGGGTTGGCGCGCCCCCCTCCTCTCTCCTCCCTCTCCCCCTTGAAGCTGTGAAGGCTTTCCTCTGGAGGTGTGACTCCTCCCCTTATCATTCCGGTCGCCGCCGCTGCCGCCACGAGCCGCCATCGCATCACCGCCGAGATCGCCGGAGTTCTGCCTTCATCTGACCATAGCAGATTCCATGAATTCTCTGTGTCAGCCACGAGCTCAGATCGACCTGGGGATTTTAGGGCATGTTCCATAGGTGTCAAGCACATCCCAAAAAATTTGGTTGGTCATAAAGATCACATTTGATATTTTTTCATTTTCGTCCAATCTTAATTTCCAGATCGATCTGCTGTCTATTTTCATTTCCACCCGCCCTGTGTTTCAAGTGTTCGGACCTATTTCTGATTTTTGTTAGATCTCCCAATTTTACTGGGAGTTCTGTCAACCAACTCCACCGTCCCCAAATTTTCTTGAATTTTTGTGAGGCCATCTCATATTTTATAAAAATCGAGTTCTTCTACAGCTATAGTACTTTGTGCCAGTTCCCAGATCCGATCACCCTCCAGTAAACAAATCATAACAAATCACAGCCACCTCCAATCAGTCCACACAAAATATTTCCGTTCTCCTTGTTTAAAATCCCACAAGTTTGATGAAGAGCTCAAGATCTGAATCAGAGGTTTACTAGGCGGTCAATGGTGGTTCTTAGACAAGTACCCTACAAATGTGAGGTTTCGGTTACTGTACAACAGGGGCTTGTAAATTCATTAAAGTTCTGATCCGACCAGATCCAGCAGATCTCTTTAATCTATATTGAAGCATTTGAAGAGAGCTTTCCAACGATAGCTCATGCGTCCCGATCCGACGTCGGGATTGATCGCAGCGGCCGTTTTCGCCGGAGCGCGCGCCTGAAAACAACAACTAAAATCCGTGGGCAGCATTCCAAAGCTTGGAGATCGGAGTTGTTCGGCCACCGGTCGGTGTTCCCGGCCGACCGCCTTCCGTGGAGGCGCGCCACCAGGGGTCCCCACCACAGTGGGACCCACTCCTGCAGATCCGGAGGCCAGCGCCACCGTGGGCCCCACGGGCCCGCAGAACCCGCCGTTCGGAAAGCACGAAAATGCGGAGTTCGGCACCGCCGGGCGACATCAAGATGCTGCCCGTCAACCCGAGTTGCGTGATTCCCGGATCCCACATGTGACCTTTTACCTCCCTGCATGGAGTGGGTCGACTTAGTGTATTGCTGTAATAATTGTTAACCGGGAGTCCGTGATTCGGCCGGGGTTGTCTTCGCCACGCCGGGTGCGTGGAGGTAATGGTCCGAACCTCTTGGCGTTCATTTGCTTAGCTAGTATATGGTCTTTTACCACTGCCGAGAGCGATAGGTACTAGCCCGTGTGTCCATGTCACCGCTGTAAGTGTGAGAGTGACCCGTCCCGTGACTCGATCCGAGTCCGGAAGTGAGTCGACTACCCGTGAACTCTGCCGGTTCTTCAACCGCGCACGATCCGCGTTTCCCTCGCTTGGGACGACGAGTGAGCTTGCGTTTCTGTTAGCGACGTATAGCCCATAGGAGCTCTCCATGTCGGGCTTAGTGTCTCTCCTATCATGTGTTGCTGGTCGTGTCCGCATCTAGAGTCCGAGGTCCATACCACGTAGAGTCGGTCCCCATGTTCGTTCCGCATCAGTTTGGTATCAGAGCGAGTCGAGTCTAGGGTAGTCTTTGCATATGTCTTGCATGCATCATGGTCTAAGTCGAGTCTAGGATCATCATTATTTTCAAAACAAAAAAAAGGTGTGTTTTAAATTGCATTTGCACCCTTTACTCGGTATATTAAAAGGTGTTGTCCGAACGTTAGGCTACGCCTATCGGGAGGTCGCACACTTGCGGGAGTGATCTTCGGATCGATTAACTCCGTCACGTACCGGATATTGGTTTAGGTCTAAGTGCATCATTTAGTGAGTGTTTGCATTAGTCGATGTCTTCTAGGTCGTGTGTATTTGCATGCCCACCCGTCGAGGTACCCAATACTCGCCACCACCACCTATGGCGGACTCCCGAGCCCGTAGCTCCGATGAGTCCTCGACGGCCGAGATGTTCCGAGCCATTATGGAACGTCTTGACACGCGTATGGATGGCCTTAGTACGCGTATGGATGGCATAGGACGCGTCTAGAAGGGCGGATGAAGGTCCTCGAGGATCGGGCCGGGAGTTTCGGAGCAGTCCATCAAGGCTTAGTTGGGAGGATTGCCGTCCTAGAGAGGGGCCCAGTAGCGGCGCAACCCGCGCCGACGAACGGCCAACAAGAGCCGGTTCAGCAACCTGCTGTACCAAGAGCTCAGGTGGAGATGTCGGGAGGCAACAGGTGCCTATAGTGGATGATTATGCCTCCAACAATGATCAAGGGGGTAACGGTCGTCGTCATCAACGACGGAATCGTGATGACGAGGATGACGACCGCATTCTTAGGGGTGTGCGTGCGGACCCTCCCACTTTTAGCGGGTCCTTGGACCCTCGGGTGTATTTAGATTGGGAGGCCGGCATGGACCGGTACTTCGAGTGGTTTGAGATGACGGACCACCGAAGAGTCCGATACGCGAAGATGAAGCTGCAAGGGCAGGCCCAAACTTATTGGATCAATGTGGAGAGCCTACTCAACCAGCGACGTCAACCCCAGATCGGTACTTGGGATGATATGAAAACCAAGTTGAGGGAGAAGTACCTTCCCGCCTCATATCGCCAACGTCTCATAGACAAGTGGCAAAGCATCTCCCAAGGGAACCGATCCGTGACCGAGTACACCGCCGAGTTCGATGAGTATTACTTACGGTGTGGGGTCACGGAAGAGAGCACTATGACTATATCCAGCTTTCGAAGAGTTTGCGGCCCAATTATCAATATGAACTCTTTCGCCGCAATGCAACCACTTTGGAGCAGGCATATCAGATAGCTCTCGAATTGGAGCAGTTCGAGGCCGAGTTTGAGTCACCCCATCGGTTGGGCTCCTTTCCCCTTCGTAGTGTCGAGCCCCGTGGCTCATCTGGCACGTATCCGAGGGCCCCCATGACTCGACCTCAGGAGCCCGCTCGCCCCGAGCCCTTTGCTCCTAGGCCTCGTCCTCCACCCCCGAGGGACCTTCCTCGTCCCCAGCATCTTATGGCCCCACCCATAGCCCGTCCACCGGCACCCGCACCTCCTGCACGTCCTTTGTTGCCTACGCCTCCTATCCGTCGGGAGGATAAAGGTAAAGGACCTATGATTGGGGAGCCTAGTGGATCACGGCAGCAGTGTTATCGCTGCAATGGGTTTGGCCATTTCGCCAACCAGTGTCCCACCCGCCCATCTCTTCACATTGGGGACACACAGGCCGAGGATACCACCCCTACGGGCCTCGAGTTAGTCAGCTATGTGGCAGATGAAGAGCTAGCTGACGAGTACTATGAGATGGGAGGTGAGGCCCAGGATGCTCCAGCATTCAGACGATACCCACGTGGGGGTCGTCAGATGTATCCTCACCCAGCCACAGGTCAGTGATGACTGGCGTCGGACTACTATCCTTCATGTATTCTGTAGGCTGGGAAAGCAAATTTGCAAGGTGGTCATCGATAGCGGGAGTTGTATCAATGCAATCTCCACGAACGCTGTCGCTCGTCTTGGTCTCACACCCGTAGACCATCCTTGTCCCTATCAGGTATCATGGGTGGATACCACTTCCATTTCGGTCAGGCTGCGGTGCTTGGTCCCGCTGCAGCTCCACTCCTACCGTGACGAGATCTGGTGTGATGTTCTCCCCATGGAAGTGGGCAGTATCATTCTTGGTAGGCCGTGGTTATTTGACCGGGATGCCACGCTCCATGGCCGGTCGAACACCTGTACCTTCGACCACGCTGGCCAGCGGGTCACCCTCCAACCCGTTCGGCCCAGGAGCCCATCAGTCAGGGGTCCTACTGGCCCTAGTACTCCGAAGCCTTCCGTTCCCGGGCCTAGTACCCCATCCCCAGCTCGGGCTATGACCGTTACCTCTGGCCCAGGAGAGCCCTCGACGAGGAGATTGATGATGATTAGCTCCCGAGAAATGGAGCAGGAGCTTAGTCAGGGCTGTCCGGTGTTTGCCATTACGGTCCGAGAGGTGGAGCGGGACTCCGAGGGTGAGCTCCCACCCGAGGTTGTTCCCATTCTGCAGGAGTATGCTGATGTCTTTCCCGATGAGCTTCCCGAGGGACTCCCACCTATGCGGGATATTCAGCATGCCATCGACCTTGTTCCGGGCTCTTCTTTGCCCAACCTTCCTCATTATCGCATGAGTCCCACGGAGCATGCCGAGCTTAAACGGCAGGTCGATGAGTTAGTGCAGAGAGGGTCTGTTCGGGACAGCATGAGTCCATGTGCTGTACCCGCATTACTCGCCCCGAAGAAGGATGGCACGTGGAGAATGTGCATTGATAGTCGTGCCATCAACAAAATCACCGTGAAGTACAGGTTCCCTATTCCCCGCCTTGATGACATGCTGGACATGATGGCAGGTGCCACTATCTTTTCGAAGATCGATCTTAAGAGTGGCTACCATCAGGTGAGGATTAGGCCAGGTGATGAGTGGAAGACCGCATTTAAGACCAAGGACGGTCTATATGAGTGGTTGGTCATGCCTTTTGGGTTGACCAATGCCCCTAGCACTTTCATGCGGCTCATGACTCAGGTCCTTTGACCTTTCATTGGAGTCTTTGTAGTGGTGTATTTTGATGATATCCTTATCTATAGCCGCACCACAGGGGACCACTTAGACCACCTTCGGCAGGTCTGTCTACTTCTTCGGCGAGAGCAGCTGTTTGCGAACCCACAGAAGTGTGCCTTCATGACACCTCAGCTTACCTTCTTGGGTTTCATTGTGTCTAGTACGGGGGTCTCCGCCGATCGGAGAAGGTCCGGGCCATTGTTGAGTGGCCGGAACCCCGTACGATTCATGATGTCCGCAGCTTTCATGGTCTTGCGACGTTCTATCGTCGCTTCATCCGCGGATTTAGCTCCGTCACCGCCCCGATCACGGATTGCATCCGTAAGGGCACATTTGTATGGACGAAGGCCGCATCTGCCGCCTTCAAGGACATCAAGGAGCGCATGACCCAGACACCTATCCTTCGACTGCCTGATTTCTCGAAGGTGTTTGAGGTCTCTTGTGATGCATCGGGCGTGGGAATTGGAGGAGTTTTGAGTCAGGAGTCCCACCCGATCGCATATTTCAGCGAGAAGCTGAATGACGCGAAACTGCGATATTCCACATATGATAAAGAATTCTACGCAGTTGTTCAGGCTCTTAGGCATTGGAGGCACTATCTTTTACATCAGGAGTTTGTCCTATACTCCGATCACGAGGCATTGAGGTATCTCCACTCCCAAAAGAAGCTGAACTCGCGTCACAGTCGTTGGGTCGAGTATCTCCAGCAGTTCACCTTTGTGCTTAAACATAAGGCTGGAGTGGAGAACAAAGGTGGCTGATGCCTTGAGTCGGCGAGCATGTTTGCTTACCACCATGAGTGCCGAGGTCATAGGGTTAGAGAAGATGAAGGAGACCTATGTTGATTGTCCTGACTTCGGTCAGATTTTTACCACTCTCCAGGCCGGACCCTCGAGAGACCTTGATGAGTATGTGCTTCAGGAGGGTTACCTCTTTCGAGGTAGCAGGCTATGTGTTCCCCGAACTTCGGTTCGAGATTTCTTAGTGTGGGAACTACATGCGGGAGGTCTAGCCGGCCACTTTGGTCGGAACAAGACTATTGAGGCAGTGGAGCATCGATTTTATTGGCCGAGCTTGAAGCGCGATGTTGCTAACATCGTGGCTCAGTGCCGTACATGTGCTACGGCCAAGATGAAGAAGCAAAGCTCGGGCCTTTATACGCCTCTTCCCGTGCCTGATGCCCCGTGGCAGGATGTTAGCATGGACTTTGTTTTGGATTGCCACGTACCTCCAGGAAGCATGATTCGGTCTATGTGGTGGTTGACCGTTTCTCGAAGATGGCCCTCTTTATCCTTGCTCGAAGACTTCGGATGCTTCTAGGGTAGCCCGCCTATTCCTTACTCATGTGGTGTGCAAGTTCGGGTTGCCTCGCACTATAGTGTCTGACCGTGATGTTAGATTCACTTCCTACTTTTGGAAGACACTATGGCATATGATGGGTACGCACCTCAAGTTTTCACTGCATATCATCCCCAGACAGATGGTCAGACCGAGGTGGTCAATAGGAGTCTGGGAGACCTTTTGAGGTGTCTTGTTAGGGACCGCATTGGGGATTGGGATCTCATTCTACCCATGGCCGAGTTTGCATATAATGATTCGGTGAATAGGTCTACCGGCATGAGTCCATTTGAGATTGTCACAGGTCGTAGGCCTAGGAAACCCGTTGACCTTGTCCCCATGCCTATCCATGCTAGAGTGTCGGAGTCGGCCGAGTCGTTTGCTAGGCATGTTAGGAGTTTGCATGATGACATCCGTCGTCACATTGAGGCCAGCAATGCACGTTACAAGGAGTTAGCCGATGCCCACCGACACCACCGAGAGTTCCAAGAGGGAGAATATGTCATGATCAGGGTAAGACCTGAACGGTTTCCCTCTGGAACCGTTAAGAAGTTGCAAGCTCGCGGAGCCGGTCCATTCAGAGTGTTGAAACGCGTTGGATCCAATGCGTACGTTGTGGACTTGCCCGAGGAATACGGTATAAGCTCTACTTTCAATGTATCGGATCTAGTTGCATATAGGGACCCAGCGGTGATCCCTAGTGAGCCTTTAGAGCCATCTCCTCCCCTTGAGAGTGATCCCACACCTGAGTGTCCACCTCCAGCTCCCTTGTTACGGCAGCGTGAGCATATAGATCATATACTGGATGAGTAGGTGACAGTTACCAGGAGTGGATCCTACCCGCGCTACCTAGTGCGATGGAGAGGACGGCCCGCTACCAAGGACACATGGATCACATATGGAGAGTTGCAGCAGATTGATCCGGACTTTTTGGAGCGATACACGAGCGATGCAGACCCTTACTCGACAGGGTCGAGTTTCTCCCACCCGGGGAGAATTGGTGCGGACACCCGAGCAGTTGAGCGGCGCGATACGCCGAGCCACCGGTACCGCACACGGAGCGCGACTCGAGCCACCTCAGCATCCATCTGACTCGGAGACAGCCTGGAGACTCCGTCTTGAGCCTCCCCATTTATCATATTTAGTTAGACTTATTTGTGTGTAATTTGTGTTTATTTCATTTATTCGGTTTGCTATTTTGATTGTAAAGGGGCTTATGTGCAATTTGGACCCCACGGGCCCCCCAGGCCCCATCCCATTGAGCCACCTCAGCTAGGGTCCCATGTGGGGTCAGTCAACCTTCCACATGGAGGCTTCTAGAAGGGTGGGCCAAGTGGGGGACAAGTGACTTGGAAAGTCCAAATTTGGCCACCCACCCCACCTACCATGTCAAGCTTGTTCCCTCTAGTCAATGGTGCGCCCCTCCCCTTATTTTTTTTTATTGTAAATTTTGTGTGTTGATCACACTCAATCCCAGCCATCTATTCCCCTCCCCTAGATCCAACGGTTGAGGATGGATGTGATATGTCACATATAAAAGGTTGTATTTTCTCATTTTAGTGGAATTAATGCCATTTGAATCAAACAAATTCCAAGAGCAAGCGCTGGTGCGCCCCCCTCCTCTCTCCTCCCTCTCCCCCTTGAAGCTGTGAAGGCTTTCCTCTGGAGGTGTGACTCCTCCCCTTATCATTCCGATCGCCGCCGCCGCCGCCACGAGCCGACATCGCATCACCGTCGAGATCGCCGGAGTTCTGCCTTCATCCGACCATAGCAGATTCCACGAATTCTCTGTGTCAGCCACTAGCTCAGATCGACCTGGGAATTTTAGGGCATGTTCCAGAGGTGTCAAGCACATCCTAAAAAATTTGTTTGGTCATAAAGATTCCATTTGATATTTTTTCATTTTCATCCAATTTCCAGATTTGTCTGCTGTCTATTTCCATTTCCACCCGCCCTATGTTTCAAGTGTTCGGACCTATTTCTAATTTTTGTTAGATCTCCCAATTTTATTGGGCATTCTGTCAACCAACCCCACCGTCCCCAAATTTTCTTGAATTTTTTTGAGGCCATCTCATATTTTATAAAAATCGAGTTCTTCTCCAGCTATAGTTCTGTCCACCTGTTCCCAGATCCGACCACCAGTCACTCCACAACTCATATCAAATCGCCACCACCTCCAAATCCAATTCCAAAAATTGTCCCCGTTTTGTAGTTGGATTTCCTACAACTTTGAAGAAGAGCTCAAGATCTGAATCAGAGGTTTACTAGGCGGTCAACGGTGGTTCTCAGACAAGTACCCTGCAAATCTGAGGTTTCGATTACTGTACAACAGGGGTTTGTAAATTCATTAAAGTTCTGATCCGACCAGATCTAGCAGATCTCTCTAGGTCTATATTGAAGCATTTGAAGAGAGCTTTCCAAAGATAGCTCATGCGTCCCGATCCGACGTCGGGATTGATCGCAGTGGCCGTTTTCGCCGGAGCGCGCGCCTGAAAACAGCAACTAAAAATCCGTGGGCAGCATTCCAAAAGCTTGGAGATCGGAGTTGTTCGGCCACCGATCGGTGTTCCCGGCCGACCGCCTTCCGTGGAGGCGCGCCACCAGGGGTCCCCATCATAGTGGGTCCCACCCCCGCAGATCCAAAGGACAGCGCCGTCCGTTGGCCCCACGGGCCCGTAGAAGCCGCCGTTCGGAAAGCACGAAAACGCGGAGTACGGCACCGCCGGGCGACATCAAGATGCTGCCCGTCAACCCGAGTTGCGTGATTCCCGGACCCCACATGTGACCTTTTACCTCCCTGCGTGGAGTGGGTCGACTTAGTGTATTGCTGTAATAATTGTTAACCGGGAGTCCGTGATTCGGCTGGGGTTGTCTTCGCCACGCCGGATGCGTGGAGATAATGGTCCGAACCTCTTGCCGTTCATTTGCTTAGCTAGTATATGGTCTTTTGCCGCTGCCGAGAGCGATAGGTACTAGTCCGTGTGTCCATGTCACCGCTGTAAATGTGAGAGTGACCCGTCCCGTGACTCGATCCGAGTCCGGAACTGAGTCGACTACCCGTGAACTCTGCCGGTTCTTCAACCGCGCACGATCCGCGTTTCCCTCGCTTGGGACGACGAGTGAGCTTGCGTTTCTGTTAGCAACGTATAGCCCATAGGAGCTCTCCGTGTCGGGCTTAGTGTCTCTCCTATCATGTGTTACTGGTTGTGTCCGCATCTAGAGTCCGAGGTCCATACCACGTAGAGTCGGTCCCCGTGTCTGCCCCGCATCACTAGGGTTTCCAGCAACTGCCGCCATGGCCGGCAAGGGGGGAAGGCCTTGCGGCTCCCCCTCTCCCTCCGGCTCCTACCCATGATATTTAGTCTGCTTCTCCCTCCCAACCGACAATTGCTCCTCCCTGGACACCCCCTGAGTCTCCTCCCCGGATGGTGCAATCACACTCTTTTGCCCCGGCGCTCATGTCCTCCCTTGTGCCGCCCACCTTACATGTTCATGTCCATGCTCCAACACACAATGATGCGAGTGAGCCTACTATCTTTTTTCCCTTGGAGGAGATATAGTAGTCGCACCTTTCAACTTCACCATCATTGCCCGAACACCTCAAGGTCGGCCTCCCATCCTAAAAATCAGGGTGCACCTTATGCACCGTTGCAATTTCAAGTGTGATTTCCTTCTTAGTGCCCTTGACACCAAACACCTTCTCCCGTGATTTCAGGATTACGAGGGCTATCTTCAACTATTGATATGGGAGACCCTCTACGTCCAGGGACGTCTGTTTCGCTTCTTCAAGTGGACCATGGCCTTCTCACCGTCATTTGATTTTTCGGCTGTCCTCGCTTGGCTGGAGTTGCCTGGTTTGCTGGCTAACCTCTACCAAGATCATTTCTTGCACTCCATTGTCAGGAGCATTGAGCCTACTCTCATGATCAACAAGAACACCCAGAACCTGTCAAACACCACCGCGGCTAGGGTGTGTGTCGAGCTTGACGTCTCCAAACCACCTCTAGTTTAGATTTAGATTGGTCTCCTTGGGGAAGGAGGGTGACAATCCATATGTTACCCAAACCTGCCTTTATACTACACGAACTGCCTTCGTTTGGGACATGGAGTCGCCATATGCCAGAAGGCTCCTCTTCATGGTGTTGATCACCCATCGGTGGACCAGGCTTCTAAGGAAAAACGTCTTGAATCTCCCCCGGTTCGGCCTACTCCTCAGGCACAGGTTCCTCCTACTTACCTAGATAACCAAGTTTGTACTAATGCTCGTCCTCTAAAGGTCAGGCCGGAGTGGCATCCTGTTTTGTTGCCATGAGCCTATTCATTGCAAGTGCCAGTTTGTAATTCTTTTGTGTTACTTTAGGACATAGATGATGGGCATGTTGAAGCATCTCCTCCGTAAGGAATAAGACCTTGGTTGATGTTGCGCCTGAAACAGACGTCCCTCTTGCTGACTCAATCATTCCTGGACTTGCGGCTATTGCTATCCCAGTGGAAGACACGCCTGCTATGACAAAGGTCGGTGCTCCTAAAGGGTGTGCACCTACTTCTCCAGTTTTGATCACCTATACTTCAGAGGAAGCTCCTACTCTTGTGGAGGGGTTTACCCTAGCCATAAAGGTGTATGATGCATCTACTAGGGCACATGGGGTGGTTCTTCCGCTTCCTATGGCCCAAGAACTCTTGTCTGAAAAGTTGAAGAGAATCACCAGTGCAAATTGAGTCCACAACTGGTGGAGGGCCATCAACCATGGCCAAGTGCAGGGCTGGGTTAGAAGGAGTAGGGTGTAGACCACCCTCAGGTAACACTGAATCATCCTCAGTAGACTAGTGGACGTCAAACGGTTTACTCATTGTGATCCCATCATCGTTTGATGCCGTTCGACTGGCATCAGGAACATGGCGAATAGGGTGCCAGACAGTCGGCTTCAGTATAGTTTCACTCTCAAGCCGATCCCGCCTTTATAAAACATGAGTATGCTGGGGGTCGCGGTGTTCCTCCTCATGTGCAGGCGGTACAGGCAGCTTGACAGGAGGCCAATCACGTTGTTCTGAATTTTTCTTACAAGTGACCTCACCTTCACCCAGGCGGAGGCAAGAAGTGCAAAAAGAGGGAAGTATTGGGCGGGAAAGGGATTGCGAGCCACCACCACCATGATATCCAATCCAGACACACGAAGGGGGCTTCTTAGATATGTCCAATTCAATACAAACTTAGGCAGCTTTCATCTTGGTTAGTGCTAGTGTAATATCCCGGACCTTTCGGATCCTTCTTCCTGGGTCTCATATCTAGTTTCTCGGAGCGTCCGGCTCCGTTGTGTCTGAAATTTCGTTTCGGCCATTCTTTGTGTTCGGATCGGCGCGAGCCAGAGGCCCGGAGGCGTTCCGCGGCTTTTCCGCGCGTGTTTTCCGATTTCCGGTGTGTGTTTCGGCAATTCCTTCGGAATCTCGCTGCGGGTGAACCGGGCCGTTCACTTGGGCACGAGTGGTACCGTTGCGATCGGTGCGTCCTGAGGATTTCAGAAATATAAATTTTAATTTTTGGTATTTTTCCAAAAAAATGGATTTTCTATATATTCACTTTTCTTTTCTTTTTCTTTTCCCCTTTCTCTTTCTTCTTCTTCTTCCTCCTTCCTTCCCCAACCGTGGCCGCCCTCTCCCTCTCCCTCTCTCCCGTTCGAGCACGGCGACCACCGTTTCGGCTGCAGACGGCGGCGGTGCGACGTGGCAAGGACGTGGGTGACGTCGAGACGATCGTGCGGGCGTGCGGCAAGCATGGGAAGCGTGGGGAGGCGGGGTTCTAAAAGCGTTCTTCGCGATTCACGGACGATCCGGTGGAGCATTCGCTCCATTGAGGTAGGGTGACGTTCCTTAGCTCCCCGCCGTTCATTTCCGTGGTTTATAGGCCGAGGGGAGGCCGAGAGGGGTGTGATTGAGCATGTTGGGGTTTTTCCATGATTTGGGGAGAGCTCGCCCGATCTATGGATTTGATGCATGATTTCACGTTTTGATGGCTTAGAATCATGCTAGGGGTCCCCAGGGGTCTTCCCCTTTGATTTTCCCCTCTCCGGTGGAGGCATGGGGGCGTGGTTGAAGTTTTTGGGCTTTCCCGCCGTTCTCGCCGTCGGGCGCGTGTGACGGTCCTTCCAGGGGCCGCCACATGATGTGACGCACCTCGGGGGGGCCGTCACATGCCCTTTGGTTAGCCTTCGGGGGTCATGGACTGTGACGGTCCCACGATTGACCGCCACTTGTATATGACGCGCCTGGGCTTGGCCGTCGGGGGCTTTCCGATCGTTGGTGTTGACCGTTGGGGGTCTGCGTGTGTAATGCGCCAGGGCGAGCGCGTTAGTTCCGAGTGACGCGCTGGGGCGAGCGCGTTACTCCCTGGGTTACCCCAAGTGTGAGGGGCGCGTAACGCGCCGGGCCAGGCGCATTACATTCGTGTAACGCGCTGGGGCAGGCGCGTTACATCTTGCTTTCACGAGGGGAGTGTGAGGCGCGTGTAACACGCCAGGGCGGGCGCGTTACATTTGCGTAACGCGCTGGGCGAGGCGCGTTACATTCGTGTAACGCGCTGGACCAGGCGCGTTACCCTCTGCATTCCTCAGGCCGTGTAACGGCCTGCGTTAGACCGCCAGGTGTGTGTAACGGTCTCGCCTAGACCGTTACAGCCTTGTGACGGTCCCGGGGTGGGCCGTCAGGCGCCTGGTTGCCCCGAGAGGGCTGCAACCCCATTTTTAGTCTGACTGTGGCCACCGTGCGACGGGGCCGGTGCGTGGGGTGGTCCCCGTGCGTCGTCGGATGCAGACGTCATTTTTCCGTGACTTGAGCGTCTACTCCTTCAGTGACCCTCCACTAGTCGTAGCCTACCAGTACGTGGTACCTGTCACACCAGGGAGTGGTGTACGGGCTTACCCTTAGAGGCGGTTTGTGGACCGGTTGCCGTCGGGCCCCACGTCTTGCAGCCAGAGTCCGGCTGAGGGGAAAACCGGTCAGAGGGCCAGACCAGGGACGCGCGGTCTGCATGTGCACACGTGGTTGGGGGCGGTTGGACCCTCGTCGACGGGCGTGACCCCAGCTAGTCACTTGTTTGTGGTTACTTATTCGGTGTTCGCGCATTTAGTAGGAGCTACCACGCTAGGCGGATCACCTGCGGCGCGGTGTAAGACGTCAGGGGACGCTACCGGCTGTGCTTCTAGTGGGAGCTACTCCTATCGAGTACGGAGTGACAGACTGTCAGTCGTGTGTTTCCGACCTTCGGGTTTTGTCGGGCGACCATTGAGTTTCGGTTGTCTCGCCGCGGCACGTGTGTCGGTATGCGTGCCGTAGGACCTTTGTTTAGTAGAGTACATGGCTTTCCTTTCCAAGGTACTCTCCTACCGCTAGTGTAGTGGTTTCTCGTTTTACGAGGTTGGGTTCGAGTGATCCCTACTGAGTCTTGTTCCGAGACTCATTCCCTCCGTGTTTTCACCGTGTTTCAGGTGAGACGCCGCCCCAGGGGAGCGCTTCTGGGGTGCAGCGAGGTGCGGGTGCCCAGAGGTAGTGCCAGATGTCAGAGCCGGGGTATGTCCCGTGTAGCTGTACTTTTCTTTCTTGTCTCTGTATTAGTTGTGGACTACTACTGTTGTTGTTATTTTCCATTGTGGACCATGTAAAATGCTAATTTAATTATTTCCTGCTTCATATTATAATTGTTTAATTTCTGCAATTATTTGTGATACTGTGTAGTTTCCACACCATCCTTCTAACCCTTCCGAGTCTTCGGACTCGTGGGTGGCGGTGCGAGTCTCGGGTTATCGGGCCTTCCCGGTAATCGGATTCTCAGGTCGTTACAGCTGGTATCAGAGCGCGGTTGTGGAATTACATGAGAATCATAGATAATTGTAGTGGTCCACTTGTCCACAGCAATGATGTACAGTTGACACTAGCATCGGGCATCGTGTGTTTTTCTTAACCATGCCGTTTTCGTGTTATCTGTCTTTTGCTTCAGGAGCGAGTATGGCGCCGAGGAGGAGCTCTCGCTCTCAGCAGGGGCAGTCGGCTGGAGGTCAGGAGATCCAGCAGGGGGTCCAGGGGGACCAGGAGGAGCATAGTAGAGTGCCACCAGGAGCTACCGAGGCCGCGGATACCGCGAGAGTTCCGGGGGCCGAGGATTTCTTCCGTGGCATGTACCAGCTTATGTCTCAGCAGTTCGGTGGAGAGGCTGGTGAGGGCTCGTCAGCTAGGGGTGGGCCAGGTCGAGCAGTGAGGGACTTTCTGCAGTTCCATCCGCCTTACTTTAGCGGCCAGGCAGACCCTGATGCGGCTCGTGATTGGCTTGATGAGATGGAGCGGGTGTTCAGTTCTGCGAAGAGTGCTGCCGAGGACAGAGTGGTGTTGGCCTACAACCAGTTGCAGGGTACGGCTCGGAAGTGGTGGTCTTCCGAGTGGAAGACGTCCTTTCAGCTTCGTCCACTTGAGCAGGTCAAGTGGGACGATTTCGTCAGTGCTTTCGAGCGTACGTACTGTCTAGATTTTGTTGCTACGCAGCGGATGGGGGAGTTTCTAGAGCTGGTGCAGGGTGACATGTCCGTGTTGCAGTACAGGGCCCGATTTGTCGAGTTGGGTCGGTATGCACCTCACATCATGGAGCATGAGAGGGTGAAGACCGCGCAGTTTGTTCAGGGCTTGAGGCAGGAGCTGAGGCACCATCTGATCGCGAACGGGTCCACTCATCTTGAGTAAGCGTCTCGTGTTGCAGCTTCCTTGGAGATGGATATGCAGAGGACCCGAGGACCGATCAGCCAGGGGCAGTCTTTGTCAGGTCGCAGCCAGCAGTCGGCTACCCAGCAGTAGGGTTCTTTCCAGCATGAGATGAGTGGTTCAGGAGTGCCGGCACAGGCAGCGTCGGTGACAGGATCTGTGTCCTTTGGCACGAAGGTCAAGAAGTTTTTCAAGAAAGGGTTCGGTAAGAAGAAGTCCAAGGATCAGGGGCAAGCTTCATCGGGCAGTGTACATCAGCCGATTCCTTTTCAGCGTCAGGGATCAGTGGGTGGGTCGCAAGGATCGTGTCCACGGTGTAGTGGGTTCCACCAAGACAGGCAGTGCATGTCGCCGATTATCTATTTTCGGTGTGACCAGCTAGGGCACATGGCGCGTGACTGTCCTCAGAGGCCGCCGCAGCAGCAGGTTCCCCAGCAGCAGAGGCAGTAGCAGCATGGACAGTTTCCGCCGCTACCTAGGTCAGCTAGTGTGGGAGGCAGGCAGAGAGTTCGAGGCCAGATCACGCATATGACCAGGGTAGAGGCAGTGGCGTCGTAGCTCGTGGAAGGTACCGTTCAGATTTTGGGTTGTACGGCTCGGGTTTTGTTTGATTCTGGCGCGTCTCATTCGTTTATTTCGGAGGATTTCGCGTTGAGCATCGAGAAGCCGGTGACCCAGTTGTCCTGTGATTTGACAGTGGAGTTGCCTTTGGGTGATTTCATGATCACTCCGTATTGCTTCGATCAGGTTCCGGTTTGGATCGAGGGGCGGAGTATGCCAGGCAGGTTGTATGCGTTGCAGCTTCGGGATTACGATGTGATTCTAGGCATGGATTGGCTCGAGACTCATGGAGCGGTGGTGGATTGTGGAATGAAGAGGGTCTACTTCCAGCATCCGAGTAAGCGGACCTTCTATTTTCAAGGTATCCGTTCCACCTCTTCTCGATTCCTCATCTCTGCTATTCGAGCCCGTCGATTGCTTGATTCTGGTTGTCAGGGTTTTCTCGCGTCCGTGATTGTGTCTGACCGGATGGAGCCGAATGTCGAGGACATTTCGGTGGTGTGCGAATTTTCTGACATTTTTCTCGAGGAGTTGCCTGGATTGCCTCCCCAGCGGGAGATCAATTTTGTGATCAAGGTTGTGCCTGGTACGGGACCTTTGGCGAAGGCTCCCTACCGTATGGCCCCCGCTGAGTTGAGGGAGTTGAGGGCGCAGTTGCAGGAGCTGTTGGCCAAGGGGTATGTTCGTCCTAGCTTGTCCCCGGGGGGTGCGCCCGTATTATTTGTGAAGAAGAAGGACGGTAGTCTGTGGCTGTGCATTGACTATCGGCAGCTGAATGAAGTGACCATTAAGAACAAGTATCCGTTGTCACGGATTGATGATTTGTTCGACCAGCTTCAGTCTGCGCGAGTGTTCTCGTGGATTGATTTGAGGTCCGGTTACTATCAGCTGAGAATTCGCGAGTCCGATGTGGAGAAGATTGCATTCAGTACGAGGTACAGACATTATGAGTTTCTGGTGATGCCGTTTGGGCTCACCAATGCCCTTGCAGCCTTCATGGACTTGATGCAGAGGGTGTTCCATCCGTATTTAGATCAGTTCGTGGTCATCTTCGTGGATGACATCCTTGTTTATTCGCAGTCTGTCGAGGAGCACGCATACCATTTGGGTGTGGTGCTGCAGACGTTGCGACATCACCAGTTGTATGCGAAGCTCAGCAAGTGCGAGTTTTGGGTCGGCGATGTGCACTTTTTTGGCGCACGTGATTTCTGGTGATGATTTTTCCGTGGACCCCGCCAAGGTCGAGGCAGTAATGCAGTGGCCGAGGTCGGTGACGGAGATCCGGAGTTTCTTGGGGCTTGCGGGCTATTATCGCCGATTTATCCAGGATTTTTCTCGCATTGCGGCCCCGATGACTAGACTCTCGCGGAAGGAGGTGCCTTTCGTTTGGTCTGAGGAGTGTGAGCAGAGCTTCAGGGAACTGAAGAGATTGATCACCTCGGCTCCGGTGTTGGTTTTGCCTTCTGGATCGGGAGGTTTCGTGGTGTGTACAGATGCTTCCGGCGTTGGATTGGGTGCTGTGTTGATGCAGCATGGTAGAGTGGTGGCTTATGCATCTCGGCAGCTAAAGCCCCACGAGGAGAACTACCTTACCCATGACCTTGAGTTGGCGACGGTGATCTTCGCGCTGAAGATCTAGAGGCATTATTTGTACGGCGATAAGTTTGAGGTGTTCACTGACCATCAGAGTTTGAGGTACGTGTTCTCGCAGAGGGACCTGAACCTCAGGCAAAGGCGTTGGATGGAATTTATGAAGGATTATGACTTCACCCTGTCTGATCAGCCGGGCAGGATGAATGTCGTCGCCGATGCCCTGAGTCGAAAGGTCACGGTCAGTGCCTTGATGTTGAGGAAGTGGAGGCTATGGGAACAAGTACCCGAAGTATCTTTCAGGCTCAAGATTCCCCAGGAGCCAGGGTTAGCGGTGCTTGGGAGCCTGACTGTCACTCCCGCTATCCGTCGTCAGGTGATAGAGGCTCAGCATGCGGACCCTGAGTTGCCGCAGATTCTTGCGATGGCTGATGTGGAACTCAGCGAGGACGGTGCTGCGATGTTTCGCGGCAGGCTGTACGTCCCAACGGATGAGCAGATTCGTCGTGCGGTGTTGCGCGAGGCTCATGGGAGCAGGTACACCGTACACCCGGGTGCGACAAAGATGTATCGGAACTTGCGGAGACAGTTCTGGTGGCCTGGCATGAAGAGAGATGTCGCCGAGTTTGTGGCCAGGTGCCTGATCTGTCAGCAGGTGAAGGCGGAGCATCAGCGACCAGGAGGTACTCTCCAGCCCTTAGATGTTCCTGCGTAGAAGTGGGACCATGCGACCACGAATTTTATGGTGGGGTTGCCGAGGACCCCTGGTGGGCAGGATAGTATTTGGTTGCTGGTGGATCGGCTGACGAAGGTGACTCGGTTGTTACCGGTCAAAGTCAGCTGGAGCGTGTCAAGTTGGCTCGTTTGTATGTGGAGCGGATCGTCCCGTTGCATGGGGTTCCCATTTCGATCATGTCGGATCGGGATCCGCGCTTCACTCCTGGATTCTGGAGGGGTTTCCAGTGAGCTCTTGGCATGGAGTTGGCATTTAGCTCGGCGTATCATGCTCAGTCTGATGGTCAGTCTGAGAGGACCATTTAGACTTTGGAGGACATGTTGAGATCCTACTGCCTGGAGTGGCATGGGAGTTGGATTCATCACCTACCATTGGTGGAGTTTGTCTATAACAACAGCTATCATTTGAGCATTGGTATGGCTCCTTATGAGGCTCTGTATGGGCGTCCTTGCCGGACTCCACTTGATTGGTTTGAGGTGGGTGAGCGTATTTTGACGGGACCAGAGTTGGTGCAGCAATGTGTGGATGCTGTGCACCTGGTTCGTCAGAACATGTTGGCGGCCCAGAGTCGACAAAAGAGCTATGCTGACCGTAGGAGGCAGCCTCTCGAGTTCGCCGTGGGCGATCGTGTGTTCTTGAGAGTTTCTCCGATGAAGGGGGTGATGTATTTTGGACGGCGTGGGAAGCTGAGTCCCCGCTACATTGGTCCTTTTGTGATCTTGGAGCGTATCGGTGAGGCTGCTTACCGGTTGCAGTTACCCCTTGAGTTGGCGTCGGTGCATGACGTGTTCCACGTCTCGATGTTGCAGAAGTATATGCCCGATAACTCTCATGTGCTCGAGATTTCTATTTGGCCTGCGGTGATGTTGACACCTTGAAATGAGCAAGGGCTGAAACGGAATTGAAAAGAAGATCAGACCAACAGTGAAAGATCAATGATGAAGCTCGTCAACCATCTACCCGGCTGAAGCCTTTCCCGGCCAAGCTGATGTCCGGTGCCATTGTCAGTCAGACGGCGACACTGATGAAGTAGCAGTCACCTGACTGATGAGACCTCCTATCACACCTCAATAAGAGCTGTATTACTGCCTCGTCCGAGAATCCACAGGTAACATGTCAGAGTAAGTCAGATGTCAGCTTATTGACAGATGTGATATGAGCAAAGATAAAGATGAAGCCAGAACCAACAAATAAAGATTGCGAAGGCTTCTGCAAAGTCAGAACAGAAGAAGAGTCTCCACAGACTATACACCTGGCTGAAGTCTTTTCAGGCTAAAGCTAATGTCCGGTCTTGTCACCGTTCAGGTGACGATACCGATGAAATGATGTCCGACTTTGTCATCATTCAGATGGCAATGCCGATGAAAACCCAGTCTACCAACTGATGAAAATCTATGAATGATCTCAATAGAAACTGTGTCACCAATGGAGGGCCTTCTCGGGTTCTGATATATTTGAAGTACCAATAAAGGCCGAGGTATATGTGAAGTCTAAAAAGCCCTAAATGGGCCTATAAAAGTGGCGCCGGCATCCCCTTTGTCGAAGCCCAAGAGCGGCGCCGGGAAGCTGGAGTCCCACGCGCCGGGAAGTCTTCCTTCGATTGAGGCGCGCCGGGACAGGCCTGCCGATAAGATACCAAGGAGAGATATAAAACCCACCCCCTCGAAGAAGAAAAGAGAAGAGGACGGGGGAGAAGAGGAGATAGCCACAAAATATAGAAGAGACCTGCAACCACGTCCACGAGAAGAGGAAAAGAGCTGAAGAAGAAAAGAGTGAAGAGAGAAAGAGGTTTTTCGAAGCTGATCGAAGGTGGGCAACGGGGAGGGAGAGGAGTCAATGCTCCGCCCTCCCCTCCCCATTTCTGTAGTTCACTCGCCTAATTTCGATTGCTTCTACTTCTTCCTCTTCTGATGTATTCTGCGTTATGATAGCCGATTTTCACACCGCTAGAATAAGACATAGTCTTCTTATATCTTCTTCTATGTACTCCCTCTGATGTGCGGATGTAATTGCAATGTTCTAATATATGAACGCTACATGCTGCAGTTGATGCCTGCTGTCTGCTTCTCCGAAGCTCTATTGCTATTTCTATATGTTTCCTGTCTCCTCTTAAACTCAGTAGCATGCTATCCCCCTCCCCGGTTTGATTAATCGCCTGTTTATTAGTCTAGGTTTTCAAACGATGTTCGTGCTTATTCCAGAGCCAGGGACAGGTTATCCCTTGGCCTCTGAAGCGAAACAGAGACATATAGCAACCGCTGCTCGGTTTTATACGTTACATTCATGCTCATCTGCTCTGTTGAAGTCATCCCCGGGGCCAGAGACAGCCATCTCTTGGCCTCCAGATGACGAAGAGTATATTAAAATCATCCTCGGGGATTATTAGGAACGCTGATGACGGGGATTCCCTAGACCACGTTCCTTCCCCCCAAATTCCTCTCTGCTTCTGGCCTTCCCTTTGAAACCCAAGCCAAAACCAGCTGCAGCCTGATGAGTTGATCCGTTCTGATTTCTCAGGGCCCGTCTATCGTGGCCTGAATCACCAGGAAACCCCTCAATCATCCATAAACCCCAAAACAGGGTGTCGTAGAACCCTGAAACGCATCTCGGCACCCTCATCTATCTCGGTTCCACGAACAGTAGAACATGTGAATAGCTCTCGGCGCGAGCCTTCCTACTCCGAGAACCCCATTACTTTGTCCAAGCCGAAAAGGCCCTCAACAATTTCTTCTCCGCGCCGAGAAGCCTGCGCTGGGAGCCTCCTTTCTTCACGATTGGTCGCGCCGAAACCCCTATGAGCAATTCCTCCTCGCGCCGGGAAGCCAGCGCCGGGAACTCCCTGGCCCTCTCACCTTGACGCCGGGAACCTGGCCTCCTTGCCCTTGCGCCGAGGGCCTCTTCCCCGTCGCGCCGGAAACCCCTCACATTGAGCCCGCCTATAAGCTCCCCGGCCCTTTTGTCTTCACGCCGAGAAGCTCACGCCGGGAGCTCCCCTTTGGTTTCCTGATCTCGCGTCGGGAATCCCCCCTACTCTTTGCCTTGGCGCCAGTAACCTTTTTGCCCGTTTAAGGTGCGCCGAGAGCCTACTCTGCTACCCAATGGGCCTCCGATACCTCTATCAAACCCACCCAGGGATACCCATGAGTCACCAGAGCTGTCCCGGGGATGAAATTAAAGGGAGTCAGACTCCCTTATGTTCCACTGATCCGCGTCGGATTTATGAGCAACCCCTTTAGTTAAGGTGAGCTCTACCACTGCATTAGTGTCACCGGCTCTTATAAGGGAAGAGTCAAACATTGCCCCAGGGCATACATGTGCAATGTGGGAGGTTCGCTCTCTCCCTTTCTCAGCTTTCATCCCGGCACTCCGTGGGTGATAGCCTATTCTCCCCTGGGCATAATCCAGATTATGGGGGGGTGCTGCCGAAATGTTGATCGATGTTTTAACCCCGATAAGTCCCGGGAGGTGCACATCACACACCCCCCCGTCCGACTCAATCTTCCGGGGAATATGAATACTGCGAGGCCCTTGGCTGGATGAGAAATATGAAAGGGGACATCTCCCCGATGATGGTCCGGACCCCGTCCCGCCACTGCGTGGACGGTGTCCTATTCCTACCCGGCACGACCCACATAAGAGGTGGTCATGTCGGTGTAGTAATCTGCTGTGCACTAAATTATCTTCTCATAATAACAAGGGTTTCAATATCATACACTTCATTTTTAGCCGCCCCGAGTGGCCTCCTATTTTGGCGTTTAATCAAGGGTTGTCCTTCTTAGGAAGGGCGTAATTAACGTCATAGCCTTTATGGTGTGACGGACTTCCGGTCCCGACTCGGACTTCCGGTCCCGACTCGGACTTCACAATTGACTGACCAGGTCAAGTCGAGCGCATAATAAGATTGTCACCCCGGTGACTGGCACGCCTAATAAACCAAATTAATAAATAAATAAAAAAATAATAAGTGAAATAAATCCGTCCCCACAAGTCTGGCACGCCCGGTGGGACCGAGTCTCCCTTCATCTCTACGCCAAAATAGGAGGCCCAGCGCCCCCCCCCTCAAATTTCTGATTTTGTGTGCTTTCTCTATTTTCAGGAAGCTACGATGACGACTGGAATCATATCTGTATGCTTTGATCAACAAGTGGTCGACGTGCACGTTCGAGAAGGCTACCTGGCGGTACCTCTGTCATTCGGATCGATGCCGCCTGCTGTCGGGATGCCCAACTGCCTGGGCCTTATCTTCACTGACCTGCTCGAGATCGACAACCAGGAGCAAAAAAACTGTTGTCGAAACTTCGCTGCAAGATAAGCCAGGTGATGAAAGATACTCCAGAAGTCGTGTCTTGCTTCGTCCATCACGAGGCGAAAGGGAGCGCACCCTCTGCCGCTGCTGGAAGAAGGAGGAGATCCGATAGGAGAGCCCAATCCACTGCTGCGGGTCGTCGAATATCCAACTCAGGAAAGACAATGCTGATTGGAGATGTCCGGGCAAACCTCAATGGTTGCCCAAGGGCGGTCATGCCGGACGTGATCGTCCCGATGGTGCCTACTACCAACAGATTCCGGGTACTAGCTACCAGGAGGGCCGACATGAAAGAGGAGGATAGAGAGCCACTGGCACCAAAGCCGCCCAAGTTCAGGCAGATCTGGCGGCCGAAGAAAATCCAGAGCTGGGTCCCAGCTCAAGATGAAGGAAACATTGCTGATACCACTGTTGCCCGCTTTAGGGCAGGAAGCAGAAGAGGAGAAGGAAAAGACATAAGAAATGATGTTGATGTTCACCCCAGGGCTCGGGGTAGGAGAGATGAGAAAGAGAATGAAGGAAGAAATCTGACTACTATTCGCCCCAGGATGAGGGGCAGAAGATATGAGCAAAAGGAAGACCTCACGGACACCCACCCCATGGCTGGGGGCAAAAGATGGGAAAGGAAGAACTATGCTGCTGCTGCCAACCGCTGCCAGGATGGGAGCAGGAGGTTCAGGGAGGAAGGGAAAATGAGAATAAGTGAACCAGTCACTGTTGTCGTTCCAAGAAGACCAAGAGCATGTGCCAGACAGGCCGATATATTCAAATACTGTAAAGTCGAGCACTTGACTGCTCAGGTGGAGAGATTGGCTTATCAGCAGAAAGGCCAGGAAAGATTGATGCTCCAACCAGAGCCACGAAGGCACAATCAAGAGGAGATGAAACAAGTGGCTCAAGACTACTTTCACTACCTGGGGAACGCCGCCCTCGGGCAGCAAAGATTATCCAGTGCCTTGGGCACCATGGATGAAGAAGAAGAAGAAACCCTTCAAGAAGTGATGCTCGGAGTCTCTTCCTCCGATTCCAATGAGTATGAAGAAGGCCACAGAGTCGGATATGGGAAAGAAGACCTATACAGGGAAGAAGCTGAAGAAAGAATATCGGTCTTTGACCGACTCAAATACCCCGACCAGGTGAAGAGAAAAGTCCACAGGCAGAAGGGAAAAATGCAGATCTTCGCCTGTAACATGGCCGGACTTGCCAGGGGGCAGGAGATGTTACTAACTCAGCCAGACGAACTGCTCAGACTGGCAGCCAGACCAGGCCCCGTCACAAGAAGAGGCAAGGCGGCAAGAGATAAGATGAAGACTAATGATGAAGCCTACAAGATCACCACTATGACAGTTAATGTGGTGACATCGGAAGAGGAAGACAATCCCTTCGTTGATGATGCTGAAGGGACTTCAGAAGATCTACAGATCCCGTCAACCCTGGATCCCATGATCCAGATGATGTTCAGAAGATATCAACAAGAGATCAATGCCCTCAGAAGACAGCTAAATGAGAGGCATGAAGCTACACCGGTCTCCAAGCAAGCCGAGCCTGTGGGGCAGACTGCCAGCTCAACAGAAATGGCTATCCCAGCTAATCCTCTCCCGGCTGATAAGGGCAAAGCACCGAGCCAACCCGTTCTGTAGCAGACGGTAGCTCAGCCCTCTGTATCTCAGACGCCTCCTGCCGCGCCTACCTTGCGCGCAACTGTGATGACAACTCCTTACAGTCAGCAACAAGCTCACTTCTTCTCGGAAAACATAGATCCAGCCATAGCCCACAAGCTGATGATTGAAAGAATTGTGGAGATGAAGTACCTACGATGTGCACAAGGTACCATATCCTCCCCAGTATGCTGTTAAGAGACTACCTCCAGGCGTCAGTAAGCCGCCGAAATTTAAAAAATTTAATGGCCAGGGCTCTCCCAGGGAGCACATAGCTTACTATACCACAATTATGGGTGACTTGACAACTGATGAAGCCTATCTGCTAAAGTTCTTCGGCTCATCCCTCACTGGGATAGCCTTTGAATGGTATTCAAGCCTGCCGGCTGGGTCAGTGACCGATTGGCCTGATATTCAAAGAAAGTTCCACGACAGATTTCACGTCACGGAAAGAGAAATTACAATAGCAGAACTATATGCAACCAGGCAAAAGCAAGATGAAGCAGCACTGGACTACATCAAGAGGTGGAGGAACTTAGCTATGAGATGCAGAAGATTTCTTCACCAAGAAGATGCAGTGTAAATATGTAAGCAGAGCCTCAGGAGAGAGGTACAGGAAAAAATGATTGGTGCAGATGTCAGAACATTTGACCGGCTAAACAATATAGTGGCGGAAGTCGAGACGTTCCTGTCCAAGCGTCCGACGGCCAATGCTCCAACTGTGCCAAAATGGAAGTCTAATGATCGACGACCATCGCACTCTGAGGCTAACACCGTCGATTTCAGAACCTTCGAACAACAGAAAGGGAAGAAGGGGGCGGATGAAGCTCCCCCACCAGCAGACACAGCAGAAAGGAAAGATAAGGTCTCTCTGAGAAACAAAATGAGAAAGTCATACTCTTTTCCGAAAGATAAGACAACCGCACTATTCAACTGGGCGTACAAGTTCAACAAGGTAACATTGCCTGAGCCAAAGAGACCCGAGGACGCGGCAAAGAAAGGTGATCCACTGTTCTGTCCATATCACCGTGCGTTGGGGCACACAATTGAAGATTGCTACGTCTTCAAAGATATTATGGAAGGCATGGCCAAAAAGGGGGAGCTACAGCTGGGAGATTACCAAGTGGAGCCACCCCGTCCACATGAGCCTCCGGCCTTAAGAATGGCCCCCAATATGATTTCAGTCTACCAGCAGCTGCCTAAGGAGGCCGTTGAAGAATGTACCAGGCATACTTATGAAGCTTGCTTCCTCACCCCACTGAAGGATCAGGAAGGATGGCAGATGAAACCCATAAAGAACAGAAAGAGGACTCCCGCGGCCAATACAAGTGCAGAAGTTATCCGCGGTGTCACACGAAGACCCGAACCGCCTCCAGTAAAGCCAGTATGGCACACAGCTGAAACAGGGCCAGTCATCCGGATCCCCACTCATAACCGGAGAAGACAAGTCCCCTTACCTGCACATAAGGAAGTAAGTCCTGCAGCCAGGCGTCTGCAGTAGTACATTAATGAGCTCGATGATTATGAGCAGAAAAAGCCCAAACACCTGCTGGTGAAAAACTGTATACTCTGGGAACAGCTCGAAGAATTGAAAATTAAAGAGCAGTCAGAGGCAGAACAAGAAAAAGCTGAGACTGAACCCTTCTGGGGGCAGGAGCCAATAAAGCCAAATTCCCAGAAAAAGAAGAGACGGCCCAAGTCCAAAAAGGGAAAGAGAGTCGTGACAGTACAATGTAAAACTTTGTCAGTACTCTTTACCTTGCCCGGGGAGAATGATGAGGCTGAAGCATCGAATGCCCCGCTATAAGCCAACCATGCTGAGGTCTCAACCTCAGCCCATGCAACACGTTCTGGGAAAAGATGGGGGCTGTAACGACCCGAGAATCCGATTACCGGGAAGGCCCGATAACCCGAGACTCGTACCGCCACCCACGAGCCCGAAGACTCGGAAGGGTTAAAAGGATGGTGTGGAAACTACACAAGTATCACAAATAATTGTAGAAATTAAACAGTTATAATATTAAGCAGGAAATAAAATAACATTTTACATGGTCCACAATAAAATAACAATAACAGCAACAGTAGTCCACGACTAGTACAGTGACAAGAAAGAAAGTACAGCTACACGGGGCATCCCCCGGCTCTGACCTCTGGCACTACCTCTGGGCACCCGCACCACGCTGCACCCCAGACGCGCTCCCCTGGGGCGGCGCCTCACCTGAAACACGGTGAAAACACGCAGGGAATGAGTCTCGGAACAAGACTCGGTAGGGATCACTCGGACCCTACCTCATAAAACGAGAAACCACTACACTAGCGGTAGGAGAGTACCTCGGAAGGGAAAGCCCTGTACTCTACAAGATAAGACCCTACGGCAGGTAAACCGACACACGTGCCACGGTAAGAAGACCAAAGCTCAAAGGTCGAACCGATAAAACCCGAAGGTCGGAAACACTCGACTGACAGTCTGTCACTCCGTACTCGACAGGAGTACCACCCACTAGAAGCACAGCCGGTAGCGTCCCCTGACGTCTTACACCGCACCGCAGGTGAACCGCCTGACGTGGTAGGTCCTACCCGAGGCGCAGACACCGTACAAGTAACCACAAACAAGTGACTAGCTGGGGTCATGCCCGTCGACGTGGGTCCAACCGCCCCCAACCACGTGTGTACACACAGACCGCGCGTCCCTGGTCTGGTCCTCTGACCGGTTTTCCCCTCAGCCGGACTCTGGCTGCAAGACGTGGGGCCCAACGGTAACCGGTCCACAAACTGTCTCTAAAGGTCAGCCCGTACACCACTCCCTGGTGCGACTAGCACACGCGTACTAGTAGGCTACGACTAGTGGAGGGTCACTGAAGGAGTAGACTCTCAAGTTACGGAAAACAACGTCGCAACCATAGGTACGAGGAACGCTCCTTGTACCCATACCAACGCACGGTGACGCAAACCGAAGTCACCACCTCCCGGGACCCCACGGCACCCCACGTGTAGCCCCCACATGATGCCCCACATCAGTCGGACTACGGGTCAGCACAGGGATCGAGACTAGCTCGTCCGGGACTCAAATCGGTGAAGAAGGGGAGTCGCGGTCACCGGAGGACCGCCTCCTGTGGTAGCGGTCGACCCAGGACCGCTATCACCTGGTCGCGGTCGGTCTGGAACCGCGACCACCCTGGTGCGCAAAACGTGAAAGCGGTCGCGTGAAGACCGCCTTCACCTGGTAGCGGTCTTCTGGAGACCGCGACCAGACTCCAACGGTCAAAAACCCATCTCGAAGACCGTGCCGGACCCCAAGCTGAAAGCGGTCGCCCCCTGACCGCCACCAGCAGTCGCGGTCAGTCGCGAGATCGCGACCGCCTGCCGACAGCACAAGCCCCAACGCTCGAAACCTTGATGAAGGCGGTCCCCACCTGACTGCTACCTGATGAAGGCGGTTACTGGTGGACCGCTATCATCCCGGAAAACCGAGAATGGCCGAGAACGGCTAAAAACACCATTCCATGCCCCCATACCTCCACCGGAGAGGGGGAAATCAAAGGGGAAGACCCCTGGGGACCCCTATCATGCATCTAAGCCATCAAAACGCGAATCCATGCATCAAATCCATAGATCGGGCGACTCTCCCCAAAACATGGGAAAACCCCAAGCAAGCTCAAATAAGCCCCTCTCGGCCTCCCCTCGGCCTATAAATCACGGAAACGATCGGCTAGAGGCTAAGGAACGTCACCCTACCTCAATGGAGCGAATGCTCCGCCGAATCACCCACGAATCACGAAGAACGCTTGAAGCTTCACGAACTCCCCACGCTTCCCACGCTTGCCGCACGCCCGCACGATCGTCTCGCCGTCGCCCACGCGTCCGCGCCGTCGCCCTGCCGCCGTCAACAGCCGGGGAGGGGTCCGCCGCGCCCGAATGGGAGAGAGGGAGAGAGGAGAGGAGAGGGCGGCCACGGTTGGGGAAGGAAGGAGGAAGAAGAAGAAAGAGAAAGGAGAAAAGAAAAAGAAAAGAAAAGAAAAGGGGTTATATAGAAAAATCCGATTTTTCAGAAAAATACCAAAAATTAGAAAAATACATTTCCGAAATCCTCGGAACGCACCAATCGCAACGGTACCACTCGTGCCTGGGGGAACCGCCCGGTTCGCCCGCAGCGAGCTTCCGAAGAAAAAGCCGAAACACACACCGGGAATCGGAAAACACACGCGAAAAAGTCGCGGAACGCTTCCGGGCCTCCGAAACAACTCCGGATCGCGCCGATCCGTACACGAAAGATGTCCGAAACGAAATTTCGGACACAACGGAGCCGGATGTGAGCGACGTCACGCGGTTCGGAGTTCGATGGTGCGGGGAAGAGGATGCGGAGAGCGCGCGGGCTCCTCTTTTTGTTTGTTTTGCTGTTTGCTGCAACACAGAGATGAGAGAAGAGAGAGAAGGGGCCACCACGGGAGATTGCTCCGGCGGGGCGAGCGGGACAAGTATAATATAGCAAGATATGGGGTTCAAACGGCCATAGCGGGAAGTGACTCGCCGCGGCCTCGGGGGGACGGGAATGGTGCAGAAATTAAATAACAAGAATTGAAACGGCCATTGGGGAAGTGACTCGCCGCGGCCTCGAGAATATGAGCAGAATATAGCAAAATATAAAAGAAAATATAAGAACAGAGATTTAAACGGCCATTGGGGAAGTGACTCGCCGCGGCCTCGATGATATGAGCAGAATATAACAGATTATAGAGAGAATATAAGAACGGAAATTTAAACGGCCATTGGGGAAGTGACTCGCCGCGGCCTCGATGATATGAGCAAAATATAATATAATATAGAAAGAATATAGGAATGAAAATTTAAACGGCCATTGGGGAAGTGACTCGCCGCGGCCTCGATGATATAAGCAGAATTTAACAAAATATAAAGAGAATATAGGAAACAGAAATTTAAACGGCCATTGGCGAAGTGACTCGCCGCGGCCTCGATGAAAAGATGTGATCGCCAGGGGCCGAAAGACCCCAAAATAAGAAAGTGATCGCGCCTACCTCAAGAGCGGGACATGGCGGGTTGCTTCTTCCTCTCCTTCCGGCCGGCCGACGGAGAGGGCTTTCCTCGGGTACCCTTGCAAAACAACGACAAATAAACGACAAGTGGATTAGAAAGATGGAGGTGTAGTATTCAAATCCCCGCGGTAAAAATAACGAAATGATGGCAAGACACACACCTGGTTGGTGTTATCTTTTAAACCCCTCTCGGACTCGAGTAGGAGGAAAATGAGATGATGGATGCAAGAAGTATAAGAGAAGAGGCGCCCTTGTGAAGGGGGATAGAGGATGCAATATGATGAATGTAAAGAACTATGGAGAAAAAGGGGAAGAAAAAGCTTATTGGATGAGCCGAGGGTGAAATCCGGCGGAGCTCCGGTAGCGTGGGGACGACGGGGAAGCGCGGTGGATGAAGACGACCTTCCTCTCGCGAGCGTAGGCACCCGAGAAGCCGGCAGAACCTCCACCTACAAAAGACCCAACGGGTTAGAAAAATGACTCCGTAGCCTCTGGGCTCCGGCAGCCTATCAGATCACTGCTTAGCTCCCCTAGAACTGAGGGGGTGGGCCTCTATTTATAGAGCTCCGGAAGGTGGAGGCGTCCAGGACCCTGGACACCTCCATCAGGGCCGAAATAATATTTTATTCTATTTTTATTGATTTTTTTAGAATACTTTTATGGGGGCGTCCAGGGTCCCGGACGCCTCTAACAGGTCCACCGAAAACCGACGACGGCCGCACGCGGTTTGGCACAACGCGTGGTTTTGTGAGCGGCGCCTCGTGATTCAGAAATGGGCGCGTCCAGTCATCTGGACGTCTCTAAATTTGGCTTTTTTCACACACGACAAACCGTCGTTCGGTGGCCGGCGCCCGTGAGAGAGTTGATGGAGGCGTCCAGAGGCCTGGACGCCTCTATAAATATATTATTTTATTATTTTTATTTGTCTTTTGTGCCAAGACTGGCATTTTGATTTTTTATAATTGTTTTTATGGAGGCGTCCAGGGACCTGGACGCCTCCATTAATTTATTATTTTTTATTTAATTTTTTTGTCTTTTATGCCAACGGGCATTTTATATATTTTTTTATATTTGTTTTTATGGAGGCGTCCAGGGGCCTGGACGCCTCCATAAATATATATATTTTTATTTGATTTTTGTTTTGTTTTTTATGATTATTAATATTATTTGTATTATTTTTGCATTGATGGAGGCGTCCAGGCAACTGGACGCCTCCATGATTTTGATTTTTTTTTATTTTTTGGTCATTGATGGAGGCGTCCAGGCGCCTGGACACTTCCATGATTTTGATTTTTTATTATTTTTTGGTCATTGATGGAGGTGTCCAGGCGGCTGGACACTTCCATGATTTTTTACGGAATAATTCAAAAAAATGTAAAAAAATTCATAAAAATAGGAAATCACCAGAGTAATTAAAAATGTGAAGGCCGCCTTGGGGTATCATAGTGTAATATGAGATTTACTCAGGAGACGTCAGGAATGGCGTGTCTACAGCTGCCCCGCCTTGGCATCTGCTTTGCAAGGGAGCGACACGTAGTGGAATGGTATCGAAGTGGAGTGAAATGAAGTGGGAGTCGACCCGTCACCTCTTTATGTTTATGATGTTTTTGACAACTTATGTAGAATTATGAATGGAGTGATTTGATTTTCTGATGCTTGTTTGTCCTCTTGTGCGTTCCTTCTTCCCTACACTTCTTCTCCTTTGCACTGTTCCCATGTGACGGATCTGTCGAGACTCCGCCTCGAGTGGAGAATCACGTCTTATTGTGACCATTTTCCACGGGAATCTGCCGTCGAAGTCAAAACTGACGGCCCTAGTTCCTTTTCCCGGATGTTGTGCCAAATTTTGCGGGCGTCCTCCAAAACATGATAGGGTATCCCTAGACAACATAGGAGCTATTCGTCCTATTCTTCGTCCAGTCAATCACCCTGTGCGAGCGGTGAAGCGACACATGGGGCCGCTTGGCCGGTGTCTTATTGCGAGGGCTACCATCGACAGGTGATGGAGGTAATCTTGGCCCGCACTCCTTCCATTTCTATAAATTCTTGTCCCTTTTATCTTCCCAGATATATCGAGGAATAACTCGAGGAGCACAAGTTCTTACGGGAGAGGAGGAGTTCAAAATTCTGAGAGTTGGATGGAGGGCGAATCTTCCCATTCCTCGAAGAGAAGCAGGTCCAGTGGTAGTAGTTCCAGGAGGCTTTCAGACCTTGAAGGGCACTTCAGCGAAAGGGCCCAATCACAACTCGTAAGCCAAGTTTTCTTGCCCTTTTCTCATTCTTTCTTCCTTTCTTCCGACCAAATCTCACCCCCATTCCTTATATGCGTAGGTTGTGATGAAATCACAAATCTTATGGGAGTTGGTAGTAGCAGCGTACAGGGGCCTCCCAGATTTTCAGAAGGCGAGACTAGACGTGATGGGATTTGGTACCTTTCTTCGGATCGAGCCGATCAAGCCCGACCTGGTTCTGATCCAAGCCTTGTGTGAGAGATGGGACCCAGTGAGCCGGGCATTCCTGATGCCCTGGGGGCACATGGTGCCCAGTTTGGAGGATGTGGTCCGGATCACAAGCCTGAAGGTAGAGGGCGAGGCAGTGACCGGAGTCACTTACGCGGACTACAGAGAAGGTGCCCAGAAGTTACTGGGTCTGGACCTGGATGGTCGGAAAAACAGGTCGGTAGCTAGGGCGTCCCTCATGGATGCATTAGGGCTCACCGACACTCGTCGGCGGGACGACGAATCCTCAGAAGAGTTCATGGAAAGGATGGAAATAGGATGCCGTGCCGTGTACTGCACAGATTTCGGCAACTGGGAAAGATGTAACATAGATTTGAGGAGATTTCTCCTCTTCCTTTTGGGGAGATTGGTACTGAGCTCGAAAGGGGATGGTATCCAATGTTGCTTCCTGGAGCTGCTGTCAGACCTTGAAAGAGTAGGGTATTATGCCTGGGGAGCCGCCATGCTGGCACACTTGTTTGCAGGCCTATTCCGAGAAACGGATCGTGAGATGACTGTGAGTGGTTTCACACCATTCATCCAGGTATTTTTGGTTTTGCTTGTTTTGTGTGTGTTTTTTTTTGTGTTTTTGCAAGGTACTGATGACCTGCGCCGAGCAGTTATGGAGCTATTATTACCTCCCCATGGGGAGAGCTCGACATTGGCGACCCGTGATGGTGCCGCTAGCCAGGCGGTGGGAACCCATCATGAGTGCGGCACCCCTAACCTACCAACTGATGGTGTTAAGGCGGGAGCTACAGGAGTTCCCTGCAGCGATGGTAAACTGGAGACCCTACTCAGACATGGTCGATGCCAACCAGCCGTGGGTTCTAGCAAGTCGTGCCCGGTTCGGACGGGAACTATGGATGCACTGCCTGAATGAAATCGAGCCGCTTCGGCTACGATTAGTTATGAGGACTTTAGGACTGGCTCAAGAATGGGTGGATTCAGCTGCGCCACCTCGTGTCGGGAGAAAGACGCGGGGACCGGCGACCTGCATTGACTGGCGCGTGCGATTCCCCGAACAGTATGAGGACTGGCAACGGGGTGGCACGATTGTAGAATCACAGGCGCGGGACAGCGAGGACTACTTGCGTCTATATAGGACAAAGTACGCAGAACGGTTCCAACCCCGGGGACTTGTGGAGGTAGGTTTCCCCTTTTTCTCTTCTCTTCTTTCTCCTTTTCTTGGTTTTTCTGGTAAAAATGCTGACTTGTAAGGCTGCAGGATGTCCGGGATGCCATGATAGCGAATTTACGAACTCGCTTGGCAGAGATGGAACAACAGTTGGGCGATGCCCGCGGAGCTACGAGCGCCTTGGTAGGTGTACAGTACGTTCCTAGTTAAAATCCCAGATTCCAGATGTTGGCTGCTAATTCACATGGTCGCAGCATGCCCAGATTGGCGCAGCCTCCCCAGCGATGGGAGTAGGTGGTGCCTCTTCCAGCTTGTGGATTCCCACCTCAGAACTTGACTCGCTTCATGAGCAACTTGCTCACGCCATGCAGCGTGCTGCGGAGGCAGAAGGGATGCTCCGTATACAGGTAAAAGTTTCAGCGTTGAGTTCTCTTTGTTTACGCCTTATCGCGTATCTGAGATGGTACACTCGGCAGGAAAAGGAGACGGAAGAAGCGCTTGCCCAAGCTGCGCATAAGGAGGCTAGGATAGCAGAACTGGAGAGGGAACTGCGGCGTCATCCTGATGACGACTCATCCAAGGATGCTATGGAACTGAGGATCACTCTCCAGTTAGAGAGGGAAGACCGTGAGAGAGAACGGGCAGAGAGGGAAAGAAACGCAGAGAGAGAAAGAGCCAACAGTTTGGCTGAAAGGGAGGAGCGAAGGGCCATGGAGGCCCAACTATTCGAACTCCGAATCGGCCTTGGTCTTGCTGAACAGTGGCTGAGAGATGGTGAGGAGCGCTACCGAAAAGCACGAGAGCGTGGCTTTCGTGTTGGTAGCTTCTCTGCTGCTTCCGTGGATCAACGCCGGGATGTGGGAATAGGAAGAGGAGTACAGAGCGGCAGGAGTACCGCTTTTCGTAGTTGGGTAGCACCTTTGAGAGTGTTTTGCCCGGAGAGTAGTGGGACGAGTAATGCAGAGAGAGAGGGCGGAACTTGATGTAAATTTTTTGGTTTTTTTTGGAATAAAACACAAGGTTTGGTTTGTTTGTTTTTCACCTTTGCTTCAGTTACCTGAATCCCTGCACATATCACTGAAACAAACAAATCAGAATTTCTGTTCTGACTTGGCCCCTTGCTCAATAAGCAAATGGTCACTGTGACTGTCCTTGATAACTGGTCAAGGGGCCAAGCCTTTATTTAACGAAGGCAAGGGAAAGATGCGGTGATGATAAATGCGACAGGCAAGCACACGAATGTAAGTGGTATTAAAGTGAGATGATACACGTAAATGCAATCATGCAAAATTGACTTGTTTTCTTTTTTATATTTGACATTTTTTTTGTTTTATCATAAAAAGATTTTTTTGTTTGCAAATATGTACATTTCTCTTTTCTATTTTTTTTGCTTTTATCATTTCAATTTTTTTTGCCAACGCCCGACAAGCACCCAAATGGCACCTAACCGTCGTGAGAACAGGGGTTTCTTACTAACCTCCCAGGTATCCTAAGTGCACATCTAGGTTGATTTGGGCCTCTAGACCCCTCGAATGACGATCCCGCCGGCTAAGACTTACCCTGATGACAATACCGTCATGCCATGCTTAGGCTCCCAGTTGCTTCCGACCACAGGGATTCACCCAAAAGGTGTTTGAGGTAGATGATTTGCCCGACCCGGGTCTGTTTCCTCACAACTCTAGATGGTATAAGATGGAACACCCTGGAACCCTAACGACCAACCGCGCGACGCTAACCCGGAATCAGACGCCGTCGCACCCATAGGTGACGCGCTTGCATTGGCCTAAGCCCGAGGTTAAACAAGAAGACATCAAGGTGGTAAACAGGGGTCTTGACCAGCCAGAAACACAGAGACTCCTTCGCAGCGATAGCTTTTGCTTTTCAAAGTAGGCAACCAAAATGTGTATATTAAAATAAGGTCGCAGACCCTGGGCAGTTTTCACCTTTCAGAAACTCCATCGAACCTTCATCTTTAGAGGGAGAAGGAAGAGCGTAGGGGATAAACCTCCTGAGAGGACCGGCAAAGCCGTTAACCCGGTGAGCGAATAAGGGCCCATTAACTCTTTCCTTTCGGACAACTTCGGACCAAATCTCGAGCATTTACATTCCACGGCCCCCCTTTGTGGATTCAGACTTTTGCTTTGTCATGTATTTTTGAGACTAGTCATGTAATCTTCACATTTTCTTTGAGTCATTATCATGTAATTTTCCCTTTATTTTGAGTCATGTACCTAGGTAGTTGAGTCATTTTCCTAAGTATTGAGTCATTATGTTGGTTAAATAGGTTAATGGGCCCAATCCATTGGGCTAGGCCCAGGGGCGCCCCTCCCTTGGACTGTGTGGTCTTTAGTTAGTTTGTCAGGGTCAGTTTGGTCTTAGGAAAATTATGGAGTCTATAAATACCCCACCCCTCTCTCATTTGTAACAACTTTTGATGAATATTGAAAAGCATTTGCCATCTCCCTCTCAATATCTCCCTCTCTCTCTCTCTCTCTTACTATCACTCTCTCTAAGTGGGTTGTACCCCCTCTCTCTCTCTCCTCCCCACCCCAATTTCGAAATTCACTCTCTCTCCTCCCCATTCACCCCTCATTAAGGCCCCTTCCCCTTCCCCATGCACTCATTCAACTCCCCCTCCAACCCCTAGGTGGAAACCCCTTCTCCTAGGCACCTTTCCACTTTCCAAAGCACCCCACCACCTTCCCAAGGCTGAATTAACCCCTCCCAAAGCCCAAATTCGAATTTCCCTCTCCCTAGGGCTGTGCCCCTCCATCTCCCCCACCCCCAAGCTCCCAAATTCGTCCCCCACCTCCCCTTGGTCAAACCAAGTTCACCCCCCCTCTCCCTTGCTCTCCCCTTGCACATCTCCTCATTCTATCTCTGTTTCAGGCAGCAGAACTACAACGAGTTGCAGAAGCAGCCACGACCGTTACTTGAAGATTCAAGTAGCAAGGCCTACATCTATGGAAAGGTCTTCCAGAGAGCTTTCCAGGCGAGGTGGTTTCGTCAGCATCCGAGCTCCGAGCAGTCCGCAGCATCCATTCTCCCTCGACTGCGCAGGAGACCCCAGGCAAGGAACTAGAACGTGATTGGAAGCTCAACCACGGCAAACCCTTTGGGATTCAGATCAAGTGTTCTTCAGAAGAAATCTTCCCTCTCAAGTCCTCTTTAATCCTCAAGAAGCAGAGCTGCATTTGGATATCGGCATCAGAAGTTACGAATTTTATACTCCAAGGCATCAGGTCAGTTTTCAGGAGCCAGAACCGACATCCCTCTGCTCATCTGTTCGTCCCGGTATACTCCAACATCTGCCGACATCGCCGTCAAGTCCGAAAGAAAGAAGACTTGACCACGGTTCCAACGGTTCAAGTCTCGCCTCAATCAGAGCTCGGTAGCAATCGTGGCACCCCCTGCATCCAGTCACATGGTTCTGCACCAGACAGAGGCAGAACCAACCATCCCGGTTCCAGACTCTGCCACAGCCAGCTCGTGAAGGCTCTGAGCACCATTTTTGGAGGGGAGAAACTACTTCCAGCTAGCTGCCACCTCCAAGAAGAAGGGACTCAATCGACCTCTGGAACCCTCTGTTCCAATTTTCTTCGTCGGAGAGGGCAGACTGCCCCTGTGGTCCCAGGTTAGATCAGTCTTCATTTCTCCGGTCACTCCTCTCTCCACTGACATCGGATTGCATCCCCGTCAACTCCTGCTCGAAGCTACTCCGACCAAGTTCGCGTCACCGCTAGTTTCATTCCAATCGGAGTCCGGGAGAGCCCACAGTGACTTCTGCAACCTACTGCTTCAGCCCGATACCAGCCAGAGACCAGACGGTGGTGTCCTGTTCCAGTCGCCGGTGCAGTCAGCCCCGAGACTCAAAGCTTCCCCAAAAATTCAAGCTTCATCCCCTGTCAGCTGAGGAACTTTTGGCAGTGGTTTCGTCAAGTTTGGAGCCCCGTGGAGCCCGTGGCAGTGTCAACAGCGACACCCTATCCTGCAGACCTGCAGATTGGCAGAACCGGCGGACTCGGAAGATCGGCTTTTCCTTTGCATAAAACCCCACCCCGCTTGGCCGGCTGAAGGCCCCTCCCTGCGTGGAGGTAGTTTTGAATGTAATAAGAATAATCCCCACCCCAAGTTCATCCCTCCTGCGTGAGGTGTAGTGGTGTAATTCTTTCAATTTCAGGTTCAAGCTACATCGCCGCGGCGATCGGGTGTATACCCTCGCCTCCCGGCTCGCCCTCGTCTCCGGCCGGAGTCGGCGTCTTCACGCCGGCTAGGTGAGCCTCAGTCCCTCTCTTGCTTGGTTTAATCACTTGCTTAGCTTAGTATTATTGCTAGTACTGCGTCGGACGGAGAGTGAGAGCTCGGCCCAACTTGCTAGTTCCGTGAGTGACCACCGCGGGCGAGTTGAGAGTGAACCCACTAAACCCACACCCTTGGTGTGCTGGCCGCCCATGGTTTGGGCATCCTAGGCCCATTTGGGGTTCTCCACAATCTAGCCAACCATTGGAGCTTCATGGTCCCGCCTCGGACCCTCTCCCACATCGCTTAGTTGCCAACGGGCACAAGTGTGCACCAAACGGGTGAGTTCGCTAGTGTGAGTCCGCTGCTCAACTTGAATGCTTGAAAATAGGTCCAAGGTTCGGTGTCACATCAAGTGGTATCAGAGCAAGTTCACAACTTGTCTCTATCAAGTTGGTCCTAGGGCATGTCTAAGCATTTAGAGTCTTCAAATGCATCACTCTTGTCCCCTAATATGGCCACCTCATATCGACCTTACCAATCGGCCCACTCCATAAGTCCAAGTCACCAAAAGATGCCTACCACTAACACCCATAACTTCCCGGGCCATATCAACTACTTCATGAAAGCCTTGACCTATGCCAATGAGCGGCTTGATAACATATCGGGCCGACTCGACCAACTTGGAAAAAATAGGCCCGCCCCAAGGACGGACGATAGGATGGCCCCTTTCCCACTTCCCACCTTTGATGGGACCTCTCCTAGCAAATATTTAGATTGGGAAGCTACAATGGACCAATACTTCAATTGGTATCATATTTCCAAGGATGAAAAAGCATGGGTTGCCAAAATGCAACTAACCAAAAGGGCTCAAACTCATTGGTGTAAAATTGAGGGCTTAAGGATAATTAGACGGGAAGCTCCCCTCACCACATGGGAGGACATGAAGGATCAACTAAGGGCTAGATATGTGTCCCCTTCTCACTCGGATCACCAAAACCCAAGGAGCACTCCCACTCCTCCCACCCCACCCGTCCAAACCCTTATCACTAAAACCCAAGTACCTAAGACCTCCACCTCCCCACCTAACCCCATGAGGTCCCCCACACCCCAACCAAAACCCCCTTCCCTAACCTACACTAGTCAAGCCCCTTTAGCCCCCACTTCCACCCCAAATGATCCCAAGGGCAAGAGACCCCTAACCGACCCAATTCCCTCCATGGTGACCACCACTCATCCAACCCTCACCATTAAAAACCATGTGGACACCATGTCCACCCCTCCACCAAGGCCCATAATGGCCACCACCCCAAAACCCAAAACCCCTCACCCAACCCACCTCCCACTTCCTACACCAATCTTTCCCCAACCTAGGCCTCCTCTACTTCCCCTTCCTAGCCCAACCCAAGCCCATGCTTATTCACCACCCCGGGAGTGTCATACGCTAGCTATCACCAAACCACCCACCATAGATCCCCCTACTCCATTAGCAATAGAAGTTGCAACCCCCACACCCACCCAAGTGGAAAAAGATGCCCCTCCGGATCCACCTCCCAACATAGAGGAAATCCAAAGGCCAAACAACTCACACACCCCTAGCCTAGATCCTCTAGAGACACCCAACCTCACCATAGATAAGTCCATACTCCAATGGCTCAAGAAAAGTCTCACCATTCCTAGTTCACAACCATGCCACCTACCTATGGGATATCAATCTCAAATCATTCCCATTCAGCCACATGTCACTTATCAAACTTCCTATTGTGTGGAAGATTTGGGAGACTTAGTGAACTACCTACATGGGCAAATTCACTTGACCAATATGCTAGCCATGAGGCCGCCCGAAACTAACACCATTAGCCTAGCATATCCCACAATTGGCTCCATCACTTCCATCTATACTAATGGCCAAGTTACTAGTGAGATCATCCTCCTTCTTCCCATGGAGGAAGAACCTATCATAGTCTACTCCCCAACCATTGAGATCCCAAGTGCTTTGATTGGCCAACCCATTAGCAACCTTGGCCCAATTATCTTGGAGGAAGATGACTCACCATTTGAGGTCCTTAAGAACACGGAGTACCCCTACCTAGGTGACCCTTACCATGATCCCTTTGACCCTTTTCTATGGGAGCCTAAATCTCCATGTGACCCTCTCCCCCTATTCACCACTCACCTCACCCTACCCATACCACCCATGTTGACCCAAACTCCTCCCTTCCTGGAATCGGGTTACACCATGAGAGCATTGACCTTAGACAACAAACACCTCGGGATTGAGGAAATGACCCACCCTATATCCACCTACCTAGATCCCTTCGACCCTTTTGAGTGGAAGCTCAAAGACCACCCCACCATCCCACATAAGGAAGTCATCTTTGGGAAAGGAGTTCATATGTCTTGGCACATCACACCGCTTGGCATGATTAGTCCGTCGGGTACATTCATCCATATCACCCACATGTCAAGAAGAAAATATGAGTGGTCAATATTTGGTTGTCATGGTCCACCATCATTCATCATAAATCTCAAGCATGTTAGGAGCATTCATGGATGTTCGGATCCTCCAACATTCATCACACTCACTCACAAGAGGGACACCTATGGATGCCCTGGTCCTCCCAAATCCTTCAAAGTCTTCATACCATCAATGCATGATAGGTCTATATGTGGTTGTCCTGGACCCCCTTTGCATACCATACATTGTCAACTCACACCGCGTCATAGTACATGGCATATGCATTCAAGCAAGTATCAAGCAACAAGCGGTGAGATTCACAACAAGCGAGCAAAAACTCGTGAGCGCCACTTGGAATTCCAAGTTGGTAACTTGACGATGATGACTTTGGAGTGGCTCTACCCTAGGGTCACCTCCAAATTAAGGGCACGAGGACTTGGACCTTGCCAAGTTCTGAGTGACTTTTGGCAACCCGGCTTATGGGTTGAACTTTCAAAAGAGTTTTGGGATTCTCCCCATTTCTCATGTGGCGGATCTAGCACCCTATAAGGGCACCGCGGTGGATCCTAGTGAGTGCCTCCAGCTTACACCTACCCTTGTGAGAGACACCCTCGGAGTGCCACCACAAATAGCCTGAGAGCCCGACGTGAGCACACAGCGGCAATACTAGGCAAGCAAGATCCCATCACCAGCATGAGGGTATGACCGAGTCACTTTGTCGACTGAAGCACCGTTCCCCGACTAGAGTCGCGGGTTGAGTATGGAGATCGTGGATCGCCCCGAGCTGCAGTTCGATGCACTACTTCCCTGGTGGACCCATACTCGACGGAGTCGAGTTTTCCCCACCCCGGGGGTATGATGAGGGCATCCCTTGCCCCTCCACTCTTTTTCCAGACTCGGATTGTTCGACGGCAAGCACCATTATATTTGTCATGTATTTTTGAGACTAGTCATGTAATCTTCACATTTTCTTTGAGTCATTATCATGTAATTTTCCCTTTATTTTGAGTCATGTACCTAGGTAGTTGAGTCATTTTCCTAAGTATTGAGTCATTATGTTGGTTAAATAGGTTAATGGGCCCAATCCATTGGGCTAGGCCCAGGGGCGCCCCTCCCTTGGACTGTGTGGTCTTTAGTTAGTTTGTCAGGGTCAGTTTGGTCTTAGGAAAATTATGGAGTCTATAAATACCCCACCCCTCTCTCATTTGTAACAACTTTTGATGAATATTGAAAAGCATTTGCCATCTCTCTCTCAATATCTCCCTCTCTCTCTCTCTCTCTTACTATCACTCTCTCTAAGTGGGTTGTACCCCCTCTCTCTCTCTCTCCTCCCCACCCCAATTTCGAAATTCACTCTCTCTCCTCCCCATTCACCCCTCATTAAGGCCCCTTCCCCTTCCCCATGCACTCATTCAACTCCCCCTCCAACCCCTAGGTGGAAACCCCTTCTCCTAGGCACCTTTCCACTTTCCAAAGCACCCCACCACCTTCCCAAGGCTGAATTAACCCCTCCCAAAGCCCAAATTCGAATTTCCCTCTCCCTAGGGCTGTGCCCCTCCATCTCCCCCACCCCCAAGCTCCCAAATTCGTCCCCCACCTCCCCTTGGTCAAACCAAGTTCACCCCCCCTCTCCCTTGCTCTCCCCTTGCACATCTCCTCATTCTATCTCTGTTTCAGGCAGCAGAACTACAACGAGTTGCAGAAGCAGCCACGACCGTTACTTGAAGATTCAAGTAGCAAGGCCTACATCTCTGGAAAGGTCTTCCAGAGAGCTTTCCAGGCGAGGTGGTTTCGTCAGCATCCGAGCTCCGAGCAGTCCGCAGCATCCATTCTCCCTCGACTGCGCAGGAGACCCCAGGCAAGGAACTAGAACGTGATTGGAAGCTCAACCACGGCAAACCCTTTGGGATTCAGATCAAGTGTTCTTCAGAAGAAATCTTCCCTCTCAAGTCCTCTTTAATCCTCAAGAAGCAGAGCTGCATTTGGATATCGGCATCAGAAGTTACGAATTTTATACTCCAAGGCATCAGGTCAGTTTTCAGGAGCCAGAACCGACATCCCTCTGCTCATCTGTTCGTCCCGGTATACTCCAACATCTGCCGACATCGCCGTCAAGTCCGAAAGAAAGAAGACTTGACCACGGTTCCAACGGTTCAAGTCTCGCCTCAATCAGAGCTCGGTAGCAATCGTGGCACCCCCTGCATCCAGTCACATGGTTCTGCACCAGACAGAGGCAGAACCAACCATCCCGGTTCCAGACTCTGCCACAGCCAGCTCGTGAAGGCTCTGAGCACCATTTTTGGAGGGGAGAAACTACTTCCAGCTAGCTGCCACCTCCAAGAAGAAGGGACTCAATCGACCTCTGGAACCCTCTGTTCCAATTTTCTTCGTCGGAGAGGGCAGACTGCCCCTGTGGTCCCAGGTTAGATCAGTCTTCATTTCTCCGGTCACTCCTCTCTCCACTGACATCGGATTGCATCCCCGTCAACTCCTGCTCGAAGCTACTCCGACCAAGTTCGCGTCACCGCTAGTTTCATTCCAATCGGAGTCCGGGAGAGCCCACAGTGACTTCTGCAACCTACTGCTTCAGCCCGATACCAGCCAGAGACCAGACGGTGGTGTCCTGTTCCAGTCGCCGGTGCAGTCAGCCCCGAGACTCAAAGCTTCCCCAAAAATTCAAGCTTCATCCCCTGTCAGCTGAGGAACTTTTGGCAGTGGTTTCGTCAAGTTTGGAGCCCCGTGGAGCCCGTGGCAGTGTCAACAGCGACACCCTATCCTGCAGACCTGCAGATTGGCAGAACCGGCGGACTCGGAAGATCGGCTTTTCCTTTGCATAAAACCCCACCCCGCTTGGCCGGCTGAAGGCCCCTCCCTGCGTGGAGGTAGTTTTGAATGTAATAAGAATAATCCCCACCCCAAGTTCATCCCTCCTGCGTGAGGTGTAGTGGTGTAATTCTTTCAATTTCAGGTTCAAGCTACATCGCCGCGGCGATCGGGTGTATACCCTCGCCTCCCGGCTCGCCCTCGTCTCCGGCCGGAGTCGGCGTCTTCACGCCGGCTAGGTGAGCCTCAGTCCCTCTCTTGCTTGGTTTAATCACTTGCTTAGCTTAGTATTATTGCTAGTACTGCGTCGGACGGAGAGTGAGAGCTCGGCCCAACTTGCTAGTTCCGTGAGTGACCACCGCGGGCGAGTTGAGAGTGAACCCACTAAACCCACACCCTTGGTGTGCTGGCCGCCCATGGTTTGGGCATCCTAGGCCCATTTGGGGTTCTCCACAATCTAGCCAACCATTGGAGCTTCATGGTCCCGCCTCGGACCCTCTCCCACATCGCTTAGTTGCCAACGGGCACAAGTGTGCACCAAACGGGTGAGTTCGCTAGTGTGAGTCCGCTGCTCAACTTGAATGCTTGAAAATAGGTCCAAGGTTCGGTGTCACATCAGACTCCTTCGCAGCGATAGCTTTTGCTTTTCAAAGTAGGCAACCAAAATGTGTATATTAAAATAAGGTCGCAGACCCTGGGCAGTTTTCACCTTTCAGAAACTCCATCGAACCTTCATCTTTAGAGGGAGAAGGAAGAGCGTAGGGGATAAACCTCCTGAGAGGACCGGCAAAGCCGTTAACCCGGTGAGCGAATAAGGGCCCATTAACTCTTTCCTTTCGGACAACTTCGGACCAAATCTCGAGCATTTACATTCCACGGCCCCCCTTTGTGGATTCAGACTTTTGCTTTGAGGGGTTCCGTTTATCGTACCAGGCACGGTCACGACCAGGCTTTTCTCTTGATTTTGATTTTGTATTTCTTTCTGTGAGGGAGATATAGTCGTTTGACGTTGGTGGGCTCCCTCTTCGTATGCCTGCGGGGACACTGCCCTCTTCTCGTGCTCTGATCGATGCTCGAGGAAATGGGTCCTACTCTTGCCTTTGGGGTTTGAGTTTCGGTTTCTCATGCTCAGCGTTTTAAGGGCGCCGACTGTCTCATTTGGTCGAAGAGAAAAGAATAAAGATTACAGCTTCCGGAGATCTTCTAGGTGTGGCCCTACCGTAGGTGATGCTACCGATTTTTTTGAATAAAATACATAAGTGAGCACATGTTAGCTTCCTTCGAGCGAGCATAGGCCGACGTGGCCGGACAGGGATCTCCACGGTTCTGGCAAACCAAGACCCGGTGCCTACCAAGCCTTAATGGGCCCTATCCTAACATGAAGGTTAGATGCAGGGACTTAACTACATGGTGCCTGCCAGGCATCGACATTTTGAATTTTCCATATTTTTAGTGGTTTTCAATATTTCCTTGTTTTTGATGTTTTTTATCTTTTCATCATCATTTTTTTTTGTTTTGTGCTAAGGGTAGTATTTCTTAAGATAAAGCCCATTCCAAGGGTGGGATAACTCGGTCCCTTCGGCGTTGATTAGCTTGTAGGCGTTGCCAGGGTACACGGCTTGAATTACAAATGGTCCTTCCCAATTGGGTTGGAGCTTAGAACGCGGCCCTCCAGGTTTGACTAAAATTCTTTTTACGACCATCTCACCGACTTTGAATTTTCTCTCAACGACTTTCTTTTGGTAAAAGCGAGCGAGTCTATTTTGATACACACGCGCGTGTTCGGCGGCGGCCAGCCGCTTCTCATCCAAGAGTTCCAACTGGGCGAGGAGTGAATTACGACGATCGTCGAGGGGAAATTCCTCGTCCAATTGTACCCTGAGAGAAGGGATCAGAGTCTCGTACGGGACTACCGCTTCCATACCATAAGTAAGGGCAAATGGAGTCTGCCCGGTGGGGGTACGGATTGAAGTGCGATAGGCCCATAGAGCTTCGATAAGCTTTTTTGGCCAGTCTGAAAACTTACTAGACTCGCAGGTTTTTTTGATGATTTTGAGCAATGTTTTATTGGTGGCCTCCGCTTGGCCGTTACCTTGTGGGTAATATGGCGATGAATGATGCAATGCAATTGCGTACCTTTTGCAGAGGTCCTGTAGGTCCTGAGAAATGAATTGTGGCCCATTGTCGGTGACGATCGTGCTTGGGACGCCGAATCTGGTGAGGATGTTCTCCATGATGAAGTTGCAGACTGTTGACGCCTTGATTTCCGCGTAAGCTTCGGCTTCGGCCCATTTGGTGATGTATTCCGTCGCAGTAAGGATGAAAGATTTCTGCTTGGTGAGGGAATTGGGATCACCTAGGGGACCAATGATGTCGAATGCCCACATGGAGAAAGGCCATGGGGAGGATATTGGATAAAGTGAGGAAGATGGTGAATGGATTTTATCGGCATGAAGTTGACATTTGACACACCTACGGACATAGACAGCACAATCCTCTTCCATAGTGGACCAGTAAAAGCCTTGGCGAATGATCTTCTTGGCGAGTATCTGACTATTCACGTGGCCACCGCACACACCCGAGTGCGTCTCCTCTACACATTTCCAAACCTCATCGTCACCAAGACATCTTAGCAGAATACCAGTAAGGCTCCTCCTATACAATAATCCTCCAACTAGGGCGGTTTATTTTAAATAAGTGGGGGATAAAACAAGATTTAGGTGAAAGATACCTAGAAGAATTTACAGGATGAGAAGAAATCAAAGAAATCAGTGAGGACTAAAGCCTCGGAAACAGTGTGAGAACGGGCAGGTGCCCGAGGAAGTTAACGTGGAAGGAACCGGGTCGAACCCGGGAGCGGGATCGGGAGGAATCAGAAATTGATGAATCGAGAGAGGCGGATCCGAAGGGTCCGGATGTAAAGGAGGAGAATCATGGGGAAATGAATCCGGAGGTTCCGGAGGAAGAAGATCATGAGGGACCCGATGCCCTGGGAGGTGTGTAAAAAGATAATTCAAAGGGGTGAAAAGAATGAAGGACGTGATGACTTGGAAGAACAAAAGGATAAATCGAAAGAAGGAGAGGCCCGGAGGTTCCAGGTGGATATGGGAAGGAAGGGCGCGATGCCCTGAGAGAGATGGAGAATAAGATAAGAAATCTGGAGGTTCCGGATGGGGGTGAGAGATGGATAAAAACATGGAATTAAATAGGGAGGGGTCCGGAGGTTTCGGACAGGGATGAATGTAGGGGTCCGGAAGCTCCGGACAACGAGGAATGTGAGGGTTCGGGGACCCTAGAGCAGAGGAGCTTGATGGCTTAGATTTAGGTGACAAAAGGCGTCTCCTTAACCAATGGACTGCCCATAAAAAGAAGCTGAATAGCAGCATGAGCAGCGATGAACTGGGATAGGAAGTGGATGAACTGATGTGGGCTCTTTCAGCAAGGGATTTATTATCCTCAAGCTTCACTTTATGCTTTTCCCTCTTCTTGGTAAATACTCTCTCATAGTGCGGCCCTTCAACCTTCAACACGAGTTCTCGGCCGCCTGGGTTTGCAGGCTGATCCCAATGATGTGCCCAGGCAGAAGGCCTCTTCTTTCTCTGACCAACCGGGTCCATTAGTACGGTCCGGGCCCACAGGCTCTCATTTGACGGACTTCTAATAAGGCCCTTTGGACATTCGTACATGAACGGTAACTCTCTTGGCAAAATATCAAAACAAAGATTTAAGAGCTCCGCTTGTGAAGTAGGGATCTTGACATGAAATGACTCCCTTGGAAAAAACTCCCGTGATAGATGAACGGTGTCCATCATTGGAAGTTGGATGCTTGGCATAAGGAGCTTCATTTTTGGGGCACTGCTCAAGGCTGTTGGAATATCACACGTGGTCATGCTGGGTAGCATAGGCGTTCGTCCCTCGCATGGGAGTTGGTGGGAAGTAGACATGATGTCAAAAGCTTCCAGCAAGAACTGCCCTGACTCGCCCCTGAGCATAGAATTCATCATCTCCTCGGCAGTAGAATGTGTCATCACTATGCATGAGGAGAACCCCTTCTTTTGATTGGCCATTTGGACTATGACCGAACAAGGGGTAATAAGAGCCTTGAAAGCATGTTGGCCAAGGAGTAACGTGATCGTGGTTATTTTGGCCCCTGATTTGGTCAGTACCAATTCCTGAGGGTCCTTCTTGATGGGCATTGGTGCAGATGGAAAGTCGGCCTTCTCAAAGGTGACCGGCACAAGAACCCGAATCGGCATTCGGCAAATTAAATCTTGGATCTTGAATGGCATTGCCGTGGCCAAATTCTTCTTGTCCGATTCTTGAACATCATCTTTGGCACATGTATTTTTAGAAAGATACCCACTCCGAGAGGTGGTGGAAGGAAGTGAGATTGAGACAACAGGCTCAACGGGTAATGGAGATTCAATGATGGGGGCTATAGGAAGGGTAAGGGGGGGTTGAGACACGACGGGCTTCTCCTTGTTCTCGAGAGGAGACGAGGTTGGCTCGTGTGCAACAATCAATGGGCCCGGCTCCAGGTTAATCACGGGTTTAGGTAAGGGGAGTGGAGGAATAGGAATGGTTGGATTCGGGGTTACAAGGCTAGTGGAGGTTTTAGGTGGAGACGATGGAGGATTACTCGGTTGGGAACAAGAGTTAGTGGAATGCTCAGTGGAAGCCAATGGTGTGGGGGTCATTTGTACAATTGAAGGGGTGACAGTAGAAGGCTTGGTACGTAGGAAACGTCGGATTTTGGTGATACGTGGGGGGTTAAGGGTAGAAGGTGATTCATGGTGCATTGATGAGGGTTGTTGGGGTGTAAACCCGTCATCGTAACACCATGATGACTCATAAGCAGGGGTAGAACTAGTGGCTTCATCCTGAGCAGGGGGTTCTTGTGGGAGCAGTGGAAGAGGGAAACGAAGAAAACTCGGAGTAGGTGTATATTCAAAATCTTCATAAATTTCATCATGTGCCATTTCCAATTCTTTATGATCATCAAGTTCAAATGGACGCCGTGGTGGAGGCGTGTTGATGAGATGAGGTGACGTATATTGACATGGAGGAATTTGCGTATATAGATGTGGATGTGGAGGCGGAGAGCCGTATGGATTAGTGTGATGAATGGATGGTGGGCAGACAGCGTCCACTTGATCGTTAAAACTTGGGAGAACTACTTGCTCACTCATATTCTCAATGCCATACTCATCTCTTCTCTCCTTCCAATCCTTCTCCATTTTAGTGATGTTATTCATGAAAGTGTGAAGGGGGTTGGCTTGAGGAGGGGAAGGAGGAAGAAATTTCCTCTCAATAATAGCCTGTAAGGCTCCAAGTTGAGAGCTGAGAGAGTCGACATGAGAAGCCATGAAATCCCAGGCATAGGGAACACTAATGGAGGGGGAAGCTCCACTAACAGTGGCATGTATTCCATATGAGGACTTATAGGACGGGCCAACGTCCATGGGATGAACCTGTGGGTCAGGATGATAGCCCCAGTCTGAGTTGTAGACCCCATAAGAGTCGTGACCTGGGTCACACATTTGAGACCCATAACGGAAGGCGTCGGCCTCGAAACAATTGTAATTATATTCAGCCATCCATCATGTTTTTTGAGAGCGTAATAACATACACGAGCAAACAATTAGCATGGATTAACATACAAGTGAATGCTTTACGTCCCTTTTTTTGTTTTGATTTTGATAATTTTTGTGTGTTTTTAACCAGATCAGAAGTTCACACAAAATAGGAAGGACCCTAATTCCAATTTGTTTCACCGCCGTGTCAGCTAGGGTCTCTCGTCTCACCACGAATGAAATGACTAACTCCGGGGAACTTCAATGGTACAACCAGCCCAGTGAACGAAGAGGAGATTCTTCGATGTCGGGGACTTACGGAGGTCCCAGTGTAGGAGATTCTAGTCCGTTGAGAGGAATTCTCAAACGGAGAGTCCTTCCTTCACCGGGAAAGGGTGATCCTCAAAAAAATGAAAAAAAGGATAGAAAAGAGGAATGGATGTATGCAATGGAATGCTGACAGATATATGGAGTGGGAAAACAACAGAAATAACAAACATGTAATAAACAAAGAACCAATCAGAACTGACGGTGCTGCCGTGAGCACAACGGGGGAGCGCGTGGGCGCCAAGGTGGAGAGGCACGGGTGGTGCCGAACTTGCAAGGGTAGCCGGGAGGAAGCAGTAGATGTCCCACCGTGATCGCCAATCTGTGAGCGACGTCACGCGGTTCGGAGTTCGATGGTGCGGGGAAGAGGATGCGGAGAGCGCGCGGGCTCCTCTTTTTGTTTGTTTTGCTGTTTGCTGCAACACAGAGATGAGAGAAGAGAGAGAAGGGGCCACCACGGGAGATTGCTCCGGCGGGGCGAGCGGGACAAATATAATATAGCAAGATATGGGGTTCAAACGGCCATAGCGGGAAGTGACTCGCCGCGGCCTCGGGGGGACGGGAATGGTGCAGAAATTAAATAACAAGAATTGAAACGGCCATTGGGGAAGTGACTCGCCGCGGCCTCGAGAATATGAGCAGAATATAGCAGAATATAAAAGAAAATATAAGAACAGAGATTTAAACGGCCATTGGGGAAGTGACTCGCCGCGGCCTCGATGATATGAGCAGAATATAACAGATTATAGAGAGAATATAAGAACGGAAATTTAAACGGCCATTGGGGAAGTGACTCGCCGCGGCCTCGATGATATGAGCAAAATATAATATAATATAGAAAGAATATAGGAATGAAAATTTAAACGGCCATTGGGGAAGTGACTCGCCGCGGCCTCGATGATATAAGCAGAATTTAACAAAATATAAAGAGAATATAGGAAACAGAAATTTAAACGGCCATTGGGGAAGTGACTCGCCGCGGCCTCGATGAAAAGATGTGATCGCCAGGGGCCGAAAGACCCCAAAATAAGAAAGTGATCGCACCTACCTCAAGAGCGGGACATGGCGGGTTGCTTCTTCCTCTCCTTCCGGCCGGCCGACGGAGAGGGCTTTCCTCGGGTACCCTTGCAAAACAACGACAAATAAACGACAAGTGGATTAGAAAGATGGAGGTGTAGTATTCAAATCCCCGCGGTAAAAATAACGAAATGATGGCAAGACACACACCTGGTTGGTGTTATCTTTTAAACCCCTCTCGGACTCGAGTAGGAGGAAAATGAGATGATGGATGCAAGAAGTATAAGAGAAGAGGCGCCCTTGTGAAGGGGGATAGAGGATGCAATATGATGAATGTAAAGAACTATGGAGAAAAAGGGGAAGAAAAAGCTTATTGGATGAGCCGAGGGTGAAATTCGGCGGAGCTCCGGCAGCGTGGGGACGACGGGGAAGCGCGGTGGATGAAGACGACCTTCCTCTCGCGAGCGTAGGCACCCGAGAAGCCGGCAGAACCTCCACCTACAAAAGACCCAACGGGTTAGAAAAATGACTCCGTAGCCTCTGGGCTCCGGCAGCCTATCGGATCACTGCTTAGCTCCCCTAGAACTGAGGGGGTGGGCCTCTATTTATAGAGCTCCGGAAGGTGGAGGCGTCCAGGACCCTGGACACCTCCATCAGGGCCGAAATAATATTTTATTCTATTTTTATTGATTTTTTTAGAATACTTTTATGGGGGCGTCCAGGGTCCCGGACGCCTCTAACAGGTCCACCGAAAACCGACGCCGGCCGCACGCGGTTTGGCACAACGCGTGGTTTTGTGAGCGGCGCCTCGTGATTCAGAAATGGGCGCGTCCAGTCATCTGGACGTCTCTAAATTTGGCTTTTTTCACACACGACAAACCGTCGTTCGGTGGCCGGCGCCCGTGAGAGAGTTGATGGAGGCGTCCAGAGGCCTGGACGCCTCTATAAATATATTATTTTATTATTTTTATTTGTCTTTTGTGCCAAGACTGGCATTTTGATTTTTTATAATTGTTTTTATGGAGGCGTCCAGGGACCTGGACGCCTCCATTAATTTATTATTTTTTATTTAATTTTTTTGTCTTTTATGCCAACGGCCATTTTATATATTTTTTTATATTTGTTTTTATGGAGGCGTCCAGGGGCCTGGACGCCTCCATAAATATATATATTTTTATTTGATTTTTGTTTTGTTTTTTATGATTATTAATATTATTTTTATTATTTTTGCATTGATGGAGGCGTCCAGGCAACTGGACGCCTCCATGATTTTGATTTTTTTTTATTTTTTGGTCATTGATGGAGGCGTCCAGGCGCCTGGACACTTCCATGATTTTGATTTTTTATTATTTTTTGGTCATTGATGGAGGTGTCCAGGCGCCTGGACACTTCCATGATTTTTTACGGAATAATTCAAAAAAATGTAAAAAAATTCATAAAAATAGGAAATCACCAGAGTAATTAAAAATGTGAAGGCCGCCTTGGGGTATCATAGTGTAATATGAGATTTACTCAGGAGACGTCAGGAATGGCGTGTCTACACCGGACACTCCGAAAATCAGATCCGAGACCCACGAAGAAGGATCCGAATGGTCCGGGATATTACAGCCCTCCCCCCTTAAGGAATTTCATCCTCGAAATTGAGAACAACCAACGGGGAAAGAAGAGGAAGACTCACTCAAACAGGTACGGGAACTGCTGACGCATCTCGTCCTCACGTTCCCACGAAGCCTCACCACCAGAGTGTCGCTGCCACACGACCTTTACCAAGGGAATGACCTTGTTCCGCAGGCGCTGCTCTGGCATATCCTCCACGCGGATCGGAAAATCTGGGAGAGAAAGATCTGGAGTCACCTCAGGCCAAACCGAAAACTCGAGCACATGAGAGTCATCGGGCATATACTTTCGCAACATCGAGACGTGAAACACGTCATGCACCGAAGCCAACTCAGGAGGTAACTGCAACCGGTAAGCAACCTCACCGATGCGCTCCACAATCGCGAAAGGACCAATATAGCGGGGACTCAGCTTCCCACGCCGTCCAAAACGCATCACCCCCTTCATCGGAGAAACTCTCAAGAACACATGATCGCCCACGGCGAACTCGAGAGGCTGCCTCCGACGGTCAGCATAGCTCTTCTGCCGACTCTGGGCCGCCAACATGTTCTGACGAACCAGGTGCACAACGTCCACACATTGCTGCACCAATTCCGGTCCCGTCAAAACACGCTCACCCACCTCAAACCAATCAAGTGGAGTCCGACAAGGACGCCCGTACAACGCCTCATATGGAGCCATGCCGATGCTCGAATGAAAGATGTTGTTATAGGCAAACTCCACCAACGGTAGGTGATGAATCCAACTCCCCTGCCACTCCAGGCAGCAGGATCTCAGCATGTCCTCCAAAGTCTGAATGGTCCTCTCAGACTGACCATCTGACTGTGGATGATACGCCGAGCTAAATGCCAACTCCGTGCCAAGAGCTCGCTGGAAACTCCTCCAGAATCTAGAAGTGAAGCACGGATCCCGATCCGACACGATCGAAATGGGAACCCCATGCAACGGCACGATCCGCTCCACATACAAACGAGCCAACTTAGACACGCTCCAGCTGACTTTGACCGGTAACAACCGCGTCACCTTCGTCAGCCGATCCACATACAAACTCGTCCAAATACGGATGAAACACCCTCTGCATCAAGTCCATGAAGGCTGCTGGGACATTGGTGAGCCCGAACGGCATCACCAGAAACTCATAATGCCCGTACCTCGTACTGAACGCAGTCTTCTCCACATCGGACTCGCGAATTCTCAGCTGATAGTAACCGGACCGCAAATCAATCCGCGAGAACACTCGCGCAGACTGCAGCTGGTCGAACAAATCATCAATCCACGGTAACGGATACTTATTCTTAATGGTCACTTCATTCAGCTGCCGATAGTCAATGCACAACCGCAGACTACCGTCCTTCTTCTTCACAAACAACACGGGCGCACCCCAAGGGGAAAAGCTTGGACGAATATACCCCTTGGCCAACAGTTCCTGCAACTGCGCCCTCAACTCCCTCAGCTCAGCGGGGGCCATTCGGTAGGGATCCTTCGCCAAAGGTCCCGTACCAGGCACAACCTCGATCACGAAATCGATCTCCCGCTGGGGAGGTAATCCAGGCAACTCCTCGGGAAAAACGTCGGGAAACTCGCACACCACCGCAATGTCCTCGACATCCGGCTCCATCCGGTCAGACACCACCACTGACGCGAGAAAACCCTGACAACCAGAATCAAGCAACCGACGGGCTCGAATAGCAGAAATAAGGAATCGAGAAGAGGTGGAACGGATACCTTGGAAATAGAAGGTCCTCTTGCTCGGATGCTGGAAGTAGACCCTCTTCATTCCACAATCCACCACCGCTCCATGAGTCTCGAGCCAATCCATGCCTAGAATCACGTCGTAATCCCGAAGCTGCAACGCATACAACCTGCCTGGCATACTCCGCCCATCGATCCACACCGGAACCTGGTCGAAGCAATACGGAGTGACCATAAAGTCACCCGAAGGTAACTCCACTGCCAAATCACAGGACAACTGGGTCACCGGCTCCTCGATGCTCGACGTGAAATCCTCCGAAATAAACGAATGAGACGCGCCAGAATCAAATAAAACCCGGGCCGCACAACCCAGAATCTGAATGGTACCTTCCACGAGCTGCGACGCCACTGCCTCTACCCTGGTCAAGTGCGTGATCTGGCCCCGAGCTCTCTGCCTGCCTCCCACACTAGCTGACCTGGGTAGCGGCGGATACTGTCCCTGCTGCTGCTGCTGCCTCTGCTGCTGGGGAACCTGCTGCTGCTGAGGAAACTGCTGCTGCGGCGGCCTCTGAGGACAGTCACGCGCCATATGCCCTAGATGGTCACACCGAAAATAGACGATCGGCGCCGTGCACTGCCTGCCTAGGTGGGTACCACCACATCGTGGACAAGATCCTCGCGATCCACCCACTGATCCCTGACGCTGCAAAGGAATCGGCTGCTGTACACTGCCCGACGAAGCCTGCCCCTGATCCCTGGACTTCTTCTTGCCGAACCCTCTCTTGAAGAACTTCTTGACCTTCGAGCCGAAGGATGCAGATCCTGTCACCGAAGCTGCCGATGCCGGTACTGCTGAACCACCCGACGCATGCTGGAAAAAACTCTGCTGTTGGGTAGCCGACTGCTGGCTGCGACCTGACAAGGACTGCCCCTGGCTGATCGGTCCTCGAGTCCTCTGCATATCCATCTCCAGGGAAATCGCAACACGAGACGCTGTCTCTAGATCAGTGGCCCCGTTCGCAATCAGATGGTGCCTCAGCTCCAGCCTCAAGCCCTGCACAAACTGCGTGGTCCTCACCCTCTCATGCTCCATGATATGAGGTGCATACCGACCCAGCTCGACAAATCGGGCCCTGTACTGCAACACGGACATGTCACCCTGTACCAGCTCCAGAAACTCCCGCATCCGCTGCGTAGCAACGACGTCTGGATAGTACGTACGCTCGAAGGCACTGACAAAGTCATCCCACTCGATCTGTTCAAGTGGACGAAGCTGAAAGGATGTCTTCCACTCGGAAGACCACCACCTCCGAGCCGTACCCTGCAACTGGTTGTAGGTCAACACCACTCTGTCCTCGGCAGCACTCTTCGCAGAACTGAACACCCGCTCCATCTCATCGAGCCAATCACGAGCCGCATCAGGGTCTGCCTGGCCGCTAAAGTAAGGAGGATGGAACTGCATGAAGTCCCTCACTGCTCGGCCTGGCCCACCCCTAGCAGACGAGCCCTCACCAGCCTCTCCGCCGAACTGCTGAGACATAAGCTGGTACATGCCACGGAAGAAATCCTCGGCCCCCGGAGCTCTCGCAGCATCCGCGGCTTCGGTAGCTCTCGGAACTCTGCTATGCTCCTCCTGGTCCCTCTGGACCCCCTGCTGGATCTCCTGACCTCCAGCCGACTGCCCCTGCTGAGAGCGAGAACTCCTGCTCGGCGCCATACTCGCTCCTGAAGCAAAGGACAGAAAACACGAAAACGGCAAGGTCAATAAAAACGCACGATGCCCAATGCCCGCGTCACCTGTACATCATCGCTGTGGACTAGTGGACCACTACAATTACCTATGATTCTCATGTAATTCCACAACCGCGCTCTGATACCAGCTGTAACGACCTGAGAATCCGATTACCGGGAAGGCCCGATAACCCGAGACTCGTACCGCCACCCACGAGCCCGAAGACTCGGAAGGGTTAAAAGGATGGTGTGGAAACTACACAAGTATCACAAATAATTGCAGAAATTAAACAGTTATAATATTAAGCAGGAAATAAAATAACATTTTACATGGTCCACAATAGAAAATGAATAACAACAACGGTAGTCCACAACTAGTACAGAGACAAGAATGAAAAGTACAGCTACACGGGGCATACCCCGGCTCTGACCTCTGGCACTACCTCTGGGCACCCGCACCACGCTGCACCCCAGACGCACTCCCCCGGGGCTGCTGTGAACATTCTCGGTCATAACAGACTGCTGTATATGAGGGGCTCCTTGAACTGTCAGCCGCTGAGCAGGATACTGATAGATCCCGGGGCTGCTGTGAACATTCTCCCATACCGCATCTATCAAAAATATTACTTTGATCTTCAACTTACCAAAGTCAGAGATATGAAAATTGCAGGATTCAACCAGAAATGTGAAACACCTCTTGGGGTAGCTGACTTCAACCTCACATTGGGGGATCTCACTACCGTGGTACGATTCTATGTAATCGACTCCAACACCACGTATAAGGCCCTGCTGGGGAGACCGTGGCTGCATGAATATCAAATAGTGCCATCCACGCTACATCAGTGCATTAAATACTGCCATGAAGGAAAAGAAGAGAGGGTGTTTGCGGATCTACATCCCTTCGAAGTATTCGAGTGTCATATGCTCGATGCATCCTACTACACCGAGGTGTCACAAAAGTGTGAAGAGAAAGAGGCTGTGGTCAGCCAGAAAAAGCCGGCGACGAAGGCAAGAAACTGGTCTCCACTGCCGCCAAAGGGCTATATTAAAAAGCATGAGGTATCTCACATCTCTTATGCTGGTGACTTTGCTCGGATCACCCCTCCTAGCATTCACCCGGATGATACCGATGAAGAAATGAAAGAAAAGTACACACAGGTGGAGGTTCCGTAGGGTTTAGTCAAGCCCATCGCCAGCCTAGAGTACCAGACGGTGCTACCACTGAAGACTATGGAAATCCCTCGCTTCTGCGAACCTCCTATCATATTCTACACCGGGGAGTCAGTCGAGGAAGATGATCAAGACTGCATAGTCCCTGAAGAAGCTGCAAACCGGATGGTGCCGATTAAAGGCTTGGATTATACTACCCAACGGGTTTCGCAGATGTTCTCTAAGATGCAAATGCCGTCATTGTAGCCTGCTGCCCAGAAGAAGGCGTTCAAGGAGCTATGGGATCCGCCTCGAGATAGTAAAGAACTGAGGAAGATCACTCAGCACCCGGGATTGGGTTATACCCTTCAAGAATACTATGAAGCTGAGGTGGACGTCATCTCTGTCTCCTACCCGCATGAAGACCCTCCCGAGGTGGGATATGACAAGTACCCCTCGGAAGATGAAGAAATCATTTATCAATCCATAATTAACAATGAAGCCCCAGATAGTCAGCCGGAGACGGGGACATCTGATGAAACAAAGAAAGATTGGTGCCGGGAAGGCCTACCCTGCAAAGAGGATCTGTTCCATGCTGAAGCAAATTTTGATACGGGAACCCCGGATGAAGACCAAATAGCCAAAGAGCTGAGGGAATGTCTGAAGTTTGAGCGCATTCTAGAAGAAGTCCGGGCTCTACAGAATGATGATCTCTCAAGGGAGTCTGCATCAGAAGAGCCTCTAAGGGCGGAAGACTCCATTTTTGATTTTCCTGCTGAGCCAGTCACGTCCTCGGGGTAGACTGAACAGAATCCAACAATATTGGCCGTATACGATGAGCCAGCACCCGCTGATGACCAGTATGATGAAACAAAGAATCATGAAACTAAAGAAGATTATATCCCGGGAGGCTTCATTGACTTGCAAGAAGCCCCGCCTGAGGTCAAAGATGGAGGTCAGGCCACCGTCGATGAGCTTGTGGAAATAAATCTGGGGGCCGCAGATGAGCCAAGGCCGACATTCCTCAGTGCACTGCTGGAGCCAGCTGCCAGGGAACAGTATATACAGTTTTTGAAGGAATTCCGAGACTGCTTTGCATGGACATATGATGAAATGCCGGGACTGAGTTATGATGTGGCACAGCATCGGTTGGCAATAAACCCAGAGGCTAACCCCGTAAAGCAGCCGCCCAGGAGAATGCGCCCTGAATTGATAAATCAAATTAATAAAGAAGTCGACAAGCTGATTGATGTAGGCTTTGTTGAAGAAAATCAGTATACTACATGGTTAGCCAACATAGTGCCTGTAAAGAAGAAAAATGGGCAGATCAGAATATGTGTAGATTTTCAGGACCTTAATAAGGCTTGCCCGAAAGATGATTTCCCAGTGCCAATCACTGAAGTGATGATCAATGCGACTACTAGTCATGAAGCCCTATCATTTATGGATGGGTCATCCGGATACAACCAAATCTGGATTGCTGAAGAAGACAGAGTGCACACTGCGTTCCACACTCCGAAGGGGATATTCCACTACAAAAGGATGCCGTTTGGCCTCAAGAATGCCGGCGCTACCTACCAAAGAGCTATGACCAAGATCTTTGATGATTTGCTCTTCAAGAAAGTAGAGTGCTACATTGATGATCTGGTAGTAAAAACCAGCAGAAGAGAAGACCATTTGCAAGACCTAAGGATAGTATTCCAGAGGCTGCGCAAATATGAGCTCAAGATGAATCCTATGAAGTGCGCCTTCGGCGTGTCCAGTGGAAAATTCCTCGGGTTTATTGTCCGTCATAGGGGCATTGAAATTGACCCATCCAAGATTAAGGCTATCCAGGAGCTCCCTCCACCAAGGAATCTGCCCGAGCTGAGATCTCTACAAGGGCGTCTGGCCTATATCCGACGATTTATATCGAATCTGTCGGGAAGATGCCACCCCTTTCACAAGCTCATGATGAAAGATGTACCGTTCCTCTGGGACGATGGATGTCAGGAAGCCTTTGAGAAGCTGAAAGAATATCTCAAGACCCCTCCGGTGCTGGGGGCACCAATTAAGGGCAGGCCCTTGATACTGTATATTGCGGCCACATACTGTTCCCTGGGGGCAATGCTGGCTCAGATAAATGAAGAAGGCAAAGAACAAGCCTTGTACTACTTGAGTAGGAGGCTGATTAGAACTGAAGAAGGCTACAGTTACATAGAAAAGACATGCTTGGCACTAGTCTTTGCTGTCAAAAAGCTCCGACACTATATGATGTCACATGAAATCATGTTGATATCTGCAGCAGATCCGCTCAAATACATATTGACTCAGCCAGTACTGAAGGGCAGGTTGGGCAAATGGGCAGTGATCCTGATGGAATTTGATATTACCTATACACCCCAGAGGGTGATAAAAGGACAGGCCGTGGCTGATTTCTTCACAGAGCATCCTGTGCCAGAAAATGATATGCTAGGGACTAAGTTACCCGATGATGAGACACCCGAGGCCTGCCAGGCTCAGTCAGTTATGTGGCAACTATTCTTTGATGGAGCATCTAGAACAGAGACAGACTCCGATGGAAAGACCAGAATACGGGCTGGAGCCGGTATTGTGCTGAAATCACTAGAAGGGGAGGTCGTGCATACTTCCTGTTCTATAAACAAGCCCTGCACCAATAATGAGGCCGAGTATGAAGCTCTGATAATCGGGCTATATATCAGCCTCAACATGGGTATCCAAATGCTTCAAGTATTCGGGGATTCAATGTTGATAATAAAATAGATCCAAGGGGAGTTCGAAGTGCGGAAGCCAGAACTGAATCCCTACCACCAAAAAGCTGTGCGCCTCATGGCGAAATTCTACCATATTGAGCTCAAGCATGTGGGCCGTGGACACAATGCCCAGGCTGATGCACTGGCGAAGCTGGCCAGCTCACTAGCAGTCCCACCAAATAAGACACTGAACATTGTCGTTATGAACCGGCGGCAAGTCCCCAGTACGCTAGAAGGATACCCCGAAGAAGACGAAGTTGCCACCATCAGCACAGAACAAGCGTCTGATTGGAGACAGCACTTGCTGCAGTGGTTTCTACACCAACAGCTGCCACAGAAAAGAGAAGAAAAGATGAAACTCCTGAGAATCAAAGATTCTTATGAACTCAGGAATGGAATTTTGTTCCGAATAATGGCAGATGCACGCAAGAAGATTCTACTCCGCTGTCTGTCCACTGAGGAAGCCTGGCAAGCGATGAAAGAAACACATGCTGGGACAGCAGGTGCCCACCAGGCTGGTCCCAAGATGAAGATAGAAATCAAGAAGCTGGGCTACTATTGGCCCACCATGTTTGAAGACTGCTGTAAATTTGCAAAAGCATGCCAGAAATGCCAGGAGCATGCTACTGTGCCTAGAAGGCCTCCTACGACTCTGCACCCTACAGTTCCCAGTTGGCCATTTGCACAATGGGGAACCGATGTAGTCGGGCCACTGCCGGCTTCCTCGGCCGGACATAAGTACATACTGGCCATAACAGATTATTTCTCCCGATGGGCGGAGGCTGTAGCATTAAGAGAAGTGACTGGTGAACTGGTCGCCAGATTCATCAAGCAGAACATTATCTTCCGGTTTGGGATCCCCAGCTGAATAATATCCGACAATGGAAGTCATTTCAGAAATCAGAAGGTCTATCGGCTTGCTGAGAAGTATAAGATCGAATGGAGGACCTCCACTCCTTACAATCCACAGGCAAACGGATTGGCAGAAGCTTTTAACAAGACTCTCTGCACTTTGCTGGCCAAGGTCGTCAGTTCCAATAAGAAGGACTGGGAAGAGAAAATGTATGAAGCTCTGTGGGCATACCGCACTGTCTTCAAGACACCTACAGGGTGCTCACCATACTCGCTGGTATACGGCTCAGAGGCAATGGTTTCGCTAGAGCTGGAAGTCCCGTCACTCAGAGTGACAGTCCAATATGGTCTGGCCCGTGGCGAACAGACCAATGCAGAAAGAAGACTAGAAGAACTGGCTGAATTGGAAGGGAAGCGCCTCCGAGCTCAGAAGAGTATCCAAATGTATCAGCCCCACATGGCCACTGCATTCAACAAACTCGTAAGAGGACGAGAATTCAAGAAAGGTGACCTCGTCATGGTCAAGAAAAAAGAAGTCATGGCGTCCAACCCAAAAGGAAAGCTGAATGCTAATTGGGAAGGTCCTTATATGATACAGAGGGTCTACGAAGGAGGGGCCTACGTGGTTGTTAACCATCGAGGGGATATCCAATTCTCGCCACTCAACGGAAGACATCTAAAGCTGTATTAAATAGCACAACCAACTTTCCCCGAGTAATCGGGCAAAAGCTACCCTTTTCTTGGTCTAGCGGCACTCCGCCCTAACCGAGCTACCCTTTCCTTGGTCTAGCGCCACTCCGCCCTAACCGAGCTACCCTTTCCTTGGTCTAGCAGTACTCCGCCCTAGCCAGGCTACTCTTTCTTGGTCTAGCGGCACCCCGCCCTAGCCGAGCTACCCATTTCTTGGTATATCGGCACTCCGCCCTAGCCAAGCTACACCCTTTTCCCGGTCTAGCGGCACTCCGCCCTAGCCGAGCTACCCTTTCCTTGGTCTAGCGGCACTCCGCCCTAACCGAGGTACCCTTTCCTTGGTCTAGCGGTACTCCGCCCAAGCCAGGCTACCCTTTCTTGGTCTAGCGGCACCCCGCCCTAACCGAGCTATCCCTTTCCTTGGTCTAGCGGTACTCCACCCTAGCCAAGCTACACCCTTTTCTTGGTCTAGCGGCACTCCGCCCTAGCCAAGCTACCCCTTTCTTGGTCTAACAGGCACTCCGCCCTAACCAAGCTGCCCCTTTCCTTGGTCTAGCGATACTCCGCCCTAGCCGAGCTACCCTTTCTTGGTATAGCGGCACTCCGCCCTAAACCGAGCTACCCCCTCTTGGTCTAGCGGCACTCTGCCCTAACCAAGCCACCCTCTTCTTGGTCTAGCGGCACTCCTCCCTAACCGAGCTACCCTTTCCTTGGTCTAGCGGTACTCCGTCCTAGCCAGGCTACCCTTTCTTGGTCTAACAGGCACTTCGCCCTAGCCAAGCCACCCCTTATCTTGATCTAATGGCATTCCGACCTATCACCCTCTAAAAAAAGAGAGAGGAAGAGAGAATAGAAGATAACAAAATATGGGCTAAAAATAGAGATGCCCAGCCAGACTTGTTCAGGCGTTCTGAGCAAGGGCAAAAATGGCTAAAACCCAGCTATGGTGAAAACCCGAAAGGGCACTGCAGGCAAAATCGGGTACCCCACCACGTGAAAACCCGAAAGGGCGCGTGGGCAAAAGTAAGAGGGGGCTGACTCCGGCGAAAACCTGAAAGGGCGCTTGGGTCGGTAATGTGGTGATTCCAAAGAAAGCCTCACCTCCCACCATAAAGCTCCTCGTCGATCGACCGGCGCCTTGCCCGATCAATGATTAAACCCATCCGGAATGGACCTTACGTCTATTCTGGTGAAGCCTTCATGCATTGCTCAAGAAAAATTCCCTTGATAATAAACCCACCACCACGAGACCAGTGACTGATCGACCGGCACACTACCCGATCAGCGATAAAACTTTGTCCGGTTTAGACCTTACGTCTATTCCGACTAGATCTACATGTCTCTTTAAGTCCCGCCGTGATGAAACCTGCTGTTGATCGATTGGCACACTGCCCGATCTATGATGAAACCTATCCAGTTTAGACCTTCCGTCTATCCTGATGAAATCCATGAACTCCTTGCATTGGTGTAAATCCAATACCGATGATGAAACCCGCCATTGATCGATCGGCACCTCACCCAATATCAATGATAAAACCCTATCCAGTTTAGACCCTACGTCTATCCTGATGAAATATATGAAATCCTTGCATTGATATGAGCCAATATCAATGATGAAACCTGCTATCGATCGGTTGGCACGCTGCCTGATCGACGCTAAAACCCATCCAGGGTAGACCTTCCGTCCGCTCTGACATAGCACAACACTGCTCTTTGAACCGATTCAGACCCTCCGTCTGGATAGATCATGAAACTCTATTCCTTTGCGGTAATGTCAGACCCTACATTAACGATGAAACTCACATTTCTGGTAAATGACTCCGTGCCCGAGCTGCTATCTATTCAGACCTTTCGCCTGAATAGGCCATGAAACCATATTTCCCTTTGCATTGATGTTGACACCCACATCAATGATCGTGTGTCCATAATAAACATATGGCGCCATGGCCCATAGGATGAAAGTTCTGGTCCCAGAAAAGACGATGAAAAAGGAAAAGAGAAAGAAAATGACAAAAAGTATATATATAAAAAAATGGGGTTGAAAATAGAGATACCCCGCCAGACTTGTTCAGGCATTCTGGACAAGGGCAAAAATGGCTAAAACCCAGCTGCGGTGAAAACCCGAAAGGGCACTGCAGGCAAAATCGGGTACCCCGCCACGTGAAAATCCGAAAGGACGCGTGGGCAAAAGCAAGAGGAGGCTGGCTCTGGTGAAAACCCAAAAGGGCACTTGGGTCAGTAATGTGGTAATTCAAAAGTTCCATGCCAACCGGCACGTTGCTTTTACCTCCCCTTCACTGATGAAGCCTTCCATCGGTCATCTGGCTCTATGCCCCACCGATGATAAAACCTTTCCGAGATAGATCTTACGTCTACCCTGATGAAATCTACATACCCTCTTTTCACATGTCCCACCGGCAGTGAAACCCATCACCATTCTGATAAACCCTATCCAGACTAGACCTTACGTCTGTTCTGATGAAACCTATAAAACTTCTTTGCGTCAATATGAACCCAATATCGATGATGAAACCAGCCATTGATCGACCGGCACCTTGTCCGATCAATGATGAAACCCTATTCAGACTGGACCTTACGTCTATTCTGATGAAACCTATAAAACTTATTTGCATCAATATGAACCTGATATCGACGATAAAACCGGCTATTGATCAACCGGCTTCCTGCCCGATCAATGATGAAATCCTATCCAGGCTAGACCTTGCGTATGCCCTAATGAAAACCACACACCCTTCAATGTCCCACCTGCGATAGCCTCTACCCAGTCTAGACCTTACGTCTACTCTGATGAAACCTATAAAACTCCTTTGCATCGATATAAACCCAATATCGATGATGAAATCATATACTGGTCGATTGGCACATTGCCCCGACTAGATTTGAAACCTGCCCGGGATGGACCATTCGCCCGTTCCGGATAATGCTCTAAACCTCTTCGTTCACATTCCTGCAAACCGTCTCCCTTGCGGCACGTACGGCCAAGAAGGACGTTTGCTACCACCAACAGAATTCGGTTTAAGCACCCCCCCGGATGCCGTCACGCGGTGGAGCGAGTTCCCCATCCTTTCTTTGAAGGGGTGGACGCTCTCCTGCCAGGTACGAGCCATCCGCATGAGGGACTGCTACAACCACTACCCCACTTCCCAAAGTGATGAAACCACATGGAAAAGACAATGGACACACATGAAGCCGAAGATTCCTTTTCATTGAAAGAGGAGTACATAAAGGGCCCCGAGGGGACATTGTATCACAAAGGAGAACAAAAAGGAAAAAGAAAGAAGAGATAATTCATGGCCGCCGGAATATATCTTCGAAGGCCAGAAGACCCACATAGGGAGTGGCTCCTAGCTCATGAAGGCGCGCCTCCTCCTCTTGAAGCCTCACAGACATGTCTTGGAGAGACATCACTCATCCCTCCAACAAGGCCACCTCCTCGATAGACTGCGGCCGAATGGAGGATAATTGTTGCAGCTCGGCTCGGAGTCCGGTGAGCCCCGCTTCCAGAATGGCTATCCGGTCCTAGACAGCTTCCTCCCGCTGAACAGCACGCTGTAGCTCAGCTCGGCTCGGCATTCATCAAGTGCGAGCGTCAGCTGCCCCAGCTCATATTTATATTCTGACCTCTGCAACCTCAGTGCCGTCAGCTTGCCGGCCATGGTCAGTGCTAGGAAGTCTCTCCGATGCATGAATTTAAGCAAAAGCAAGACCCGCTGAGCCCATATGTCCAGAGGGCAACCCATGGCTTGCAGGCCAGCGGTGAAGCGATTGGCAATTTCCTTCAGTTGCAGATATGTCAAGCCAGGCTGGGATTCTACCAGCTGGCGTAGCATGCCCAAATGCTGCCAGATAAAGCTGTCAGAAGAAGCAAAGCCAAAGGAGGCAAATGGGACGACCTCAAAAGTCACCTCGCCGTCAATGTCTGCCCACAATGCAACATCCGGCTGAGAGGACGAAGATGGAAAATCTACTGGAAGAACTGGCCGGACCCTCTCTGTGCTCTCCTGTTGAGCTGAAGACTCCTCCTCTACCGCTGTCTCGGGAGCTATGGCTTGAACATCCGCGGAGGGAGAACCAATAAATGATGGAGCTATCTCTTCATGAGTCTTCTGAATAGGGGCTTCATCTTCAGCTGCTCTTTCTGATAATGGGGACGAAGGGTCCCTAGTCTGTAGAGGCAGAAATCCAGTCTCTATAGCCACTGTGGCAGGGACTGCTGACTCGGGCGCAATTGACATTACGGCGGCCGGTATAAAAGTGAAGCTTCTGGCTGGGTCTGCTTCGGCTCTAAACTCTGAAGCCCTGACAGGAATGCAACCTTCCCCTGAGGCCCCCAAGTCCAATGATGTTAAGTTAGTCGAAGATTGTATCCTCACTGGCACAGGGCGAATAACTTCAGAAATCCCCATACAAGCCAAAGGTAGAGCGGGGATAATGGCCAGGTTTGTGGATGAAACGGCCATAGAAACTGCGGCTGCATCTGAACTTGTGATGACCGGGTCCTGAAGACAGAGCAGAACAGCCTTCGGCACAGAATGAAAGAAAAATAAATAGAACAGCAAACAGAAAGAGAAGCTTACCTTCAAGGCAAGGCCTATGCCCTCGAACTGAGGTGAAAGGGGAGAAAGCTCCGTGGTTGAAATAGCAAACAGAGGAGTTATGTCAATCTCAGTGTCAAGCCCGGCAAACTCCTCCTGCAACTCCTCCTCAGGGGACAGCACCAGCAGTTTGGAAGGTTGAAAAGGCGGAACACCTTTTGCAAGTACGGACATGGCTTCTGATTTAGAAACATCTCCCTCACTGCCGCTGAAAGTCACTTCCTCCTCATCAGAGATGGTCTCAGAGCTGCCCGAGGATATTTCCACACTAGTGATATGCTGTGGGGTCTCCTCTAAAGCGTGTCAGGATGTAGACCGGGTGATTATGCGCCTGGCCGGAACAACACTCCGCTTTGACTGAGTCTTATGACCCTCCTGTGGTTGAGGCAACTCTTCCGTCATCATTATGGCCTCAGTCTGCTCCCCGACTGCCACTTCAACAAGGAAAAAAGGGACCTCTGAGGAATATAGCAGAGGAAACAATGGAGATATGAAACAGATGAAAAAGCACATTTACCCTCCTCCTCGTCGGCCGGGGTAGGAGAAGGCAGCCTCGTGTCCCTTTCCACAGTCACTGCAACCTGCTCCTGGGCTGTAGCGGATAAAGAAAAGCTGAGCCTTGAAGAACCCCTTAGAAGATCAGCCAAAAAGACAATGGAAACTCCATCTACAAGCTATTGCCATCAACTTCGGCAGATTCCTGTGCAGCCTCCCTCTGAGACGTGAATTCGTCGAATGAAGGGATGTCTGGGAGAGTAGTTCTGGCATCCTTCACAGTCGAAGCTGACTGCCGGGCCCGAACAACCTTGGCCCTCTTGGCCTTGGCGACTGCAGCTTTCACCACAGAAGGCTTCCTCTTCTTGCCCGGAGGCAAGGGAGTGGTCGTAGGTGCCGCTACAGGAATTTCAAAGTAGGCAGGCTTTTCAGCTTGAGCAATGATCTTTTTGTAAAGTCCCTGCCGCTTTATGTCCGGTCTATCTGTGCAAGACATAAGAAGGGCAGTCATAGTCGACAGATGCAGAACATAGCAATGAAAGAAAGATGCCATGAGCGCACAGGAAGGGTCATACCTGCTGGGCCATTATAAAATGTGGAAAGTGGCCAATACAGATAAGCTACCTCCTTCGATCGGGAAGCAACCTCCTTCACGAGCCAGCATATGTCACCAATGGTCTGGCACTTCTCTATCAAGGCAGCCAAGTCTTTATGTCAGTGGAAGTCAAGGCAATGAAACAGGCCGAGATAATCCATACACCAGCCGTCGACATAATGAAAAGAAACAAAAAGTGGCTTATTCAGAATGCCAGCTGTCGGGTTCTCTACTGATAGCCCGTGAACATTTAGCAGTACAAAAAGTCAAGAAGTGTGCTGATAATATGTCTGGGTGCGGTCTTCCCTCCGCACAAACGTCCTATAAGGGTGAAACCTGTCCACTGGACCCCTCCAGGGGGCTGCTGTCGGGAGAGGCTCCTCCGGGGGGAACGGATATTGTACATCCAAATGAACACCCCCTATATGGCCCAACTGCCTCAGATCCCTTGTAAAAGCGTCTTCATTAATCTCAGAAAAGACAGGAGAGGGTATTTCAGAACCTTCCTCTTTCAAAGACCGACGCCTGGCAATATATGTTTCCGCCTCCTTCGGGTGCTGTGAATAGAGCCTTTTCAGATGAACCTCATCAATTTCAAACACAGGCCCTGATTGCTGTGAATACGATTAGAAACGGTCGGGACCCTGAAAGTTACGCCCTCTCGGCGATGAAAGAAATCCCACCATGTTCGATCGTCACTGGAAATGGCGGACCCATGCTTGGCACGGCTGTCCAAAGGAAACTGGGCAACCGATGGAGGAATATACTGATCATAGCCAAAGTTTCTGCCGAAACGGAATGGATAATAGGGCTCCAAGAGGAGCAAGCCTCCCTTCCTGAAGACCAATACACTGGGCCGAATAGCCATGGCCCACCTGACCAGTTCTGGTTCTAATATGGGCCGGGTGGCTTGACCCCCGAAACAGGATGGACATAAGTTTCGACCTCCTCCATTTTGCATTCCCTTTGAGGATCTACTAAAGGAGCCGAACCTGCTGCCAAGCTCCAAAAATGAATGCTGCCAGGAGCATCTACAGGCACTTTTGTCAACCTGCCCCGTATCTTAAACAGCTGCTCTGAGAAAAGACCGGGTTCGGCGCTAGCAAACTCAATCATCCGAGGGAGCAATGTGTCTGACTGCAAAGTTCTCAGGGCCAGCTCGGGGAAAATGCTGCAAACCCAAGCATTGAAGAAATGAAATGGACCCACAGTCCTTAAGGAACGGGGAACCCAATGTCTATGCAAATCTCCCAACGATTTGTAAACTAAACACAAAGCCACTGGGCACAGAGACAGTCTCATCCCCCAGGCCATCTGACAGGCCGGATATATAGCCTCCGGTCTGATAGTCGTCTCGTCCCCTTGGGGGAGAGCGAAAGTGCACAGCCAGAAGGTCAGATAAGCTGCACAATGAGTGATGGGGTCAACCCCTGCTGGGTTCGGGCCGTCTGCACTTGCTCGGCGCAGTGAAGCTGGCAATGCTGATTTGTAACGAGGGGCCATGATCTGCTTATCAGGAGTCGGTCCCACGGAAGGAAAGTCTGCATACTTCAAGGGACCCCCGAAGAAGTACTGTATCCACTGTCTTACATGGACTCTCAATCTGCTGCTCTTTTCCCGAGGTTGATATCCTTTGGAAGATCCCCTGCTGTAGGCCAAACAAATGGTCCGATAACCTTTCATCAGATACGGGTATGTATAGCTGAAAGAATATCTGCCCTCTCCATCAGAGGCGTCCTTTACAGAGTCGTCTAGACAGACCTCCTCATATGGCTCCCCATCTATGGGCAGACCAGAAAGCTGCGAAAGACTCCAGAGGTCGAGGGATGTCTCACCTTCTGCTGTGTAGAACGTGTTAAACTGTGGGCAGAATACTTCAAGCATGCCGCAACATAATCCCCGAGAGATGGGATAGCAGAATTTGGAGGCGAATACACTATGATATACCCCAGCTCTAATCAGTAGAGGGGCGTATTCCTTCAAAATAAATTCCGTAAACTCCACTGCTCCTACCCTGAAGAGATGGGCGTCGGTCACCTTAGCATCTCCAAACCAGCCAGTAGCCAGCTGATATTTAAATTGAACGGCCAGACAATTGAGAACAAATGGCTCGTCCCTGTAACCCCACTTCGCAGGTGCTAGAAAGAGTCCGAAGTGGGTCTTCTCTCGATGGACGCGACCGGTTGCATGGTCCCACCTCGCCGGGGTGAACTCTGGAGCCCGAGTCAGCATCTTCTTCTCTGGCTCTAACTCAGAAATACCCAATACAACATTACAGTCCCGCAGCTCGCCTGGAAGATATATAGCTCGGGCTTGATAAACAGAACCCTTCATGCTATCTCTGTCAGAAAGTATCGCTGCTTCCACAGATCGAGCAAGAAGAACATTCCGCATTCCGCCTATGGTGAATGTCCGGATGAATGGCAGCAAATGACGATACTTCAGCAAGTCCGGACAGTGGTCAGTAGCTCTCCTGAAGTCAGTACCTTCTATGGAAGAATAAACCCCGGAAGTCGGCACGGTGTCAATCTCGGAATCAGAGGATTCGTCGACAGCAGCAATCTGGTCATAGCCAGAGCTCAGGTTGTTCACATTTAGCCAGTTGACTCTGGCCCGAGATATGTCCGACTGAGCCGATGAACTCACTCCCACAGTCATGGAAGCCGCAGCAGAAGAGTCGGAAGCCATGTCAGTGCCTGCAATCAAGAAAAGATGAAAAATAAGCATCGGGAAGATGAATGGGCATGTGATGATTAAATAAATAATTCCAGTTAAATTTCAGCAGCATTTCCTCTTGTCCGGGGTCTGCCCAAGAAAGATAGGGAGACCAAGAGGGAGTGATCCCGAACATAAAATGGGACTCAATCCCACATAATGAACCTACCCGAGAATGAATCAGTCAAAAAGGGGGGAAATGAAGTAAGGCTCTCGGGGGAAAAACTCGCCGCCGAGGAGATGAAGAGAGAGAAGGAGATGTGAGAAATGAGAAGAAGAAAGGCGATGGTCGCCTTAAAAAGAAGCCAAGATGAGAGGTTCTCGACGCGATGAAAAGCGTGTCGAGAACCCCTCCCCGTCGCGCCAAGGCGCGCCGAGAAGCCCTGGCCGAGAACCCCTCCCCGTCGCGCCAAGGCGCGCCGAGAAGCCTCGGCCGAGAGCTCGCGTGCCGACTGCCAAGGCGAGCCGAGAAGCCCTGGCCGAGAACCCCTCCCCGTCGCGCCAAGGCGCGCCGAGAAGCCCCGGCCGAGAGCTCGCGTGCCGACTGCCAAGAACGCGCCGAGAAGCGGCTCACGCCGAGAGGCAGCTCCCGCCGAGAAGCCCAAGGTAATGCCAAGAGGGCTCCAAATGCTGACAAGAAATCTGGAAAATATGGAGATAAAGAAAAAAATATAGAAATGAAAAAAAAGGTATGTGTGCATAATACCGTTACAATGAGATGATCAAGTCTAAGGACTAGATAGAATAAAATTGAAGAAGATACCCTCGAATGATGAAAGGCACCTGCAGACCCCGTGCCGCTTATTCTGCGCTTACGCCGTCTGCAGGTGGGGGGAATTTGTTGACACCTTGAAATGAGCAAGGGCTGAAACAGAATTGAAAAGAAGATCAGACCAACAGTGAAAGATCGATGATGAAGCTCGTCAACCATCTACCCGGCTGAAGCCTTTCCCGGCCAAGCTGATGTCTGGTGCCATTGTCAGTCAGACGGCGGCACTGATGAAGTAGCAGTCACCTGACTGATGAGACCTCCTATCACACCTCAATAAGAGCTGTATTACTGCCTTGTCCGAGAATCCACAGGTAACATGTCAGAGTAAGTCAGATGTCGGCTTATTGACAGATGTGATATGAGCAAAGATAAAGATGAAGCCAGAACCAACAAATAAAGATTGCGAAGGCTTCTGCAAAGTCAGAACAAAAGAAGAGTCTCCACAGACTATACACTGTTGGATTTTTGTGACTTCCCTAGTGTTTTGATGATGAGCATCACTATGTTAAATATTGTCATTTTAATCAGATATCTTGTGAAATGTTATGCATTCGAACTTTCCATGATTAACAGGAAAAACTGCTATGAGATAATACCTTGCATGTCCGTACTGTTCCTTTCATACTTCGTGTTGTTTGTGTTCACTACACTTCGTGTTGTCCTTTTGTACGTCGTGTTGTTCCAACTATGTTTGTTGGTTGTCTTCGTGTCGTTATTTGTTGCATCGCGTGCTGAACACTGCAGCACCTCGTGCTGCTTTCTGTGCCACCTCGTGTCGCTCCATCTGTGTCACCCCTATGTCTTCGAGTCTTATGTTCTGGCCAAGTCTATACAGCCTCATCTTTACCTTCGTTCCAAGCCAAAGTCTACACATTCGTTTCCTTGGGCAAAGTCTATACATTGTGGCCTTGAACTCTCAGTCTGTACACTCTTTATTTCAAAGTCTGTACATTGTTGACTTGAAGCCGTTCCAAGTCTATACATCATGTTGAGCGCAAAGTCTACACATCGCCGGACATCATATGAAGGCTGTACGATTGGAAGTGTCTTTCTTACTTTGTGACCACACTTCGTGTCGGTTTCTGTGTTCGTCTTCGAGTTGGTTTCAGTCCGTGTCGTTTCGTGTCGTCCTCGTCTTCGAGTCGTTCGTAAGTTCGAGCAATTTTGTATTCGAGTCGTTTTGTTTATGTCTTCGTGTTGTTTCTGTGTTTGTGTCTTCATTTGCTTGTGTCTTCGTGTTATTTTTATGTTTGAGTCTTCATGTTATTTCTGTGTTTGTGTCTTAGTGTTGCTTTTATGTCTTCGTGTTGCCTCTTTCTATCTTCCTCCAGGTTTCCTCTGACCACGTGTTTTACTATCGTTTTACTTCGTGTTATTTCCTTCTCACCTCGTGCTGTTCTCATCTGACTTCGTGTCGTTCCCTTTGTAGTGTTAGCTTTATTACTGTGTATCTCGTGTCGTTCTCTCTTTACCTCGTGTTGTTTTCATCTGACCTCGTGTCATTCTCCCTTTATTTCGTACTGTAGTAATCTTGTGTATCTCGTGTCGTTCTCAGAATAGTGCATTTCGTATTCCTACCACATACCTCGTGCAGTTTTAGTTTTTGTGGCCCTGAGTTTTAATAGTTTTAATTCTTTGCAGGAGAAGAAGAAAAACAAAAAGAAGAAGGTGGTCCGAGGAAGAATATTCTCCAGTGACTAGGCTGCACGTGATCCAATACTAAAGGAACCAATGCTATAAGGGCACGTGGCAAGAAGGTTCGGGATCGAGCGCGGGAAGCACACGCCTTGCATGCACCCTCCTGATCGCTTATAAAAGCACTGCCTCACCATCTACGAAAAGGGAGGAGCTCCGAGGTTACAGTAAAGAAATTTGAGTGAGAGCAGAAGAGAAAGAGCCTCCCTGAGAAACTAGAGTGTTCCAGTTGAGAGAGAAGAGAGAGCAGAAGAGTGATCAGAAGATGGGTATTGACTTACGGATCAAATCCGAAGTCTGCTGCTCAGTTTGAGCTACATTGTTTCCAGTTTCTGAGTTTTGGATTCCTTCTTTCTTGTTTTCATTTTTATCTGTTTTTCTTTCTTGATTGAAAGTTCTCTGTGTTACCTCCTGGTGTTCAGGGGAAGAAAGAGACGTGTTCTCTATGGTTTACTTGCAACAGAGGTTGCAGTATTGTTCCCTCTCGTAGAAGAGGTGTTCCCTCTGGGATTCAGAGGAAGAGAGACCTTGGTCTCTGGTTCTAGTGACTGCAGATCACTAGTGTTCCCTCCGGTTGGAGGAAGAGGAAATTGTTTCCTGGTTTCTAGGGACTTGGCGTCCTTAGGGTTCCCTCCGGGTGTGGAGGAAGAGGGGAGGGTGTTCCCCTGGTGAAGCTGTGAATCAGCCGTTGTCGCAGACTGAGTCTGCTTTACTAGCAGGTGCTAGTGGAAGACTTACTTCGATTTGAAGTGAGGGGTGGACGTAGGCAGACTGGAGGTCTGACCGAACCACCTTAAAAACCTCTGAGTACTCGTGTGATTGTCTGTGGTGATTTTGTGGTGTGCCTTCTATCCACTCGAGCTATTGTCCGCACTGCGTTTTTTGTGGGTTCAACTCCGAGATTGCTTGTTTTAAGTGAATCATTCTTCAGTTATTTTTAATCGGTTGAAAACAGTGATCTATTCATCCCCTCCCCTTCTAGATCACTTTATATTTCTTGTATCACTTGGTATCAGAGCGGGTATTTCCCAATATGTGGTCCAACGGCAAGGGAAACGGATCCGCTGGTCCTCGCAGCTACATTGCTAAAGGGCAGTCAATTACCCGTCCCCCTTTCTTCGATGGTAATAACTATTTCTTTTGGAAGAACAGGATGGAAGTCTTTATCAGGGCCCAAAGCCACAAGCTCTGGAGAGTAATTACAGATGGTCCGTACCAACTTCCACCGAACGAAGACATGTGGACAGAGGAACAAGTTAAACTTTCCACACTGAATTGGACAGCTCTTAGCATCATACAGTGCGCCGTCCACCCGGAAGAGTACTTGAGGATTTCAGCGTGCAAGACTGCAAAGAAAATGTGGGATGAATTGCAGTTAATTTATGAGGACACATCTCAAGTGAAAGCTACCAAGATCAATATGCTTACTACTCAGTATGAGTTGTTTAAGATGAAGCCAGAGGAGTCGATCACAGAAATGTATGCTAGATTATCTGTGATCATCAATAGTCTGAGAGGATTTGGAAAGGATATTCAGCAAGAAGACATTGTCAGGAAGATCCTTAGGTCCCTAACTCCCATCTAGGATACTAAGGTGACCGTCATAGAGGAATCTAGAGATTTATCCACCATGTCAGTAACCCAACTGATTGGGTCTCTCATGACCCACGAAATGAACTTTAGACAAGGGAATGATGGACATGACAGAAAGGGAAAGAATGTTGCTCTGAAAGTCTCACGACATACTAAGAAGAGCAGCAACAGCAGCAGCAGTGGTGGTAGTAGCGAAGACTCTGACGGATTCTCAGACCTGGACAAGGGCGAGCAGGCCATGCTCACCAGGCAATTCAGAAAGTTCTTGAGAACTAAAGGGAAATTCTACAGGAGAAAGAGATTTAATGCTGCAAGGAAGTCTCCTAAACGAGAACTTGAGAAGAACCGGTTTGTTAAGAAAGTTACATGCTACCATTGTCAGAAACCTGGTCACATGAAAAGTGAATGTCCATAGCTGCAAGCTAAGGCTCCCGGATACCAGAAGAAGATGGTGCACAAGAAGAAGAAAGCCATGCTGTGCACATGGAGCGACGAGGAGGAGGATCCAGAAGCCACCTCGTCTAGTGAAGGTGAAGAGAAGACTTACCTCATGGCCAACCATGAGGAAGAGGTAACGAACTTATTTGAGAATTTTACTTTGGATGATTGGGAGGACGCCTATGGCGACATGTTAGCTAAATATAATTTTCTAACCAAGGAGCACAGAATGCTTAAACGAAAGTTTCACTCTGTTTCTGAGGAACACTCTATTGCTGTTACGGACAACATGAAAACCAAGGAGATGGCCCTTGAGCTAGATCAGGCTAGAAGTGAGATCGAGAAGTTTAGAATGGAAAGAGAGGAAAATCTAGCTAGGATGAATAAGCTGAAGAGTAAAACTGAAGAGAGTAAAAAGGAGTTTAGATTGATTGCAGAAAAATATGAGGCGGTTAGAAAAGTTAATCAGGAACTCCAGGACCAATGTAATGAACTTCAGAAGGAGATTGAGGACAAAGGAAAAATGCTAGAAAAATTTACAGAGGGGAGAAACAATCTGGATGCCCTTCTGGGGTCGAGGGTAAACTTCAATAGGGAGGGATTAGGATATAATCCCACAAGTAAAAAACCCGTTGAATTCAAAACTGTCACATTCTGACCCGCCAAGGGCAAAGAAAAACTAGAAACCCCATCCAGCTCCAAATCTGTCTCTACATTGAAGGTTTCGACCAGCAAATCTATTCAATCCACTGGTCAGCAGGCTAAGTCAGGAAATCCTGAGACTAGAACTGTTCCTGTGCAACAGTTGTGGAACAAAGGTTTTCACAGGACCATTCCTATTGATGTCACTAGAAAGGTGAACAGCTTTGTTGAGAAAGTTCAGCATGCTAGTTATCAAGGAAAGCATGCAAACATGCACCACCTTCAGTACAATTTTCATTCGAATAAAAATGGTTACATGAATTATGCTCAACACACACGTGTTTCCTTTAAGAGGCCAAAAAACAATTTCTTTGCTCGAAAACAACATAATTTTAATAGGAATAGGCTCATTCAACACCCACTGAGAAATACCAAGAAGGAAGAATCAATCTACATGAAATCACTGAAAAGAACAGTAAAACAAATGTGGGTTCCTAAGTGTGATTTGGATAAATTGAAAACTGTCTTTGGACCCAATTTGAATTGGGTCCCACATTACTTTGTCTGAACTCTGGCAGGTTAGCCTGGCAGCCGAGCATAACAAGTGGTATCTTGACAGCGGCTGTAGCAGGCACATGACAGGAGACCGGTCCAAATTTAGTAAACTGAAAATGAAGTTTGGGGGCCTGGTCAAATTCGGTGGAAATAACAGAGGAAGAATAATTGGAATTGGTACAGTTGGTAAGTCCTCTACTAACTCCATTGAAGATGTGTATCTTGTAGAAGGACTTCAGCACAACTTGATAAGTATAAGTCAACTCTGCGACAAAGGACACAAGGTACTCTTTGACCACAATTCCTGCACTATTTTTGAGCTGAATTCTGATAACGTCATGTTCAAAGGTCATAGAGTAAACAACGTATACATCGTAGACCTGGATGATAATCCTGAAACTAACTTGTGTATGTCTGCTAACTCTGAACAGGTTACTTTTGACTGGCATAGGCGTCTAGGCCATGCTAGTTTGTCTACAATGAATAAACTGTCTAAGCATAACCTAGTTAGAGGCTTGTCCAGAATAAGATTTCAGTTAGGGTCCAAGCTATGTGATGCTTGTGCACAAGGTAAACAGACTCGTGCAGTTTTTAAGTTGAGAACTGAGAGTCTTTCATGTAAACCGCTGCAGCACTTGCACATGGATCTCTTTGGCCCTACTCACATACAAAGTTTGTCAGGTAAGAGATATGTATTAGTCATAGTTGATGACTTCACCAGATTTTCTTGGTTGTTTTGTTTAGCAAATAAAAATGATGCTTTTGTTCACTTTGAAGAACTTTTCAATAAAATCAAACTGCAAGGTGAACATAATATCATTACAATTCAGTCTGACCATGGAAGAGAGTTTGATAACTCTTCATTTTCTGAATTTTGCTCAAGAGAGGGAGTGACTCACAAATTCTCTTCTCCCAGGACACCGGAGCAGAACAGAATTGTTGAGAGAAGAAACATGTCAATAATTGAAATGGCCAGGACTATGCTGATTAAGAGTGGACTTCCAAGGAGATTTTGGGCTGAAACTGCGAATACTGCATGCTACATTCTAAACCGAGCCTTGGTAAGACCTACTCATAGGAAAACTCCTTATGAACTTCTCAAGGGTAAGCAGCCAAACATTTCTTACTTTAAAGTTTTTGGCTCCAAATGTTTTATTCACAATAATGGTAAGAATGGTTTGGACAAATTTGAAGCTAGAAGCTCTCCTGGATTTTTCTCGGATATTCAGAAACCTCAAGGGCTTACAGAGTTTTCAATAAAGATGATCAAACTGTTGAAGAAACACCGCATGTAGTGTTTGATGAAAATGATTTCTCTAACAAAGTGATGAATGATGACAGGGAGCCATCTAATGAGGGAGATTTCTTGGAGAGAATTGAAGAAGAAGAAATGCAGCCAGCTGCTCAACCAGAAAACTCACAGCAAGAAGGAGCAGCTGAGGTAGGTGAACCCTCAGGTGAGATAATATTTCACAAAGACCACCCTAGTGAAAATGTCATAGGCAATTTGCATGATCCTCCTAGGACAAGGTCTCATTTTAGAATTGTCCAAGAACAGGACTTAGCTGCATTGGTATCTCAGGTGGAACCCAAATCTGTGGAAGAAGCCTTAAAACATGATTCTTGGGTATCCGCCATGTGTGAGGAATTAAATCAATTTGAGAAAAATATTGTATGGGAACTAGTTCCCAGACCTGATAACACTCATGTCATTGGCACTAAATGGGTTTTCAAGAATAAAGTTGATGAGAATGGAGCTATTTCTAGAAACAAAGCAAGACTTGTAGCTCAAGCTACAGTCAGAATTTGGTGTGGATTTTGATGAATCCTATGCCCCAGTGGCTAGGATGGAAGCTATACGAATTCTGCTTGCATTTGCATGCTCTAGGAACATTCGGCTGCAGCAGATGGATGTCAAAAGCGCATTCTTAAATGGGGTATTGAAGGAAGAAGTGTATGTTGAACAACCTCCAGGTTTTAATTTCTCTGTTCAGCCTAACAGGGTTTTTAGGTTGAATAAAGCCCTCTATGGATTGAAGCAGGCTCCCCGAGCCTGGTATGAGAGACTTTCTGAATTCCTCTTGAGCAAGGGCTACACTCGAGGTAAGGTTGACAAAACCCTCTTCACCAAAAATCTCGGAAAGGATTTAATAGTGGTCTAGGTATATGTTGATGATATCATCTTCGGATCTAACAATTCAAAATTGTGTAAAGAATTTTCTGAGTCTATGTCTCATGAATTTGAAATGAGCTTAGTTGGCGAACTAAAGTATTTTCTTGGGCTGCAGGTCAAACAAATGGAGGATGGTTGTTTCATAAATCAAACCAAGTATACTCTGGAGATGCTGAAAAGGTTTGGAATGACCAACCTCAAGACTATCTCAACACCCATGGGCACCAACTCCTCACTGGATTCAGACGAAAAAGGTAAAGAGGTGGATGCTAAATTATATAGAGGTATGATCGGTTCACTCCTCTACTAACAGCATCCAGGCCTGACATTCAATTTAGTGTAGGGATGTGTGCCAGATACCAGTTTAGGCCTACTGAATTACATTTGACAGCTGTAAAAAGAATCTTTAGATACTTATCTGCTACCCATGATCTAGGTCTTTGGTATCCTGCATCATGTAGTTTAGATCTCATTGCATATACAGATGCAGATTATGCAGGATGTAAATTGGACAGGAAAAGTACTAGTGGTCACTGCGAATTTTTAGGAGGGTGCCTAGTCTCTTGGGGATCCAAGAAGCAACACTCTGTGGCTCTTTCTACTGCTGAAGCTGAGTATGTGGCAGCAGGGAGCTGTGGCACACAGGTTATATGGATAAAACACCAGCTTCTGGATTACTCAGTTGAGCTAGGTTGCACTTCCATCTTTTGTGACAATACTAGTGCAATAAACATTGCAAAGAATCCTGTACTTCATTCTCGAACTAAACACATCGAAATCAGGCATCATTTTATTCGAGATGAAGTAGCTAGGAAGACCTTTGAGTTGATCCATGTTGGCACTAACTCACAAATTGCAGATATTTTCACTAAGCCACTGGATACTGAAAAATTTAGCACATTGCGCAGAGAATTAGGTATTTACAGGATTTCATGATTGAATAATTGATCTCTGAATAATCTGTCATGTGCTCTTATGCTTATCTATGCTCATTATCTGTTGCTGAAAATAACCTCATTATGAGTGTTTGCTGATTCACTCGTATTGATTGATATCACTTTATTTTCTTTGAGGTGTTTTGAGGTATGTCTTGGTTAAGTCTGAGTTGGAGTCAAGGTCTCAGGGGGAGCTAGTTTAATAATAGGAGTCATACTCTTTTGGCCAAATCTGAACATACTTTGAACGGACTTTTGCTGACCTTATAAGAGAATCAGTTTGAGTAGGTGTATAAAAGAAATTTTTGGATGTTTTATCCGTTAAGACTGTTCATCTAATTTCTTGTTAGAATTTCAGCTGTTAGTCCCACTGAGATCAAAATCTGAATTCAAGACTATCTTCCTAGACTGTAACTGACTTCTGATCTAGCCAGTACAGCATACCTACTTAGTCTAGTTAAGTCCGAAATGAGGTATATAGTGTTTTTGTCTGAAAAACTTTGGAGCTGGTGTATTGTTCTCAAACTGAATCAAGACTAATTTACAAGGTTTCAAGTGCAGTTTAATGAAAAATTCATGAAAGAAGTTTTAACAACCTTGTTAACTGTTCATTGAGAAACTGGGACTTTCATCAATGAAGTGAAAGAATCCCATGTCATGAGATGGCAGTATAAATCAGGCTTAATTAGTTGTCTTGATCATACAGAGCTATGGTACATATCTGGTTAGTAACTGGGGTGTCTGGCCTCTGGCAAAGGTGTCACCTTAATGTCAACACCAGTTAGAATACTATCTCTGTCCTCTTGTCAGAAGGGGTAATGTGGTCTTGCCACCAAGTAACTGGGGATTCCTGCCTCTAAACAAGGTGTCTCCCTAATGTCAAAGGTGTACTTGACAGATTTACCTTTGATCTTGACCATCTTTGAAAAATTTTCTCCCTCTTGGTATCAAGATCCTGTTCACTTGGCATTTAGGTCTTGGTTTGTTTGTTTTCAATACCACAGGTCTTTGTTTTCCTGACTTCCTTGCTTTATACTCTCTGAGTAAAGACATACTCTGACCATTCTAGTATCTTGTATCTTACTTACTTAGAATCTGGTTCTGTGTATGGAGCGAATCTTCATTCACCATTTTGCACACAGTCTGACTAACTGATCCTCAAAATCCTCACATAAAATTAATGGCTTTCTTAATTGCCTAAACATCTCAATAACTCTCCTTTATCAGCCATACTCTCTATTGTTTTCTCTCCACTGTCAGCAAGTTTCTTTTCGTGATATCTTCAGACCTGCCCCTAGTTTTGATGATGTCAAAGGGGGAGAGTGTCTTGCTTGTGTTTTGCTGAGGGGGAGCGAAAGATAAGTGCCCTGAGTTATCTAGTCAGAGGAAGGCAGTTGTTGTGTTCAGGGGGAGCTCTTGGGAGTCGTCAGAGGAGGCGAGTGTGTTGTGTGTCTGCTTTGCTTATCCTCACAGCTTATCTTCACATAATCTCATTGCACTTCATCTCTGTTATTTAATATAGTGTTGCCATCATCAAAAAGGGGGAGATTGTTGGATTTTTGTGACTTCCCTAGTGTTTTGATGATGAGCATCACTATGTTAAATATTGTCATTTTAATCAGATATCTTGCGAAATGTTATGCATTCGAACTTTCCATGATTAACAGGAAAAACTGCTATGAGATAATACCTTGCATGTCCGTACTGTTCCTTTCATACTTCGTGTTGTTTGTGTTCACTACACTTCGTGTTGTCCTTTTGTACGTCGTGTTGTTCCAACTATGTTTGTTGGTTGTCTTCGTGTCGTTATTTGTTCCATCGCGTGCTGAACACTGCAGCACCTCGTGCTGCTTTCTGTGCCACCTCATGTCACTCCATCTGTGTCACCCCTATGTCTTCGAGTCTTATGTTCTGGCCAAGTCTATACAGCCTCATCTTTACCTTCGTTCCAAGCCAAAGTCTACACATTCGTTTCCTTGGGCAAAGTCTATACATCGTGGCCTTGAACTCTCAGTCTGTACACTCTTTATTTCAAAGTCTGTACATTGTTGACTTGAAGCCGTTCCAAGTCTATACATCCTGTTGAGCGCAAAGTCTACACATCGCCGGACATCATATGAAGGCTGTACGATTGGAAGTGTCTTTCTTGCTTTGTGACCACACTTCGTGTCGGTTGCTGTGTTCGTCTTCGAGTTGGTTTCAGTCCGTGTCGTTTCGTGTCGTCCTCGTCTTCGAGTCGTTCGTAAGTTCGAGTAATTTTGTATTCGAGTCGTTTTGTTTATGTCTTCGTGTTGTTTCTGTGTTTGTGTCTTCATTTGCTTGTGTCTTCGTGTTATTTTTGTGTTTGAGTCTTCATGTTATTTCTGTGTTTGTGTCTTAGTGTTGCTTTTATGTCTTCGTGTTGCCTCTTTCTATCTTCGTCCAGGTTTCCTCTGACCACGTGTTTTACTATCGTTTTACTCCGTGTGATTTCCTTCTCACCTCGTGCTGTTCTCATCTGACTTCGTGTTGTTCCCTTTGTAGTGTTAGCTTTATTACTGTGTATCTCGTGTCGTTCTCTCTTTACCTCGTGCTGTTTTCATCTGACCTCGTGTCATTCTCCCTTTATTTCGTACTGTAGTAATCTTGTGTATCTCGTGTCGTTCTCAGAATAGTGCATTTCGTATTCCTACCACATACCTCGTGCAGTTTTAGTTTTTGTGGCCCTCAGTTTTAATAGTTTTAATTCTTTGCAGGAGAAGAAGAAAAACAAAAAGAAGAAGGTGGTCCGAGGAAGAATATTCCCCAGTGACTAGGCTGCACGTGATCCAATACTAAAGGAACCAATGCTATAAGGGCACGTGGCAAGAAGGTTCAGGATCGAGCGCGGGAAGCACACGCCTTGCATGCACCCTCCTGATTGCTTATAAAAGCACTGCCTCACCATCTACGAAAAGGGAGGAGCTCCGAGGTTACAGTAAAGAAATTTGAGTGAGAGCAGAAGAGAAAGAGCCTCCCTGAGAAACTAGAGTGTTCCAATTGAGAGAGAAGAGAGAGCAGAAGAGTGATCAGAAGATGGGTATTGACTTACGGATCAAATCCAAAATCTGCTGCTCAATTTGAGCTACATTGTTTCCAGTTTCTGAGTTTTAGATTCCTTCTTTCTTGTTTTTGTTTTTATCTGTTTTTCTTTCTTGATTGAAAGTTCTCCGTGTTACCTCCTGGTGTTCAGGGGAAGAGAGAGACGTGTTCTCTCTGGTTTACTTGCAACAGAGGTTGCAGTATTGTTCCCTCTCGTAGAAGAGGTGTTCCCTCTGGGATTCAGAGGAAGAGAGACCTTGGTCTCTGGTTCTAGTGACTGCAGATCACTAGTGTTCCCTCCGGTTGGAGGAAGAGGAAATTGTTTCCTGGTTTCTAGGGACTTGGCGTCCTTAGGGTTCCCTCCGGGTGTGGAGGAAGAGGGGAGGGTGTTCCCCTGGTGAAGCTGTGAATCAGCCGTTGTCGCAGACTGAGTCTGCTTTGCTAGCAGGTGCTAGTGGAAGCCTCACTACGATTTGAAGTGAGGGGTGGACATAGGCAGACTGGAGGTCTGACCGAACCACCTTAAAAACCTCTGAGTACTCGTGTGATTGTCTGTGGTGATTTTGTGGTGTGCCTTCTATCCACTCGAGCTATTGTCCGCACTACGTTTTTTGTGGGTTCAACTCCGAGATTGCTTGTTTTAAGTGAATCATTCTTCAGTAATTTTTAATCGGTTGAAAACAGTGATCTATTCATCCCCTCCCCTTCTAGATCACTTTATATTTCTTGTATCATACACATGGCTGAAGTCTTTTCAGGCTAAAGCTGATGTCCGGTCTTGTCACCGTACAGGTGACGATACCGATGAAATGATGTCCGACTTTGTCATCATTCAGATGGCAATGCCGATGAAATCCCAGTCTACCAACTGATGAAAATCTATGAATGATCTCAATAGAAATTGTGTCACCAATGGAGGCCTTCTCGGGTTCTGATATATTTGAAGTACCAATAAAGGCCGAGGTATATGTGAAGTCTAAAAAGCCCTAAATGGGCCTATAAAAGTGGCGACGGGATCCCCTTTGTCGAAGCCCAAGAGCGGCGCCGGGAAGCTGGAGTCCCACGCGCCGGGAAGTCTTCCTTCGATTGAGGCGCGCCGGGATAGGCCTGCCGATAAGATACCAAGAAGAGATATAAAACCCACCCCCTCGAAGAAGAAAAGAGAAGAGGACGGGGGAGAAGAGGAGATAGCCACAGAATAGAGAAGAGACCTGCAACCTCGTCCACGAGAAGAGGAAAAGAGCTGAAGAAGAAAAGAGTGAAGAGAGAAAGAGGTTTTTCGAAGCTGATCGAAGGTGGGCAACGGGGAGGGAGAGGAGTCAATGCTCCGCCCTCCCCTCCCCATTTCTGTAGTTCACTCGCCTAATTTCGATTGCTTCTACTTCTTCCTCTTGTGATGTATTCTGCGTTATGATAGCCGGTTTTCACACCGCTAGAATAAGACATAGTCTTCTTATATCTTCTTCTATGTACTCCCTCTGATGTGCGGATGTAAATGCAATGTTCTAATATATGAACGCTACAGGCTGCAGTTGATGCCTGCTGTCTGCTTCTCCGAAGCTCTATTGCTATTTCTCTATGTTTCATGTCTCCTCTTAAACTCAGTAGCATGCTATCCCCCTCCCCGGTTTGATTAATCGCCTGTTTATTAGTCTAGGTTTTCAAACGCTATTCGTGCTTATTCCAGAGCCAGGGACAGGTTATCCCTTGGCCTCTGAAGCAAAATAGAGACATATAGCAACAACTGCTCGATTTTATACGTTACATTCATGCTCATCGGCTCTGTTGAAGTCATCCCCGGGGCCAGAGACAGCCATCTCTTGGCCTCCAGATGACGAAGAGTATATTAAAATCATCCTCGGGGATTATTACGAACGCTGATGACGGGGATTCCCTAGACCACGTTCCTTCCCCCCAAATTCCTCTCCGCTTCTGGCCTTCCCTTTGAAACCCAAGCCAAAACCAGCTGCAGCCTGATGAGTTGATCCGTTCTGATTTCTCAGGGCCCGTCTATCGTGGCCTGAATCACCAGGAAACCCCTCAATCATCCATAAACCCCAAAACAGGGTGTCGTAGAACCCTGAAACGCATCTCGGCGCCCTCATCTATCTCGATTCCACGAACAGTAGAACAGGTGAATAGCCCTCGGCGCGAGCCTTCCTGCGCCGACAACCCCATTACTTTGTCCAAGCCGAAAAGCCCTCCACCATTTCTTCTCCGCACCGAGAAGCCTGCGCCGGGAGCCTCCTTTCTTCACGATTGGTCGCGCCGAAACCCCTTTGAGCAATTCCTCCTCGCGTCGGGAAGCCAACACCGGGAACTCCCTGGCCCTCTCACCTTGACGTCGGGAACCTGGCCTCCTTGCCCTTGCGCCGAGGGCCTCTTCCCCGTCGCGCCGGAAACCCCTCACATTGAGCCCGCCTATAAGCTCCCCGGCCCTTTTGTCTTCGCGCCGAGAAGCTCGCGCCGGGATCTCCCCTTTGGTTTCCTGATTTCACGCCGGGAATCCCCCCTACTCTTTGCCTTGGCGCCAGTAACCTTTTTGCCCGTTTAAGGTGCGCCGAGAGCCTACTCTGCTACCCAATGGGCCTCCGATACCTCTATCAAACCCACCCAGGGATACCCATGAGTCACCAGAGCTGTCCCGGGGATGAAATTAAAGGGAGTCAGACTCCCTTATGTTCCACTGATCCGCGTCGGATTTATGAGCAACCCCTTTAGTTAAGGTGAGCTCTGCCACTGCATGAGTGTTACCGGCTCTTATAAGGGAAGAGTCAAACATTACCCCAGGGCATACATGTGCAATGTGGGAGGTTCGCTCTCTCCCTTTCTCGGCTTTCATCCCGGCACTCCGTGGGTGATAGCCTATTCTCCCGTGGGCATAATCCAGATTATGGGGAGGTGCTGCCGAAATGTCGATCGATGTTTTAACCCCGATAAGTCCCGGGAGGTGCACATCACACACCCCCCCGTCCGGCTCAATCTTCCGGGGAATATGAATACTGCGAGGCGCTTGGCTGGGTGAGAAATATGAAAGGGGACATCTCCCCGATGATGGTCCAGACCTCGTCCCGCCACTGCGTGGACGGTGTCCTATTCCTACCAGGCACGACCCACATAAGAGGTGGTCATGTCGGTGTAGTAATCTGCTGTGCACTAAATTATCTTCTCATAATAACAAGGGTTTCAATATCATACACTTCATTTTTAGCCGCCCCGAGTGGCCTCCTATTTTGGCGTTTAATCAAGGGTTGTCCTTCTTAGGAAGGGCGTAATTAACGTCATAGCCTTTATGGTGTGACGGACTTCCGGTCCCGACTCGGACTTCACAATCGACTGACCAAGTCAAGTCGAGCGCATAATAAGATTGTCACCCCGGTGACTGGCACGCCTAATAAACCAAATTAATTAATAAATAAAAAAATAATAAGCGAAATGAATCCGTCCCCACAGGTGACTCCAGATCTCTCTCTCCCAGAGTTTCCGATCCGTGTGGAGGATAGGCGAGAGCAGCACCTGCGGAACAAGGTCATCCCCTTGGTAAAGGTCATGTGGCAGCGACACTCTGGTGGTGACGCTTCTTGGGAACGTGAGGACGAGATGCGTCAGCAGTTCCCTTACCTGTTTGAGTGAGACCTCCTCTTCTTTCCCCTTGGGTTGTTCTCAATTTCGGGGACGAAATTCCTTAAGGGGAGAGAGCTGTAATATCCCGGACCTTTCAGATCCTTCTTCGTGGGTCCCAGATCTGATTTCTCGGAGCGTCTGGCTCCGTTGTTTTTGAAATTTCGTTTCGGCCATTCTTCGTGTTCGGATCGGTGCGATCCGGAGTTGTTTCGGAGGCTCGGAGGCGTTCCGCGGCTTTTCTGTGCGTGTTTTCCGATTTCCGGTATGTGTTTCGGCAATTCCTTCGGAACCTCGTTGCGGGTGAACCGGGCCGTTCACCTGGGCACGAGTGGTACCGTTGCGATCGGTGCATCCCGAGGATTCCAGAAATATAAATTTTAATTTTTTGTATTTTTCTGAAAAAATAGATTTTTTATATATTCCCATTTCTTTTCTTTTTCTTTTCCCCTTTCTCTTTCTTCTTCTTCTTCCTCCTTCCTTCCCCAACCGTGGCCGCCCTCTCCCTCTCCCTCTCTCCCGTTCGAGCACGGCGACCACCGTTTCGACTGCAGACGGCAGCGGTGCGACGTGGCAAGGACGTGGGTGATGTCGAGACGATCGTGCGGGCGTGCGACAAGCGTGGCTAGCGTGGGGAGGCGGGGTTCTAAATGCGTTCTTCGCGATTCACGGACGTTCCGCGGAGTATTCGCTCCATTGAGGTAGGGTGACGTTCCTTAGCTCCCCGCCGTTCATTTCCGTGGTTTATAGGCCGAGGGGAGGCCGAGAGGGGTGTGATTGAGCATGTTGGGGTTTTTCCATGATTTGGGGAGAGCTCGCCCGATTTATGGATTTGATGCATGAGTTCACGTTTTGATGGCCTAGAATCATGCTAGGGGTCCCCAGGGGTCTTCCCCTTTGATTTCCCCCTCTCTAGTGGAGGCATGGGGGCGTGGTTGAAGTTTTCGGCTTTCCCGCCGTTCTCACCGTCGGGCGCGTGTGACGGTCCTTCCGTCACATGATGTGACGCGCCTCGGGGGGGGGGGGGGGGGGGGGGGGGGGGGCGTCACATGCCCTTTGGTTAGCCTTTGGGGGTCAGGGACTGTGACGGGCAATGTATATGACGCGCCTGGGCTGGGCAGTTAGGGGCTTTCCGACCGTTGGTGTTGACCGTTGGGGGTCTGCGTGTGTAACGCGCCAGGGCGAGCGCGTTGCATCCGAGTGACGCGCTGGGGCGAGTGCGTTACTCCCTGGGTTACCCCAGGTGTGAGGGGCGCGTAACGCGCTGGGCCAGGCGCGTTACATTCGTGTAACGCGATGGGCCAGGCGCGTTACATTCGTGTAACGCTCAAGAGGGGAGTGTGAGGCGCGTGTAACACGCCAGGGTGGGCGCGTTACATTTGCGTAACGCGCTGGGCCAGGCGCGTTACATTCGCACTGGACCAGGCGCGTTACCCTCTGCGTTCGTCAGGCCGTGTAACGGCCTGCGTTAGACCGCCAGGTGTGTGTAACGGTCTGGCCTAGACCGTTACAGCCTTGTGACGGTCCCGGGGTGGGCTGTCAGGCGCCTGGTTGCCCCGAGAGGGCTGGAACCCCATTTTTAGTCCGACTGTGGCCACCGTGCGACGGGGCCGGTGCGTGGGGTGGTCCCCGTGCGTCATCGGATGCGGACGTCATTTTCGGTGACTTGAGAGTCTACTCCTTCAGTGACCCTCCACTAGTCATAGCCTACCAGTACGCGGTACCGGTCGCACCAGGGAGTGGTGTACGGGCTTACCCATAGAGGCGGTTTGTGGACCGGTTGCCGTCGGGCCCCACGTCTTGCAGCCAGAGTCCGGCTGAGGGGAAAACCGGTCAGAGGGCCAGACCAGGGACGCGCGGTTTGTGTGTGCACACGTGGTTGGGGGCGGTTTGACCCACGTCGACGGACGTGACCCCAGTTAGTCACTTGTTTGTGGTTACTTGTTCGGTGTTCACGCCTTTGGTAGGAGCTACCACGCCAGGCGGATCACCTACGGCGCGGTGTAAGACGTCAGGGGACACTACCGGCTGTGCTTCTAGTGGGAGCTACTCTTGTCGAGTACGGAGTGACAGACTGTCAGTCGTATGTTTCCAACCTTCGGGTTTTGTCGGGTCGACCGTTGAGTTTCGGTTGTCTCACTGCGGCACGTGTGCCGGTAGGCGTGCCGTAGGACCTTTGTTTAGTGGAGTACAGGGTTTTCCTTTCCGAGGTGCTCTCCTACCGCTAGTGTAGTGGTTTCTCGTTTTACGAGGTAGGGTTCAAGTGATCCCTACTGAGTCTTTTTCCGAGACTCATTCCCTGCGTATTTTCACCATGTTTCAGGTGAGACGCCGCCCCAGGGGAGCGCGTCTGGGGTGCAGCGAGGTGCGGGTGCCCAGAGGTAGTGCCAGAGGTCAGAGCCGGGTGATGCGCGGAAAACGCACGTCGTTAATACGCTCCGCTACCAAATTAAAATATCCGGCCCACAAATTATATAAATAGAATAGTTAAGTGGTGAGACCGAGTCGAATCCACAGGGAGAAGTATATTTGAAAGTTGAAAATCTTGGGTTTTTAAGATTTAAAAATCAAGAGAATTGAATTTAAACTGCCTTAGAAAGATTGGGATGTAATTTAGAAGGGTGGAATTGATAGAAGAACAAATAGACAATTATAATGAAACTAAGGTGAACTAAGAAAAAAATAACTTTTAAACTGGTGAGAATTAGAAGAAGTGGAACAAATAAAAGTTGTAGAAAATGAAAAGATGAAGAAGTTTGCTGAAGAACACAGAGACCGAAAATGAGAAGAAGACAGTGAAAAATGTGAAAAACTCAATAGCTATCAGTGCGGATGAACAGTAATATGACAGAAATCAGAACAGTGAAAACTTAATTATAACTCTCAAAATAAGAAGATTTAGAAGAAGTGGTAGAAGAAGAAATTTTATATCTACAAGAGAACAACAACTTTCATGAAGAATTCAGAGTAAAAAGAAGACTGGAAAGACTTCAAAACAGAAGAATACTAGAAGGTATCACCTCGGATGAACAGTAATCACGTAGAACAGCACTTAAGAAAATGGAAAATAACTTTCAATATAGAAGGAATTGAGGGAAATAATAGAAAGAGAAGTTGAAGACCACTTACAAAATTGACAAGTTTGTAGAAGATAATAAATTGAAATAAGGATCACACAAGCTTGTAAATTGATTATGAAGAGCCAAAAATGGCTAAGAGTACAATGAAAGTATTCAATACAAACTTCAAAACTTAAACATAAAGCTCTCAAAATCTATCCCTACCAAAGCCACAAAGCAAGAACTTCAAGAACACTTACAAATCTTAGCAATCCATAGCTTCCTACTCCTTGCTATCTCCTCTCTTCTCCTCCTTTCATTACAATTGAACCCCTTTATATAGGGTAACACAACAACCCTATTCTAATATGAACACTTATTGCTTCTTTTGTTGACAAATACAAGCAATGACTGCTATTTTTGAATTGGAATTGTGTGCTAGCATGTGCTGCACACTTTTCTAATTTTTCTGATTTTTTGGCCTTTTTCTAGCCCCTTTTCCTTCCTTTCTCTCTTTTTCTCTCTCTTTTCTCTCTCCTGGCCGGCCCGTGCGCTGCGTGCGCCGCGCGCCTCTCTCCTCCTTTCTTCTGCGCGTGCGTGGACCGCGGCTGCGCCGCCCGCGGTTCGGCCACGGCTGCGCCGCGCCCCCCCTTTGACTGCGTCTGGACGCGGGTTGACCGCGCGTGGGCGCGGTGCGCCTTGTGCCGCTGGCACCGCGGGTGGGCGTGCCGCGCCCACCTCCGCCTTCCGACCTGCATAAGAAAAACACACGCACACACTCACGTGTAATATAAATATATATATTATATATATTATGTCTATATCTTATATATATATATAGCTTAAAAAATCCGTAAAAATGTCAAATAAATTCTTTTTTTCTATATTTTTTTCTTTTCTTTTTGAACACTCCTGGGCTTTTGGCCTTTATTATTATTTTGTTATTTTCCCTTTATATTTTTTTATTTTTATTTCTTGTTGCTTCTCTCGTACCGAGTGCCTACATAAATAAAGAAATATTGTTATTAAAATTATTTACTTTCAAAAAATTAACTTTTTGATTCTAAATTAACAGTAAGTGTGATACGTGCATATTTATTATTATTTAAGCTCATAAAAATGTGTATAATCATGAGTTAATATGTAAAAATACACACTTAACACACCCCCCAACTTACTCATTGCTAGTCTCTTTAGCAATGCAAATAATGAAAAATTTTAGGACCAACAAGAGTGTAGAATATTCATGCTACATTTCGAGATCATCTTTCATAGAGTCAACTAAAGATCAGGAATCTGTAATAATTACCACAGACCAGCATTATGTAGGAAATATGTACATGATCAAGAAGTCAATTTAAAGGTCAATAGCACTCGTGCATGTGTAATACTAAATTCACAGTATATACAATTGCGTCCTTCAGTTGCTATTCCGAACAAATGCCTTTCAATTCTACACTTCTTAATTAGAGCGTTCAGTACACTAGTTTTTTGTCTGCCTTATTGCTTTGTCCCTTTTTGGGATCTATATTTTTTTTCTTTTCTTTTCTTTTTTTCTTTACACACATGATGTTGCACTACCCTTCACTGTTTTACGCGAACCTCAACACGTCTTAGGTGAAGTTGGCCCGGTTACACAGATCAAAGTTCCCTTTTCCTTTTGACGCGAACCTCAACACGTCTTAAGTGAAGTAAGCCCGGTTACTCAGAATCGGAGCATTTTTCATTGTATTTTTCTCAAAATTTTATTTTTCAATAGATAACATGGCAGAAAGCTTTTAAAAGATCTCTTCTTCAAGAAGTGCTGAATATCAGACAACATACTCAAAATAGCAGAAGGCTTGTCCTACGTGTTGCATTAGCGTGCAATGTGATTGTATTTTTCTAAAGTGCACATGAACTTTAAAGAAATTCTTAAATCAATCTTCCATGGCTCGATTAGATAAATGTTCCATCATCCTTCTCCTAGTCTTTTCTATTCAAGAATTACTTTTCATGAGAGCATAAATCAAGAAAACTCAATTGGGTGTTATTGTGGATTTAGGAAAAAAAAATTGTAGGCGAAATAAGGTTGTATATGATAATATGATTTCCGTCCCCCCAACTTAAATGATATTGTCCTCAATGACATGAATAATAGGGATTAATAGAACAATGTAGACATGAAATGTGTAAAGGAATGAGACAACCTGATGGAAGTGAACTTCGACGGGCATCCTTGCTGGAATGAGAGGTGGCACTTTGCTTTGAAAATCTAAGAAACTGAGTAAGCAATTAGCTCTCTCCCCCCAACTTATCATTTATTCAAACCTATAAAATAAACATAAAATCACAATAAAAATTTGGGTTGTCTCCCAAAAGGCTATTTATTATCATACGAAACTATTAAAGGTTTGGGTTGCCTCCCAAGAAGCGCTTAGTTTAACGTCGTCTGCCAGACGTAATGCAGTTCACTAACCAACGGGTGGCATTCAGAATGAGCCACCAAGTGATCTTATCCTCTGATAAATTCCACCCCTTGGACCATTGGAGGAAAAGATTATGCCTCGATAAATGTGGGCTAGAAGCATGCCAAGGTGGGTCTAGGAATCTGGACGGACCCTTTCGGTTAAAGATTGGTGAAGAATTATCATATCTTCAATTATAAAATATTCCTATGTATGTTTAAGGTCCTTATAAGTATTAAACACATGAATGCGGACCTTAATTTTCCTTAGCTTTTCTCGTTCATCCTCAATTTTAAGGTGTACTTGCGTATTGTTAAGGTGAGAGAGGATAATGGTGTTATGGATTTTTGGGGAATCTACCACATGGCCAGTGTCAAGGAGATAAGGAGGATTAGGAATGAAATCAATGCGCTCCTCAACACAAGAATTCTCAGAAGGCTCATATGGATCTAACCAGTTGGTGAGTTGCAGAATATTTGGAATGATTATGGATTCACCAAGGTTAGGGAATGGTAAAAGATCGATATCATCCCTTAAATCAGGAGATGCCTGGCTAGAGTGAATTTCAAATGGAGGACCCGGTTCCTCAATTACCCAAGAAGATTGGCGTATGGTCACACTCAATTCTCTCTCCACACTCATATTTTCATCATCATGTACTCGGAAATAAGATTCATCAAATTTAGGAATGGCAAGTAATGGAATTTGATCATTGACTGGCAAATCATCATCCTCTTCTTCTCTCCCCAATGACTCAAGATCATCATAATCCTCAAACTCATCATAATCCTCTTCACAAGTGGAATTGGATTTAGGCATCTTAGGATGCTCTTCCTTTAAGTCCTCCTCATAAGATTCTTCTATGATTCCCTCAAAATCAACAGTGATATGAGCGGTAGATTGGGGGATCATAGATTGATCATATGGACTTTTATCGTTATCACATCCATCAAATCCAAGAAGTTGGTCCTCAAGACTTGTGGTGGAGTTGCTAGGCATTGGATCGACTTCTATTTCTCTGATGTTTTTAGCAACCCGACTCACATGAGCTTCAAAGTTTTGTAGTTGTTCCCGAAAGGCTTGTTGTTGAGTCTGGAAGAGCCGTGTCAATTGATCAAACATCTCCTCCTTATGCAAATCTGTGTATGGAGGAGATAGATAAGTGGGCTGAGAGTCAGATTGTGATGGATAGTAGTTTGAAGGGCACTCAGTCCGAGAATGAGATGGTGGAGAGTGTATGGGATGCCCTCCATAATAGGGTTGATCATAAGAATCATTTGGGTATGGGGCCCAATTTTAAAAATCTTGTTCTTGAGGACTTTGGCCTTAATCCTGATAAGACTCCCAAGAAGAATCATGTTAATCTCTCCAACCAGAATTAAAGTTATTTGGACATAGGTCAAAATAAGGTGTGGAGAGTTCTGGAGACATTTGGGTTTGTCTTGCTTGGTCCATCCAAGAGATTGTTGGTTGATTTTCCCAACTAGAGGTATAAGGATCTGAAGGTGATTCATAATCGGGCTGAAAAAATTGTTGATCATATTGGGCTTGCTCTGGGAGGAAAGGTAGATCATGGCCCCCAAACTGAGTGGTTAGAATATGGTCTTGGGTAAACGATGGAAACTGGGCCATCATAGGTGACGGGATCTCATTTTGGGCCGACTACGAATATGGACTGTCATAAGAGGTCGGGTTGTTTTGGGTGAGAAATGAGTGTGGATTTGGACAACCACCTACATAATGGGCCGAGTTATCCCACATGTGATCATTATCATGGTGACTAGGTGGTATGAAGGGGTCTTGATCCATGGCTAGAAATTGATCAAATTTATGAGCTAATTGGTCAAACCTAACTAAGTTGTGTGTCTAATCCACTGATGAAAGTTATGATCTCACCATTTTTTGTTGATTTTATTTTTTTGATTTTTTTTATGCAAACAAATTATCAATTCAAGTCTAACTTAGATTCACCATCAAACTTATCCACCGGCCAAGTAATAGGTGTGGAAGTGGGAGGCTCCCCTTACTTTCACAAGGTCCTAATTAAGTAACCACTTTCCCGCTTATAACGTTTGCCGTTGACCTCAAGCCTTAGACACCAGTTTCGAAGATGATAGTGAGACCAAGTTATACTTTTTTGTGTTTTTGATTTTCTATTTTTTTAGGTAGTGAACTGAGCTAGTCCACCATATTTTTGTATTTCTTCTTTTTTTTAAGAACATTTCTAAGCATGAAAACTAATTACATAGTGAAAGTAAAAATAAAGAAACTAAATCTATAGAAAGAGGGTAAGAGTTCTAACCATAAACACATTCCCTCGTTCTTTATTGGACAAATGAAAAATAACAAGATTAAAGGATAAAGAAGACTTACCTCGAGGAGACATAACATTTGTTTTTGACATTTTCAAAAATTGTTATTTTTTATGCTTTTGTGGATCCTTTTATTTTTCTGCAAAAATAAGAGTGATCACCAATATATATATATATAAAAGAAAGCACAAAGTTATCAACTTTCAATTCAACCCCTCCCCGACAACGGAGCCAAAATTTGATGCGCGGAAAACGCACGTCGTTAATACGCTCCGCTATCAAATTAAAATATCCGGCCCACAAATTAAATAAATAGAATTGTTAAGTGGTTAGACCGAGTCGAATCCACAGGGAGAAGTAGATTTGAAAGTTGAAAATCTTGAGTTTTTAAGATTTAAAAATCAAGAGAATTGAATTTAAGCTGCCTTAGAAAGATTGGGATGTAATTTAGAAGGGTGGAATCGATAGAAGAATAAATAGACAATTATAATGAAACTAAGGTGAACTAGGAAAAGAAATAACTTTTAAACTGGCGAGAATTAGAAGAAGTTGAAGAAATAAAAGTTGTAGAAAATGAAAAAATGAAGAAGTTTACTGAAGAACACAGAAACAGAAAATGAGAAGAAGATAGTGAAAAATGTGAAAAACTCAATAGCTATCAGTGCGGATGAACAGTAATATGACAGAAATCAGAATAGTCAAAATTTAATTATAACTCTCAAAATAAGAAGATTTAGAAGAAGTGGTAGAAGAAGAAATTTTATATCTACAAGAGAAAACCAACTTTCATGAAGAACTCGGAGTAAAAAGAAGACTGGAAAGACTTCAAAATAGAAGAATACTAGAAGGTATCACCTCGGATGAACAGTAATCACGTAGAACAACACTTAAGAAAACGGAAAATAACTTTCAATATAGAAGGAATTGAAGGAAATAATAGAAAGAGAAGTTGAAGAACACTTACACAATTGACAACTTTGTAGAAGATAATAAATTGAAATAAGGATCACACAAGCTTGTAAATTGACTATGAAGAGCCAAAAATGGCTAAGAGTACAATGAAAGTATTCAATACAAACTTCAAAACTTAAACATAAAGCTCTCAAAATCTATCCCTACCAAAGTCACAAAGCAAGAACTTCAAGAACACTTACAAATCTTAGCAATCCATACCTTCCTACTCTTTGCTATCTCCTCTCTTCTCCTCCTTTCATTACAATTGAACCCCTTTATATAGGGCAACACAACAACCCTATTCTAATATGAACACTTATTACTTCTTTTGTTGACAAATACAAGCAATGGCTGCTATTTTTGACTTGAAATTGTGTGCTAGCATGTGCTGCACATTTTTCTAATTTTTCTGATTTTTTATGATTTTTCTGGCCTTTTTCTTCCTTTCTCTCTTTTTCTCTCTCTTTTCTCTCTCCTGGTCGGCCCGTGCGCTGCGTGCGCCGCGCGCCTCTCTCCTCCTTTCTTCTGCGCGTACGAGGACCGCGGCTGCGCCACCCCCGGTTCGGCCACGGCCCCCCTTTGACTGAGTCTGGACACGGGTTGACCGCGCGTGGGCGCAGTGCGCCTGGTGCCGCTGGTGGGCGCGCCGCGCCCACCTCCGCCTTCCGACCTGCAGAAGAAAAACTCACGCACACTCACATGTAATATGAATATATATAATATAGATTATATATATTATATATATTATATATATATTATGTCTATATCTTATATATATATATAGCTTAAAAATCCATAAAAATATTAAATAAATTCCTTTTTTCTATATTTTTTCTTTTCTTTTTGAACACTCCTCGGCTTTTGGCTTTTATTATTTTTTTGTTATTTTCCCTTTATATTTTTTTTATTTTGTTTCTTGTTGCATCCCTCGTACCGAGTGCCTGCATAAATAAAAAAATATTGTTATTAAAATTATTTACTTTTAAAAAATTAACTTTTTGATTCTAAATTAACAGTAAGTGTGATTCGTGCATATTTATTATTATTTAAGCTCATAAAAATATGTATAATCATGAGTTAATATGTAAAAATACACACTTATCACCGGGGTATGTCCTGTGTAGCTGTACTTTTCTTTCTTATCTCTGTACTAGTGGTGGACTACTACTGTTGTTGTTATTTTCCATTGTGGACCATGTAAAATACTAATTTATTTCCTGCTTCATATTATAACTGTTTAATTTCTGTAATTATTTATGATATTGTGTAGTTTCCACACCATCCTTCTAACCCTTCCGAGTCTTCGGACTCATGGATGACGGTGCGAGTCTCGGGTTATCGGACCTTCCCGATAATCGGATTCTCGGGTCGTTACAGCTAGTGTGTTTTGATCAATCTTCAAGATTGCGCCTATGCTACGGGCAATGGATCAGAGCATGGGTTCTTGATAAAAATTGAGAGGGAGATCAAGTAGTCCCACCCACATAATAACAATAGGGGAGTCCACCTTTGGGGAGAACTCCATAGACCATCAGAAGAAACGGAATAAGCGCCCTTGCAGGTAGAGCATCTCCTTTAACAAAACTTGGAGATAATCGCTAAATGCGTGAAACATGATCAACATGTGCTTAGGATTAAGAGAGCTAATAACAAAATCTCGCTGAAAGTTGAATATGTGTAAGAGGTGAGATTAGATGTCCTGAAAGTGTGGTCGGCCCATGAGAGTTCGTGCAATAACAATAAAAGGCAAGAGAGATGGTCGACTTCTTGATTTCTTCGGTCGAGAGGAAAGCCGTTGGCTCCCATTCATCAATATATGTAGGAGGGTGGATATCAACAGACAGGGGAGGCTGCGTTAGTTACTCGAGAAGGGCCTGTGCGAAGGACCGACCGAGAGACACCTCGCAGTTGGCGACTGAGACACGTCTGCAATAGCAGAGGCAACGTGAGGTCAAGAGTAAGTAGGAGCAAGGCCAGAGGGACTAAGGGCGGCAGGGTGTGGCCCTATCTTGCACCGGCCATGACTAGTAGGGGCCAAGAATGCCGATGACGGCCTGCTTCTGCCATGGAACTCTCACAGAGCGAGAGGGCATCCTTGTGGTGGGTCAAAGAGTAATGGGGTGTTTGGGAGCACTTTTGAAAAAAAACTATTTCTACCTCAAAGATTAAATTATGTCAATTTTTAACTTAACTTTTAAAATTGATAAACATAAATATCTACAATTTGGTAAAAATGTTATAATTTTTAAAATTTATGTCAACCTGTTTGGGGATCTTCCTCCCAGCTTCGTTGGACGTAGGGGGAGGGGAGACCAGCGGGGGAGGACGCAGGGGGAGGGGGGAGAGGCAGGCGAGGGAGATGGGGGAGGGGGGACCGGCGAGGGGAAGACGAAGGGGGAGGGGAGACCGGCGGGGGAGGGCGGATCGGCTGGGGAGGACGTAGGGGGAGGGGGGAGAGGCCGACGAGGGAGATGGGGGAGGGGGGAGAGGCCTCGCAGGTCGGCGGGAGAGGGACACCCAAGAGGGGTCAGCACGGGGGAGAGAGAGACGAGAGAGCAATCTCAAAAAAAAAAGTAGAGAGTTATTTTTTTTGAAACAGATTATAACGTGGAGAGATTTTTTCTCTAAAATTTAGGAAAGGAACACCAAACACCCTTTAGTGAGTTCTCTCTCTCTTTTTTAATTTTGAGATAGAAAGAGGGGGAAAAACGCAACCAAACACCCTATAACTACATTTATGTTATAACCCAAGATAAAATAATGTTAATTTTCTATTATGTCGCAATAATACTTACAATGTAAGGAGTTCTTTCTTATCGTTTTACCAATGTTTCTCTAGGATAAAACAATAAACTGAGCCAAAGTAAGTACTTATGGTTGGGTTAAATTATAAAATTTAATTTAATTTTGATTACTTTATCATGTTTGCCCTTTAAGGATAAAGAAGACAAAAATACCTATTTTTACTTTAAAATAAAATAAGATCTTTTAAGCTAAAAGGGAAAATTGAAGTGAAAAGAAAGACTACTCATCTTTATACAATACTACTATATATCAAGGTTTATTCACCTGATACTGTATCATTTTTTGACATTACAGTACGATACGACATTGTACCGTACCGTCACGTGATAAGAATAAAGAACTATTTAATAAATATATATTATAATAAAATGTGAACAATAAATTGTATATAGTTTAGCGGTAAATGAGTGTGTTGGTTATGTGTGAGATAAAGGGTTTGAATTACACAATTGTCATGAGTTTTTTTGACTTCTTTTTCATAAAGAATAATGAAAAAATAAAAAAATAGTGTAGTTCACGGGTTTCAAACCTTGGTCGCAACGTTCTAAAGGAACAATCCAAACCAAATTACCAATGAAGTCACATTTAACATAAAATAGTATACATCATATTTAAAAGAAGATAAGTAGCGTACCAATTACGTACCACAGAGTGATCATATCGATGTTAGACTGGTACAATATGGTACATGTTATTCGTCTCGTACCAGATCTGTTTGTAAAATCTTACTATACATTATATATTTTTTTAGATTTTATAATAATACCCCCTTATAGGTTTATTTGTAAAATTATTTTTTTTCTTATTATTTTGAATAACCACACCCCATCTTAATACTTGTAAAAAAGCCCTTGCCATCACTCACTATCGAAAGATCTTTTATTTAACCCTAGTTAATTTTTAACTAAATTTAAAATATATATAAAATATCTCGCATACACTCTTTCTCTCTCTTCTTATATTTATATCTTTACTTCTCCTTCACAATATGTTCATCAAAGTAACTATTTTTATTAAGGTATTTTAATCCAAAATATTTAGTTTTACAGATAAAAAATAAAATACTACTTGAATCTTTAATAAAAATAAACTACGTGAACATTTTGGCACTACATTAATATTAGAGGTTTATTAATTATAGAGATTTTTGCACGAAAATTATTGTTAAAGATGATTTTATAAAAAATTATTTCTAGAAATGCATTAGTATATATGTCAGTGAGTTAATTCAAACAATGCATAAATATAATTTAAGCATGATTTTTTAATAATTTTTTAGTAAAAAAAGTGATATACATCCAAATAAATATGATGTTTTGTACTATTCATATTTACACCGTGATACGTCTGCTAATACGTTCGCATGAATATTTTTTTTTACAAATTCTCATTTAATAATAATTTTGATGCAAAAAACCCCTTAATTATATGTCTAAGGGGGAGACGTAACAGTACAACTTAACATATGTATACGCTTTGTTTCGAAAACATATGTACATACTTTAATTAATAAATAAACATATCAACATCAAAATTTATTCCAAAAATATTACAATCAGCTTGCATTAATTCTTTGATCTGACCTTTTTTGGGGAATGTTAATATAAAAATACACGATCAGGAGTCCGGACAACCAAGAACCATTCAACACTTCGAACCCGGACAACCAATAAGAACTAGCAACCGAAGAAAGCACCAATGCATGTGCAACATGCCCAACAAGATTGGCTCACAAATGATCTGGGCCCAACAAAGTGCCATGTTTAATCGACCAAGTAAGGAAGAGTAATACTTAGTGCATCTCACGCACTAATTATATTCATCGCTGTAATTAATTTAATATTTAATTTTTTTTTGAATAGCTCTCACGTCAAATTAATTTGGTGTGTCGTTCACGTCATCAGATGACGTGACAGGAGAGTCACGTAAAAAAATAAAATCCCCCTGTGACAATGTCACTATTCATAGAGTAGACATTTTTCTTTTAATTGGCTCCCACGTCACCTCACCTGATGACGTGCACGACACATCAAAATTAATTAGACGTGAGATCTACTTAAAAAAATTAAAAAAATATTAAATATTACACTAATTACACTGATGGATGTAATTAGTGAATGGGATACACTAAACAGTACTCAATCTGGAAAGTGGAGGGGTTGTATAATCGACCAAATCAGGAGGACAGAACAACCGAAGGACTAGTTTCCACGCATATGCATCTATGTGTGAGGTTTAAAATACCAATCGATGAACTTTCAAGATCGGACATGCAAAAAACGAGATACATAAGAGAAAGAAAATACTCACTGCACACCCTGGTGTGTAGCCGGTGGGGCGGCACATCACTCGTGATGGCGAGGGTCACACCACCCATCTCATTGGTCTTGGTTGGACCAATGGATGAGCGATGCGTCTCGCTGGTTACACATCTGGGTGTGCGACAAGTTAGACTCACGAGAGAAAGTCGGGAGATAGACTTCCAGCTCTTAGACTCTAATAAGGTTATTTTGATAATAAGTTATGATAAGTTAACCCGAGTGGACATAGGATTGGTTATTCTTGGATTTTCATATTTTTAATTTGGTAGCTATCTTACTCGGAGTCGAGTAGGATACTTATGGGAGAGAGATGGAATGAGTTAATATCGGATTAAGAGTATTAACCTTATCCGATCTCAACTGATGTATTCTGACTTCCAAATGTAAATAACCCATCCATCCGTGAATAACTCATCTTAACATGTCTTATTCTAATATCAAAGTGGCTCTATTTGATTTCAGAATAGGATAAAGGAGAATATTTACTTGATAAGAGAGAAAAGTGGGTGTTAGATACAAAAGAGACGGTCTAACCGGGGGTGGGTAACGCATTCGCACCCGCTCCCTCGAATGTGCTACCCCGGTTCCGATAACAAAGGGGCGCTGAGAGATTATGGGCCTTGAGTCAATTACTTCGGCCCAACAGCCTACACTAGGCCAGAAAGGAGTGTTGGAGCAACCCACCGAGCCGGCCCCTGAATGCTCGGCTGATCCAATTCGGTTGATGCAGCACCGCCTGCACGTTCTGCTCCCGATGACCGGCCCAGCAACCTCAAGCCGGAAAGCTTTTAGCCGAACCGACCTTTGATGGTGGAAGCAGATCCTCAACAATTATTGTGATTTAAAATCCTTCAATAATTTATCACAATTTGTCACCTTAAAATGGAAAAAAAATCTCATTTTTCATCTGTTATCACGTGCAAACAATTTTTATTGCTAAAAAAAATAATGAAATGATGCGATATACAGAGATGTGATAGTGCCCATATTGCATTCATATGTATGACACGGTGTAGAAGCAAGTGACATACAGTAATCATTCCCTCATGCGTTGCATCATTTCAGTAGTTATCTGGTAATGGAAACCACCAGCATCATTAAAATCGACCAACACCCTAAGATTCCTCCTTTCGAATGACAAGTTATGATAGATCATGGAGGGATTTTTTACACCATTCGCCTTTCATGGTGATGGCGTAGGGCCGATTTTGATACCGGGGTAAGATATCAGATGAGAGAGAATGTGTGGATTTTAATTGGCACTACAATTATTCGTTTAAAATCTGAACCGAAATTGAATCCGTATCCGTTTGATCGAATAATCATTCGAATAAAATATGCGACGAATAATTTAATCGGATATCGAATAATCTAATTAATTATTAATCGGATATCAATTCGACTATTGAGATATCCGTGTTAAATATTATCCGACTGAATATGAACCCATAGATAATATTTATGGATACACATATTCTATATATAATTAACTCAAATCTTAATATATTACTTGGTTGTTCTTTTTTACCTCATTTTTGTCTCAAAATACAATCTAGAAATAAGAACTCAACTTACACCCATTCGATAAACCCTCTCCTAAAATAAAAATAACTTTCACCCTTTATTTTTTTTGAGAAAATAACCCGTAACGTTTTCACACGGCTGTCACGACTCACCTCCAAGTAAGTCTTATAATTATTCGTTTAAATTTCGAATCGAATTCGAGTTTGTGTTGATTAGATAGTTATCTGAATAAAATATCTAAATGATAATTTAATCAGATATCAGATAATTCGACGATTAATCGGATATAAATTCAGATATCACACTATCCGCTCTGTATCAAATACATTTATAGATCTAGGCCACGACACGTCTCTCGCACACAGAATTTAACCTGAGTCGGTCGACATAGAGAGATCTTATATTCGACTCTAAGAGAAGACTTATTTGACTCATGTAATCAAGGATGTAAGTCTGGGGTTTGTTAACCTTCGGAAAAAATGATGCGTGCAAGTTAAATCCAAGATCTTTCATATTCTACGTATACCTGAACATCACTGTGTTAACTTTTCCGTCGTCCTAACTAAAAATAGAGTTAACATAAGGTGCCCCCACTTGCCCAAGAGGTGAGAGCAAGCGGAAGGCAGCGTGCATCGAGACCATCGAGACCAAAAGCGGCTTTTGTAGAACAAATAACTCTCTCTCTCTCTCTCTCTCTCTCTCTCTCATATGTTAAGAGGCTGGTTTGGTAGTCCATAAAGAGGTTCCAGGCCATCATCCACCCCAGCAGCAGTCTCCTTCACCTCCATCGCGGCCGCGGTCAGGCACGACCACGGACATGCCGACTCCTGCCCGTCTGCGACCACCCACGTGACACTACATGACTTACAGGGCTGAGGCAGCGCTGCGGGGGCCTCCACCTTTGCGTTCTCCATGGTCTCGATGCACGCTGCCTTCCGCTTGCTCTCACCTCTTGGGCAAGTGCAAAAATATTATATGTCTAAGTGCAAAAATATTACAATCAGCTTGCATTAATTCTTTGATCTGACCTTTTTTGGGGAATGTTAATATAAAAATACACGATCAGGAGTCCGGACAACCAAGAACCATTCAACACTTCGAACCCGGACAACCAATAAGAACTAGCAACCGAAGAAAGCACCAATGCATGTGCAACATGCCCAACAAAGGTTTATTTATTAATTAAAGTATGTACATATGTTTTCGAAACAAAGCGTATACATATGTTAAGTTGTACTGTTACGTCTCCCCCTTAGACATATAATTAAGGGGTTTTTTGCATCAAAATTATTATTAAATGAGAATTTGTAAAAAAAAATATTCATGCGAACGTATTAGCAGACGTATCACGGTGTAAATATGAATAGTACAAAACATCATATTTATTTGGATGTATATCACTTTTTTTACTAAAAAATTATTAAAAAATCATGCTTAAATTATATTTATGCATTGTTTGAATTAACTCACTGACATATATACTAATGCATTTCTAGAAATAATTTTTTATAAAATCATCTTTAACAATAATTTTCGTGCAAAAATCTCTATAATTAATAAACCTCTAATATTAATGTAGTGCCAAAATGTTCACGTAGTTTATTTTTATTAAAGATTCAAGTAGTATTTTATTTTTTATCTGTAAAACTAAATATTTTGGATTAAAATACCTTAATATTTTTATTAAAGATTTATAAATAGTATCTAACCGATAAATTAATCAGATATCAGATAATTTGACGATTAATCGGATACGAATTCGGATATCATACTATCCGCTCCCTATAAAATACATTTATAAATCTAGGCCACGACACGTCTCTCGCACACAAAGAACTTAACCTGAGTAGGTCAGCATATATATATATATATATATTCGACCCTCTAGAGTGGAATACCCTAAACCCCACCCCGATTTCAAATGTCTCCAAAGTGCCAAGAAGCTTCCTTGTCCAAACGTGAGAGTAATCTCAGAACATGGAACAGTAGGGCGTTGGAATATAGTCTTTGACGGGTGGAGTGTTGGGGAGACCTTGGTACCTGATAATTAAAACAGATACATGATTGATCAATAATATCAAACAGATATGTCTAAAAATATTCTCTGCAGGTGCCGTACGTGATAGGTTCTTCTTTCTTCGTCCTCCTCTGTTAATTTCCCATCAATATCTGCATCCAAACCTACCCATCTCCATCCCCGATCCTTTTGATTGATGGAGAAGGCGAAGTGTGTTAAAGTAGTAATTCCATGGATTCCCTGGTAGGTGGATTTGTCGACGAAGATGGACCCTTGATGTGAAGTTTAAGCCAATGCCTAGACACGTGGTGATGGATGTTGGATGCTAGTGGGATAATGGTTGTGTCTAAAAGAAGTTAGCATTCGGTAGGCCAACCTGGTTGATGGGACATCTTTCGGGAATAATTTTTTTAAGCAAAGTTTCGTTTATATAAAAATATCTCTCCGTAGTTAGAATAGTATGAATATTCTTTGAAGAGAGAAAACATCAAATTTATACTCTTTTAATGGCACATAACTATCCTTTATATAATGGCATGTTTTACATGTGCACTTCTCGGCTCGAACGACACTGAAGAAGATGATCATGATTTACGAACCTTCTTCTATGAGAAGCGTATTCATGATCTTATAGATTTAAAAGATATTCTGTTACATAAAAAGGCCCTTGCCATTGATCTTCGAAAATAAAGGTCATATTAACCTAACCTAATCGAACCATGGTCTAACCTATCTCGAAGGAAGAAGAGATCATAAGGCGCTTGCGTAACCCCCCCTTCAACGTGTGTGTGTGTGAGTGTGTGCGCGTGCACGTGTGTGTGTGTGTATGTGTGTGTGTGTGAGAGAGAGAGAGAGAGAGAGAGAACGGGAGGAAAGAGAGCATAAAAGAGAGGAGGGGAGGGGAGGGCACTAGAGGGGATCTTCCCCTCCATCACTGATACTCTCACCCAATGACTTGGGGTGTTGTGAGAGAGAGAGAGAGAAGGGCGTTAGCCCCACATCGGCATCCCTTCCCAGTGGGTTGAGGAGCCTAGAGATAGAAAGAGAGATAGAATAAGAGAAGAGAGAGTGAGAGAGAACGAGAGGAGAGAGAGGGATAAAGAGGAGCGAAGGGCACTAGAGAGGGTCTCCCCCACTAGCATGGGCACCCCGACCCAATGGGGGCAGAGAGAGAGAGAGAGAGTGAGAACTTGAGGGCAAGATTGAGAGGAAGAAGGAGAGCAAGAGAGGGGAACGATCGGCACCTCTCTCATCCCCAGCTCCGTCTGCAATCTTTGCCCCCACGACACCTACCATAGTTACCTCCAACGTTGCAGCCACCCATTTTGGCTCCAGCTGCCACCAAGGGAGTGACCGGGAGGTGGGGAGTAGTCTGGGTAAGAAAAATTAAAGGGAGATAGGGAAAGAAATATTCTCCCAAAATTAGAAGTCACATTCCAATTTTCGTACGTCAGAGGGGCCCTTTACTATAAGGATAGAAGATTTCAATGACTTTTAACCAAAGAGGTGGATTAGGCGACTTTTTCCTAATACTAAAATTTCATAGGGGCTGGAAACTAAGAAACCCTTCTGTCTTTTATGTTAATTTCCATGTAATTCTGCAATGCGGAATCAACAAAACATATTTACGTCGCTGACATACCGTGAATGTGCATATTGTGATAAACTACTCAAATCTTTTAAATTTTCTTTATTTAGATGAATGTGATATATTTGGATTTTCTTTCTAATGTGAACAATAAAAAATCTAAAATCAATACTGACGATTCTATGATTTTTATTTTTTTTGCCCATTAAAAATGATATATTAAAATTGATAGTCTAATTTTATGAACTTCACAATCTAAGGATCTTAATAGTGTATGGGAGCACCACAAACCCTGAGCATGTCCAATCTTAAGGGAAACATCAAAGAAACGATTACATTATGGAAATATTTTTATATTCTTATAATTTATAAAATTTAAGAAAGTGTAATTTCTAATTATAATAGTGCATATTCTAAATCTCGTTTAGATGTCTTATTAAATTATATAATACTTTATTGTCGCAACTTCATTTAAAAAAAGGAATAAATTTTAACATCCATATTTGTCATCCTAAATTTCAAACCATTTTTTTCTCAAAATTTGGGTTACTTTGTCAAAAGCCAACTGCAGTTGTATTGTTGACAAAATTTATCCCACTCACTCCCATTTTGTGCCGGTGTCTCTCCTCTAATCTCACTTACGTGGAAGTCAAAATATATAATAGTCGATAATAATTGCGGTATATCAAATATTCCATTGATTTAATCAAAATGCATTTATTAAAAGAGATTTTTACATATATAACCTCATAAAATTTAATTTTGTCAAATATATCTCTAGTTTGAAAATATTACCTAAGATTTACCAAATCGGAACGGGACGGCCCGAACCGCACGTCCCATCCAATCCCAGTCACAGACCGAGACGATCGGTATGTGAGAGGCAATCGGGATACGTTATATATTATTTTAAATTTTTTATATCAAATATATTTTGTAGGTCGGTTGGTTGGGAGACCTTATGTTTAAGCATGAGGTCCTCGATTCGAAATGTGTTTTGACATTATTTTTATTCGATTTTTTAGATTGTTATTTTAAAAAAAAATATTTCAAAGGATGAGAAATGCAGAATTCGAACCATGGACACTCGTTTAAACAACGGATCACTTAAGCAAATGTGTTAAGAAACCATTTAAGTTATATTATACTACAACATATATATATAATATATATTTTTATCTCGGTATGCTACGGTATCGACCCGTATCGTACCGTCCCAGTGAAAGATCGAGACGGACGGTACGAACGGGTCGACAAACCCTGATATTATCATGAATATCTTTCATTTAGACAGAAATATTACGATTATACCCCTCTAGTTTAATGTCGTCGATGTAGGAGAATCGGGGTTTGACAAACCATTCCGGGACGGGCCGAACCGCCCGTCCCGGACCGTCCCAGCCAAAGACCGGGATGATCGGTACGTGGGACGCAACCGGGATGTAACATATATTTTTATAATTTTTTTATATCAAAACAATTCTGTAAGTTGGTTGGTCGAGAACTTCTCATGGTTGACCCTGAGGTCAGGGGTTTGAACTATGTTAAAAGCATATGTTTACATTTTTTTAACTACAAGGTTAAATTTAAGGTAAAAAATGCGTAAAAACATAAGGAAAGTGAGATTCGAATAGGGATGTCAAAATGCCCGCAAACCCGATTACCCGCATTATCCGATCCATGATGGGTCGGGTAATACCCGAATAAACGGATATGGATTCGGGTTCAGATACGTTTAAAATACCCGTCTCATATTCGGATAGGGTATGGATTTAAGGCACCCAAACCCGTACCCGATCCGAACCCGCTCTTAATAACTTATTATGCATGTTAGGCCTATGATTTTAACATCCGTCTTGTTGAGTTTGTGAGTTTAGACTTCTTGCTAAAATTATATGGACGTTTTTATAAAACACAAAAATTACTTTAGAAAGGAAAGAATTGACCAGATTTCTTTTTTTCTAATTCTCATAAATCTCACATTTCTTTGGATGTGAATGTTGACTCATACTTTATGGACGGATACGGATATCCGCAGATATATCCATACCCGTGATGGATATACCCGTATTCTTACCCGCGAAAATAATAGGGTACTATCCGGGTATGGTATTAGTAAAATTTTCACGGATAGGGTATGGTATTGGTCTACCCGAGTCGAACCCGATCCATTGACATCCCTAGATTCGAACCACGGTGGTTCAAGTTTTCGATGAGACTACCTAACCAGCTAAGCTAAAAATTCATTCGAGTATTATTTTTATATAACATATATATAAATGTTATTTAAACTGTGACGGTACAGAGAGGGACAGAACCGTACCGTCCCGTATTGGCAAAAAATCGGGACGGCTGGTACGGCCGGTCCGGCAAACCCTGAGGAGAATATTCCGTGAAATAGCTATCTACGATCGTTAGATCTAAGATATATTTGACAAAATTAAATTTTACAGGGGCATATATACAAAAATCTTACTCTTTAACTCACACTTAACTCACGTTAAATATACCGGAGTTACGGGGAGGACATAATCATGACAATACTCATATTTCGAGGATATATATGATAATATGATCTGACTTTTGACAAAATTAAATTTTACAAAAATCCCCTTTTAAAATTTCTATCACAAACATAACTTATCTTTTGGTAAAAATTATATTTATACCGCTAACCCCGTTATAGGGTGTTTGGTTGCTCTTTTTTACCTCTTTTTTCTCTCAAATTTAAAAAAGAGAGTAAGAGATCTTTTAACCCTGTTTGATATTCCTCTCCTGAATTTTAGGGAGAGAATCTCAACCTGTGTAAATCTTCCTAAAAATAATAAGTGTAGACCAATTTTTTTAAAAAAAATATCAACCACGTCTCAGGACTCCCCCTCCCTCCCACGCTCGACCCCACTCCCCCCCCCCCTTCCCGGCGGCCCCCCTTCCCCTCCCTCGCCCCCTGCGCACCCCCCTCCCCTCCCCGGCCGACCATGCACCCATGATGTCGAAGCCCCGAGAGCTTTGCTGCCATCTTCTGCAGATCGCCGAGAAGTACAAATGAATAGGGAACCGATCATCAGCTGTACTGTTGAAGACGGCGGGTGCAAGTTGCCGGACACTGACTGGAGGTGAAGACGGCGGGTGGCCCTGCAGGTGGGCCGAGAAGGTGGTGCGCCCGTGGCCTCAAGGACAATGTTGGGTGACCAGCCGCGGAACGATCGATGGCCGAAACAAGGACGGGGTTTGAAGATTTCTGCCCATATTTTCTCTTGGAGAGACGGAGCAGCAGATTTATGTGATGAGTTCCGGCGATTTTAATTTGCTATATATTTGGTAAAATAAGAGAGAGAGAGAGAGAGAGAAACCTCCCCCTCCCCTCTCCTCTCCGTTGCCACCTCCTACTGTCGCGTCGGAGCGGCTGCCGCGGAGGAAGCCGCAACCTTCTGCGTCGGTGCCTCTTGCAAACACTCGTTTGTCGATACGCGACGGCGACGCTTGGTTGGCGGCATCCTGCAGGCGCGACGGCGACGCTTGGATCGACGGGGGACCGCCACCGGCGCCTGGGTCGACTCGGCCTCGCTCTCCCGATCATGGAGGACGAGAGAGGAACAGTCGTCACCGCCGACGAGTGTTCCGTAAACATATCCCAGATGTCTCAAATGAGTTTATCAAACTTTTAAAAATTGAGATATTTTTTCCGAACAATTGATATCATTTTTTTAAAATTTTTAATTTTAAGTTAAAAATTGACCCAACATAATTTGTTAGATAGAAATAATTTCTATAAAAAAATTGTTCCCAGCCATCCTATTAACAATTTTCTATTGCGGTACTTTCCGGACACGTCAAAAGTATAAAGTAAAACAAGTCTAGAAGAGAATCCTATAGACCGACCCACGAGCAAGCCAACACCAGATAGACACCTGGGACGACCATCCTCGCACATCAAGATCATTCGGATCCCAAATCTAAGCCCCCCCCCCCTGGATTTTTTTTTAATCTCCCGAGGTTTCAACGAATCTCGTGGATTACCATGTCGCTAGTTTTAATTAATGTTTGCTACTCTGATTTCCTTCATTTAAAAATGCAGGGTTAAGTGATGGGCGGTACTACCACTGGCTGTGCCCCTTTATATAAACCAGTTAGGACGACAGGTCTCGATGGGAGTGCAGGTCTCGATGGGAGTGTGGAGACAGAATCTAACTTAGATGTGGTGGGTGCGCTCGTCCTCACTTACGTGGCGTCTGGTGAGTAGAAAAGGGTGTCACCATCTTCCCACTTCCAAGGTAGCATGTTCCCCGCAGTACTCCGATTCCATTTTCACGAACCCGTTGTGACGCAATACAGAGGCTTTTGTTTATTTTGTGTGTGTGTGTGTGGGCATGTGAGATGCTGGGGAGGGAAACACGGGGACAATCACATGATTTGAAAATTATATCTGGACTCTTTTGAAGAGGCGTTACGAGATGTCTACGTATGCACTTCTCTTGAACGAGTGATGGAACGAAGTGATTAATCGATTCAACTTCAATTAGAGTCACTTTGATAATATATTAGGATAAATTATGTGAGGTAGGTCTGGACGAGTTATTCTTTAATTTTTTTATTTGAATTTGATAATTTATTCTTATCACGAGAATAATTCGTTTTATGTGAAATGGTAGAATGAATTATTCTTAAAATAAGAGCTTTAATCTTAACCGATCCGAGATAAATTATCTCTGCATCTAAACTCGATTAAGGGTGAGTAGATAAAATAACTCATCATATTCACCCCTTATTCTGTTAAGTCTCAAAAAATTTAAGACATTACACTCTCGTAGATTATAGAGGTAACGATGGAGTCAGGGACCTCTCTCTTGTAAGGGAGAGGTGATGACCTGGGGACCCAATAAAGAGGGCTGAAGGTAGAAGCTGCATTATGCTCTCACTAACTTCGCTTCTTCACTTAGGGTGTGTTTGATAACGGGGTGACCCGATTAACGGGAGACGGGTACGAGAGAAAATTATGGGATCCACAAATTTCTCTCGTGTCTATTTGTTATCTCATCTTTTCTATTCGGAAATCAAACACGCCCTTGAAGTCTCCTCGTTTACTAGTTAGGGTAGGTCGTTTGTGTTGTACTTGGATACAACATTCCATTAAAATTATCAATTTGGAGTGATGTGAAAAATGTTACTTTTATGTAGAGCAATGTACTCGGCCTTTCGATGCGACTGACTTGTTCGTTGGAGGGTCTCTTTGAAAATAGAGCGAGGTAGCATATTCGTGTGCCCCGACGTGCGCTCTTTTTGTGAGGAGGACCGATTTGGAACTTATTTTCTTTATCATCATGTAATTATTCTTATTTAGTTTATTCTGTAATTATCCATAAACCAAGATAGCTTGATCAACTCGAATACTTTTGTGTCCACGTAGCCAAATCACATTACTCATGTAACACCCTGTTAACTCAACCTTATTCGGCTATCAATTAAGGAATCTCAAAGCACGCAGACGATCTAGAAGCCTTATCTTTGAACAAATTAATGAAGGTTGTTACACCCCGGACACTGGTGATGTAAAACTAGATGAGATACATGAACTTGACACACAAATATAAAAGGGATTAGAAAGAAGGCATCACACTTAAGATCTGTAGAGATATCTACTCAGATTATATTTGAGAAAATATATATTTTTCGACATTTTAAATTTGGGTCAGATAAGTGCATTAGGAAAGATTCTTACATAATTATTTTCCATGCCAACTTCCCTGGTAGTAATATCTCAGTAAGCAAATATGTATACTCTTCTATTAATACGAATCCAGATATATGTACATGCAATAAAAACATTACAAGTGAGGCATTCTCCTCTTTCTCTCACTCACCCCTAGTTTTTCTATTCTCCATAATATATATATATACAATATATATGTTCCTCTTTTTTTCAAGCATCAAATTTATACGGTACAAAAGCCAAACAATAGAGTAGGTAATTAAAGTAAGCGACAAACTAATTTTATTGGACGTATTTAATAATTTAGGTGTGAACCAGGGTTTGACAAATCGATTTGGGACGATCTGAATGGTCCGTCTCGGACCGTCCCAGCCACAGACTGAGACGACCGATCTGTGAGACGCAACCGGGACATAACATATATTTTTATAATTTTTTTATATCAAAATTATCTTGTACGCTGGTTGGTTGAGAACCTCTGACGGTTGACCGTGAGGTCTTGTGTTAGAACCGTGTTAAAAGCATCCTATTTACATTTTTTAAATTACTATCTTAATTTTAAGATAAAAAAATGTCTAAAAATATGAGAAAAGTGAGATTTGAACTAAGGAGTTTCGAGTTTAATTGAAGATTATCTAACCAACTAAGTCAGAAATTCATTCTAAGTATTATTTTTATATAACATATATATAAAGGTTTTTTAAACATTACGATATAGAGCGGGATAGCACCGTACCGTCCCGTCTCGGCAAAAAATGGGGACGGCCGGTACGGCTGACCTGATAAACCCTAGCGCGAACAACTCATCCCACGTCAATTAGTGGGGATGGATGTGAGGAAAAATTGTGAGACCCATACTTTCTCTCACATCTATTTATTATTCGTCTTTCTTATTTGAAAACCAAACATGTCCATTGTGTTTTCTTTCTTTCATAGCATCCTTCAAACGGTTTAGTAGGATCTTCGCGAGACAAGATTAGCACCTAACTCTAATTTTAATTGGAAGTTATTCCTCATTTGTCTCAGAGTTAACCCCCCATTTATCTTTTTTTTTAGTTTGATAGGTCAAAAAAATAAATCAGATCAGATTGGGAGATAACTATCATTTAATTTGGACAAATTATTTCACTCTAAAAGATGAGACATAGTTAACTCTCAATTATTTTAAAAACTAATTTATTATCTATTAAAATAAATGAGATCAAACTTCAAGATAAATTAATCTAAGAGAGAGAGAGAGAACCGCCATTTATTTATCCCCCCATCAAAGAGAGGAGTCCACGTCGCTGCCCCTTCTCCTCTGCCTTTTTAACAGCTCTCCCCTTGTTTAATGACCTGCTCTGTACGAAGTACATGCCTTCATGTAATTCCTCCCTTATTTAAATGGGCCCATCTCCGAGATTAAGGGAACCTTTGTCTATAATATGGAGAAAGATCTGGGGGATAGGGTAAACCGAGGACCAAAGAGGGCCACCTCCAAGCATACACGTAGCAGTATGTCGGCCCCAGTCAGGATCTTCTGGACCCACCCCCGATTTCTTTGTCTGAAAGGGTCCTGATCAAAGCTATAGGGGGTGACCGTGCTCTTTGACCCCAAAAAGGATCAGGGTTTTATTGGGCTCTAATAAGTCTCCAACCCATAGCGACCGTTTAGAATAGCTCTCTTACTCTAGTTATTCGGAAATGTCCATGGATTATAGATTCCTTTTATAATTTAAAAGATAGAAAAATTGATATCCAGTGGAATCTAGAGATTTTCAAATCTTGACTTTTCCCCCCCCCCTCTCTCTCTTTTCTCATTTTAAAATTCACTTGTTTGAAAATTTGATATATGATGATGACCCATTTGACAAGACTCATGGGGATGGTCAGGGACTCGTCATAATCCCTCCCCTAATTTTTTTCCCCAAATGACGAAGATAATCTCTTAAAATCTTGAATTATCTCTTAAAAGTTATTTTTCCCGCATAAAATTTGTTACTTAATGAAAAGATTGCATAGTAATTCCTTAAAGTCACGGGACCAGAGAGTCTAAAATTTGAAAACCTCAAAACTTTAAATAAATCGTAATGAAAGGCCGTAAGTCAAACATTACGGAACATGATCGTCGAATTGCCGTATAATATACACTTGGGATAGGCCAACTTGCGAGCACACCAGTGGAGGTTAGACTCGACAGACGATTAAATCGTCGTCATCTTCATCGTCATCAGTATCTTATTTCAATTATTTAATATCAATTAAATATACTCTCAAAATTAACGAGAACATTGAAATGGACCGTGTCATACTAACTCTTAACTCGAAGATACTCTGTAAAGATAACTTTGTTAAACGAATAATTACACAATGTTATTCTTATATACATATTAATTAAAATAATTTTACTATGTAAATATAAATGTAAAAGCAATCTCGAGGTTAACTATTGTCAAAAAAATGTTGACGTCATATAAGTAGAGGGTTACGTTTGCACTTATCTCATGAAGTGATGAAACGAGGTTATTTTTACACTTATGTCTATGTAATAGAGTCATTTGTGCATTAATGATTAAAGATTTTAGAAATACTTTTTAATTCTGATTAGATCCTGCAGTGTGGACATTTTTGCACACATGTGTACGTAATAAAATTATATTAATCAATATATATATATATATATCGAAAGGTGGTACTTTTGCAAATATGAATGTGAGAGGGTTAATTTTACAAAAGCCTCTAATTTCAAAAGAGTCCGCTTTACTTTACAAAGTTCGGCCACATCAGATGTTCACGAGAATCACCGCAGCCTAGCACGAGAGATGATGAGGTGACCTCTCGTTGGCAGCAAAACCAACGACCAACGCCACCGGGGACATCGGGTGCGAGGCGGGGATTCTCGTCGTGGAAGTGACGCCGCTGTGGGGCCATCACTTGGAAAGGTCCCGGAGGGATGATGCACTCATGCACGCCCCATTTTTAAGAGCAACAAGCGCGGGTTGTCGTGTAATTGCGTAAGCATCCTTATGAGAGTTACAAATACAAGAAAACTCTCTCAAGAAATATAATTATATATATATTTATATTTATAACTTCTGAGGAATAGATATATTTGATACATATACGGATGGGGGGCTGACGGCTCCAGGTGACGTAATGGCTGGGTGATCTTTTTGCTCCGTTTTTGAACTTGGCCGTCTGATGAAGATCGTACGGTCGAGCTACCCTCACTTTTATGTAGGAAATTTCCCCCCCCCCCCCACAAACTGTATCTACTTTCAAGTCTGACCACAGTGATTGCACGCGGCCTGTCTGCACGATCATTTAGATCTACCACTTCCTTAATTAGCTCTCTCCACACGAAAACCACACCCATCTCCATCTCTCTCTCTCTCCCCACATTCTTTGAAAAGCAACCATTACTTGAAAATATCAAAAAAGACAGGTGAGACGTCCGCCAATGGGGAGGTAGGGGGTGTCATTCGGTTTGTGGATAATGGCTGGGGATCCGAACTCGAGAATTATATCGGGAGGGAAGTAGGGTGATAGCTGACAGCTGTCCTCTGCCGGGGGCCCACCCCTCCCGGTGGCAAAGTTGCTAGAGTTGATGCCAATAATTGCGCGGTAGCACTAGCGGCGACCATGGGAATCACATTACTCACAAAGAGAGGATGACGAGTTGTTGTTGGGGATAGCTGTGCTGACGCTATTCCACGCACCTCCTTGAGAGCGTTTTTAATAGATAAGGTGTTACAAGTTCAGCGTCAACCAATAGAACGAGGACGAGCACTTTGAACCGACGTCACCTTCATCGTATAGCAATCTTATTAATAAGTTCGAACACGGAAAGTAATATTTTTGCAATATCTAAATTGATGATTTTTCCGAAGCAACTTAATCCAATCTCGCGGAAGAAGAGACCAGAGAGACGACTCCCCATTGGCCAGACGCACAGGGTCCCCTCAACCAGCGGAGGGATTTGGGTTTTTTTTTTTTGGGGGGGGGGGGGGGTGTGTTAAGGTGGGCCCCCACACATCCATTCGTCGTACCACCGCGTCAACCCACCCATGGCGGGTTCCCCCCCCCCCCCCCCCCCCCCACCGCTCCGCCGTTTGCTTTTCTGGAGAGAGACCCGTCCCTCCAGTCGCTGCGTTCCACCTTGCCCGCCGAACACGTATCCGCAGATACGATCGCGATAAGACCCGCCACAGACTCACGGGGACCAAAAACGGTACGTTCCCAGTATCGGCCCGGCCCACTGCGGATGCCCCCCACCCCGAGGTCTCCGCCGCCGCGGTGTCGGTTCACTGGGCCTCCCGAGCAATAATGCGAGGCCACAGTACCGAGATAATGACGTGGCGGTTACGCAGTGGACCGCAGGCATGGCGCGACGCAGATGAGTTCGTTCCGGGGCAGGACTGCTCCCCCACCCCCCTCACTGGCTTCCACTTCCGAGGGGTCGGAACCGCCCGCGATTGGGACACCGCACCTAGAAAGAGGCCAGTTTTCGTTATTCCTCGGCGGCGAGGGAACTTGAACGGAGGGGGTTTTAGGTTCCTAATTAAGAGAGAACATGTGAATAAACTCCACTGGATTTACATGCGTACGCACAGAAACATCACTGCTTCCTCACTGGAATTATAAGATATCATCAGTTTCAAACCCAGATTCTCCCGTTAAATATATATCGATTTATGAAAAAATTATAAGACATCGCCGGTTTCGAACCCAGATTCTCTCGTTCTGTTCCCCGTGTCTCTCTTTCTTGAAACAACTGAATTATATAATTGATAATAATAAGAATAATAATGTTACATGCTTGGCCATCCATTTTGTCATTCTCGTATGGGTTAACTTCAGCACTCCTAAATTAACTTTGTCTTCTATCCAATTTTATGCCAAATAGTAAAAAAAGAGTATGATAAATAGGGTGATAAAAAATAGGGTTAATCATCCTTATTCTTCTACAATTTTTAAAAATAATCTCTATATCCAAATCATAATCTAATTTACTTGTCTACTTTTGAAATCTACAAGTTAACAATGTAACCAAAGTTCTCGGGGGTATTGTTTTTAATGGTACAGTATGAGATTAAAAGGTATACACTGTACAAATATATTCTCAGCCCTCTTTGTTTGCGAGATAAACTGAGGCATCCCACTAAAAATTGTCACGCTCATTTTGATTATTCATATAAGATATTCCAGTTGAGTTAGTATATATAAATTTTTATTCGAGTTTATCTCGGAGTAAGTTATTCTATCAAAAAGATATATTAAGAGTTAAAATTTTTTATATTTCTCGAGAAGATATCTCAAATTATCTTATCTTTCAATCAAAATATTTTAATTTATTTTTTGAAATACACTACTTACGGGAAAATTAGATATAGGTAAGAATATAAGAGTTATTCATAAAGATTTTAGGGATATGCAAGTAATTTTTTCTACGAAATACAGGGCCATAGTATTCTCAAGTATTAAGGGTATATTGGTAAAGACATTTTCTCTTTGGCTGGACTGCCCCAATCATTCTACATTTGTACCGATCATCATCAATCAACGTCAAGATAAAAGAAAAAAAAGAAATGAATGAAAGAAATAAGAAGCATTTTACATGCATTAGAATTAGAGGTGCAGGGGGACCCTTATCTACTCAACCAAGGGGCACAAAAGAGAGAACGGCCTAGGGCTCAAGTGGCACTAGTACGGTTAGGGTAGGGTATAGGGTGATCAATGAGACTGATGGATAGGAGAGAGAAGAGGAATGGCCTAAGGATACCATGATCAATGGTGAACCACGACACTGAGAAGAGTTGTGTTCCCACAAAGAGGGAATCCGTTTTGATAAAAGGTTAAGATAATTTAGGATAGATTAAGATAATTTATTCTAGGATTAAAGTTAATCAAATTTAATAGCTAATTTTTTATTCGACCTAGAATAAAAAAAATAAAATAATTAAAAAAAGTCTCACTTTTTGACGGTGCAGTGGACACCTCACCTATGTGGCTATGTGTCACGTAGGTGGGCTCCGTGGGCTCAAGTTTGATTCTCTCCTCTTGCGAGACACGGATCCGTCGTATTTTCTCTTATTTAAAAATAAAAAATATCTATCAAAAAAATAATTATAAAAAATAAAATAAATAAAAAATCACATAACTTTATCCTATCATGCATAGAATAATTTATTCGAACAAAATTACTGAAAAATTACTCGACCTTAAATTGAGTATATCATATTTGACTTCGCTCACCCTATTCTAATTGTGCTACTAAACTCATTTAGACATAATAAAATGAATAATTCATCCTACATGACTATTATTATATTATCAAACCCATCCCAAAGGATTAATATTTAAATAAGAGATTTTTACATATAAGTTTTTATAAACTTAACTAATTGCTAAATAGTCTTTGAGTTATCACTATTTTTTGTAAGCCCCTATAATCTTCTACGTCTCACTAAAATATCTATATGATTTGTAGCGTCATAAAAAGAACGTCCTATAGAATATTCCATCTAGAGAGTGGCATGGCACTGAAAATATCAAAAAAAACCTTCCAACTTGGGCCCCCCTATTCTCTCTCTCTCTCTCTCTCTCTCTGGTAGAGGAAGAGCACCGCCCCCACCCTCATGTACCGCCCCTACCTCCCCCTCCAGCGGAGCACAACCCCCGTCCTGATCCTCCACCTCCACGTACCTCCGACAGAGTAGAACCAAACCACCCCCCACCCCTCGGAACCCTCACCACCCTATGCAACCCCCCTCCCCCAATCGCCATCACTCCCAGCCCCTATCTCCCCCTTCGACGGAGCATGAACCACCCCACCCGCCTGAACACTCTCCACCCTGTGCAACCCACTCCTCTTCACCCCCCATCCCTAGTCGGAATCCCTCTATGCAGACCCCAACCATGGTCCGGGGAGGGACTTATTTGTATAACGACGATGATTATAAGAGATTACGGGGAAAGAGTTATAACATAGAGATCGATCAACAATTAATTAAGTTGGTAGGGATTTATATCTAAAAATCTCTTTAAACAGGCAATCATTACAAAGTGAAGGGCATAAGAAGAATTATATCACTAAATGAATCATCCTTTCATGAAAATTGCATTTCGACTAACTTTTGGAGAAAATATTTTTAGTGGGGCTAATGCAGTTTTCTCCTGATTGGAAACATTCCTGCAGGCTCATTACAATCATTGTAATTGCCACGTGGGGTTTAGGGCATGGTATCCCAAGTCCATTGTAAATGATGTGACATCTACGTAATGGGTGGATATCTCAAAGGCAACCCAAAACAAATGGCCACCGCTCTCTCATGATAAGGATCGTGGTAGTGGGGACAGCGGTGTAAGGTTATAAAAAAAAATTGGATTAAATCAAACAATGGTGAGATACAAGAAATAAATACTTGATTTCTCTCTGAAAATTATTTGACTAAGATTTCACTGGCATCGAAGCCCGTTAATGACTAGTTTGATGGCTCAAAAGCGCTCTTCTTCTTCTTCTTCTTTTTAAGAGGATAGCACAACTGTTCATTAACTTACCTAAAATTTAGGGATGTCAAAGATACCTAACAAGAGAAAATATATTCTGCCGTATCAACAGAGCGGTGCATAATATCATGGGTGTGCATGTACAATGGTTTTGGATGTCTGGAGTTGGCGAGCTTATTCCGTGCATCTTCAATACATATTTTTCGAGACATCATCAATGTTTCAAGATCCGCGACTGCTCGACTGTGAACTCAAGCTCCCTCCAGTGAGATCACCTATGTCCATGCTTGCCGGGGATTCACATCCCCTTGGGCGTCGAGTGTTAAATGCTGCTGTAACTTTCCCGGGTTCATCTGTAAGGGGTCTAAGCCCGTTGCTCTACTGCTGCTACTTTCTCTTCTGTTTAAGTGAGAATGCTGCATTCCTTGTTACTTGTATCTTTCTGCTGGCTAATGAAAGTTGCTTGCTTTGTTCAAAAAAAAAAAGATTGGATGAAATTGGTGTTCCTTATGCTTGAGGCTTGTCTATTGCCATATCGGTGATTCGCCCACTAAGTTCAACTCGTCTCCAATCAAGTGACTCGAGTCGTATCTAGAAAATTTTGAGTCATGAGTTTGACTAATCATATTCAATTGTTATGGATTATTTATAATATTTAAAAATATTCTTAATTTTTTGAAAAATTATAACAATGACATAATACTGATCACAAATCTTACCTTTCATGGATGAAAAAGAATTAAACTCTATTATCTTAGGTCATTTTAAATATATGACTCGATTGAGTCGGGCCTGATGCGAGAGAAATCTGATCCGATATCGGGTCATATTGCAATCTCTATTGTTGTGACCTTGGAGAGTTTTTTTTTAGAAAATAAATCACTGAAATCTTTACACTATGGATCATTGTTCGTTGACTCGATCTAACTTGAGTTGACTCGGGCGTGTCATATCGTATCTGAAAAAATTTGATACGGTGCAGATCATCTCTAGGATCGGTCAAGTTAGATCGAGTCAGGCCAAATCAATTAATACTCGAGTGTATTATATCGAATCATCACCGAGTCAGAAGCGAAATGAGCCTTCTCTTTTGCAGCTGACAAGTAACGTTTAACGAGTCCTCTCAAATCCTTTTGCTGCAAGCCTGGAACCTGTCCTCTAATCATCTGGGAGTGCTAATAAACCCATCCGGGGGTATTAATAAGTTTATTCTGATGAAATTTGTCTCTTTAGTTTGGACTTGACGGTAAAGAGACAATTTTCATTTTTTTTTTCAGATCATTTTTCTCGGCCTGGATTCACGTCGCCGTTGCGCCGTCCACGTGTAGCGCCTCCTCGCATGGTAATTATCGAAATCGAGCTGCCTCGCGGTTGGGCCCCCACCTTGTCCCTCGATTCGCCCACGTGTCCCTGTTCTCGAAACAACCCGCCTCTCATCTCCTTTTCTCCCCGCTCAAAAAGCAACCGCGCGATCCCCGACAACGGTACACGTGGTGCCCTTCATATGGAGACTCGCGACAGGGACGCCAAACGTCCTCCCATTGGCCAACGTCCCCCCCGCTATCCCCGCAACCAAGGACGTCGCCTGCGCTTTGGCGCACTGCGCCCCCACGGGAGCCTGCGACGGAGACTGCACCGGTGTGGTAGGTGACGAGAGCATAACAATGAGAGGTTATGCAGACCCTCATCCATCCATGGTTGGTTAGATCAGATCGTAGTGATTTGAGCCGGACGACTATTGTCGTATCACTCGGCATGTGACACGTGACACTATAAGGAGTTGATATAAATTATTTTATAAAAAATAAAAATAAAAATAATTAATTTTCACTTGAGTTGATCTAAACCATGCCACGTTAGGACAGATCTCGGTCGATCCATCCCAACGTACGACAAACGCGACTCTAATTTGATATGATCTTACTTTGATGGCTCCTTAGGATTGGAGCAGTTTGGATATTTCGTTAGAATCGGTACCAGAGGAACATAGGAGGATAGTTCGCCGACTCAGTTCGACTCAAGTTTACCTGAGCACGTCGTATCAGATCTATGACAAATCGAGACGTATCCGGTCGACTCAGACCGAGTCACTATTTCATCTCTCTCTACGCTTCTCTGCGATATTTCAGGTGTGCTCAAGTAACCTACACGGGTTCGGGTCGATATACTAGAATACGTGACTTTTGATTTGGCAACTACAATCTTACTCTACGATGATAACGTTAAGCTAAAAATTTGTACGTGACAAAACTCTAATCATCCACGGACGTAACGAGATTAATATAAAAATTTAAGAAAGAGATTCAAAAAATTATATATTAAAAATTATACAATAGATATATATTTATAATTAAGATTTAAGTCTTCACTCTTGAGGACTCTTTTATCAACAAAAAAAGATAAAATTTTAACTGTCTCAGGACGTAGTAAAGATAATATCATAATATCTTAAAAGAGACACCTTAAATTTGTACGTCTTATTAAAAAAAATTAAAATATATAACTCAACTAAAATACTCAATTAAATGATTCTAACTAACAAAAAAGTTGATTTTTTTGCATATTTTATCTTTTTTTACCAAACTCACTGTTCTCTTTATTCTATGGATAATAAAAGTATGATTATCAAAGTAAAAAGTCACTTATTTTAATAGATCTCAAGCCGGGTATAATTCATGGCTTGTCAAATAGAACCCCGAAATTTTTTATTTTTAGTTCTAACTTTTCTTTAGGATTTTGAGATGATGTGTTAGGTTAGATCACAACCGGGTGCTGGTGGTCAGGTGCACTGAGCCAGGGCGCAAATGGATCTGCTCTGTGCTCATCCCGACCTTACCCTTTCGCTTCCTTCTGCTCCAATCACGTGTCTCCTCTGCTATCGATTGCCACGTGTAAATCTCGCAGTACGACCTTGCGTGGCGCGTGCGAGGATATCGTACGTGTGCAGGGCAACCTGCGCTCCACGCTACATAAGTGGCGACGGAGAACGGGGTGGTGACGGTGTGGCGGTCCTCGTCTCTCCGCCATTACTGCCCTCGCCAAGGCCCTCGATCGGTTAGGTGGTAGTGATGGTAGCAGAGGGACTGTAGGGAGAGGAGGAGGACCTGGGAAGCTCTTAAAGCAACATGGACGGGTGGGGAGGGTGCTGCCTTGTGCGGTACGCCGGGGACGCCGATGTAGCCTCAAAGGTGGAGAGGATAATGCTCCGGTACCGGCCCATCGCCCCGAAGCCGGCGTCTCCCCGGGGGTCGCCGCTCTCCGCCTCCCCGGCGGCGGAGTCGACGGCGGAGCTTGTCGTGGGTGGCGCCCGGGCGAGGAGGAGACGGAGGAGGGAGGGAGCGGGGCGTCGGGGAAGGAAGAGGAGGGCGCCGTACCCGGAAGAGGCGGTCGCGAAGAAGAAGGTGGTGGCGCCGACGACAACGGGAGACCTCGTTACGCTCCAGCTGATGCCCGAGACGCCCGTTGCGGCGGCGGCCGCGTCGTCTCCGCTGCCGGGTCTCGCGCTGTCTTTCCCGCCGTCCCGTGGCTGCCTGCACGTGGCGGGGGGGCCGGGCCCGGCGGTGGCGGCGCCGGGGTCGTGGGTGACGCTGGAGTGCGTGATGGAGGTGGTGGGGGAGGGGAGGTGCACCTGGGCGGAGGCGAGGGCGGCACTGGAGGGGGACGCCAGCCCGGCCTTCCTCTCGGACGCGTCCGACCGGGTGGCTTGGGCGAACGCTGCGTTCAGGAGGATGGTGGGGGTGGGGGAAGCAGTCGAGGCGGGGGTGGCGCTGGAGACGGGAGGGAGGGTACCGACAGGGACCGCCTGCGGAGGCTTCTCCTGCAGGGTGAGGGTGCGGTGCGCCCAGTTGTACGGGCAGAAGGCGTGGTCACTGGTGGCGCCCTGCGACGTGCTGCGGCTGGCGGAGGACGGGTGGCTCGCCTGGCGCCTCGACGTGAAGGCGGCCCTCAGCCTGGGGAGATGAGCAAGAGAACTAGAGAAGGCAAAAACTAAGAGGCTAAAGCAACAGAAGGGGGGATAACAAGAACCTTTGTCTAATTAGATATGATGCATCTACTGTAAATATTATCTTCCATCGTTCTGGAATCTGGGTGTTCTTCCTCTGAAAAAAAAAATTCTATATATATGGATATATAGTGTTTTGTCATCGTCTTTTCACGCGCTTCTGCCTCTATTCCTTGGCTATTCTATATCTTTCGATATGCGTTAATTTGCTTTGGTGGGTTGAATGGGGATGCCGGGAGGGGACGGCCATGAAGGCACAGAAGTGGAGGTTGAGATCTGTGTCGTAGGTTTGCCAGTTACCAGTTATGGTTTCTAGTGCTTGTTCTTCTTTTGATCTTGAGAAATCACCGCTGTTCGTCACATGGGATTGCTCAGGAGCTGGCAGATGGGGTCTGTTGTTCCCTTTTGAGGAGGGCCTAATAAGTAGATTACCAGCTCAGTTTTTCTCTTGTTGGGTTATCTTGAAATCACTGCTGTACGTCATGTGTAACGTTGAAGTCACAAGAATAGGGGTAGTGCTTGCCTTCGGAGGGTGGCAGGTGGGATATTGTTACAAATAGAAGGGATGGTGCTTCCGTTTTGGGGTTGGCAGATGGGATTGTTCTTGGGAGGAACTACTTTTGTTACTGTTAACTGGAAGAATTATTGTGGAAGGTCGAAATAAGCGCACGCACCCAGAGAGAGAGAGAGAGAGAGAGAGAGAGCGCCCACGTCAAGAGCTTTCTTGGTTCTGCCATTAAGGAAGTCTGGCCTTACGAGGGTAGTGCAGCTTTTGTTGCTTGTTTCCTTCGCATTGGCTTATGGCAGGTGCATACACCTTTCGTTTGTGGACCAATTGTACGAAAGAGTAGTATCTAACGTCTTGAGCTTTTGTTTTCAGTTTTGTTCTATGTGAGATAATTGGAAAATCTTCTCTTCTCAAGAAAGATTTGCATATATATGACGCTTGGATGTGTCGAAGGTGACATAAAATGATGTTGGGCAAGTCTCTAATGTTGTTCTATAAGCAACGTTTTGATACGGAGTTATCTTAGAGTTAACTCTAATTTAGTTCGGAGATAACTCAGTACACATTTTGATAGGCTGGATTTACTAATTGGGTTAGGAGTGACATAGCTTGGGGTTAACTTTGGGTTACGAAACTCGGTCTGAAAACATCGTTAACTTATCCCCCGCATTTAGTGCACCCCAACTCATGTACTCGCCGTGTTCCTCCCATTCTTCTTCGCCTTCTACGAATCCCTTCCCTTGACGACGATGACCCCTCCCCCTATTGGCGGACATAGCTTCCCTCGTCGATGACACCTTGTAGTTGAGGACAACGTGCCCCCCCTATAAGGCTGCCTCCGCTGACCCCGCACCTACCAGTGACGCATACTAACCCTAGTCCTCTAACTCCAATTTAGTTCGGAGTTAACTCAGTACACATCTTGGGAGATGCGGATGCCCCGTTGATGGTCGATGATGCCGGCCCGCCCTGTCGCTCCACCCATCGATGCCTGCTCGTCCTCCCGCCCTCACTAGTCGATGCCCTCCTGCTCTTTCGCCCTCACTCACCGATGTCCGACGCTTGCTCGCCCTACCACACCCGCTCATTGATGCTCGATGCCCTCATGCCCTGCTGCCCTTGCCCGTCGACCCCTAACACCAGCTCACCTTGTCGCCCCTACCCACGGGCACCTAATGCTCGCCCGCCCTGATACCCCCTACCCCTCCCAACCCACCCCATGACACCCCTACCTTGCCTTCCCGTCATGTCGTCAGTGGACACTCCCGCCTGTCATGTCGCCCCCCTCTCTCTAGATCTCACTCAGAACACTATATATAGCAACACAGTGTTGTGAGAGGGGTATTATGCGTTTTGAAAAATAACTATTCTTGTCCCAAAACACTGTGCAATGAACATTGATGGCCGATTTGTTTCACGGGTATGATAGGAGAACCGATGAGAGAGAGTGGTGTGGATCTCATCGCTCTCTCACCGAGGTCGGTTAGCGCAACCGACCCCACGCACTCGACTCCCTAAGGTCAATTGCGCTAACCTCATCCGATTAACAAACAGGACCCAATTGAATGAGTTAACCATCTTCTATCAAAGTAAAAATGGGCAAATATAAGTTACCACTTGAGTTAACTTAATTTTAATCTATTCGGCCATCAAAGCGGTGATAAGGGAACAAAAGTGGAAAAAAAAGAATAGAAGAAATATTAACTAGGCATAGCGATGATTGTACATACACACAACAAAACGAGGAGATTTGCACATACCAAATTTTCCATGTTTTCCAATGGTGGACGGATATCCCCCCCCCCCCCCCTTGTTTTTCCTTCCGTGCAAACTATTTACATGAATTCTTTCAATCAGACCTTCTCATCATCCTGTGGTACATATCAGATGAGACACCCACAATCGGCTATGTTGTTTTTAGACAGCAGGCATTGCAAAACTTTGGAGTCTCCACACCACGTCGACACTCGGGGACGTGAAAAATTTAACTCTATAACTTGGTTGGTTTAACCCTGGTCGATCTGGAGTAGGAGTAATTGTGTGATTCTCCTGGCTTTCTTTCTAATCAATCGCAAGTGGGATTGCAGTACTGGCCTTCTTTCGAATCAATCCCGAGTAGGATTGATTGTGTGATCCTAGTCATGGCCTTTCTAATCAATTGCAAGCAGGATTAATTGTGGGATTCCAGCGGCTTTTCTTTCTGATTATTATGTGAATCCAGGAATGCCGTACGTGACCGCGTCTCTCTGCAAACTCCTCTCCCTGCCGTGAGACTACGTGAGTCTCACATGTTATTAATTTCTAAGTAGATGCTTAAAACTTAAATCACTCACCCTTCTCATATTCGTTCCATTTAATTTAATTATGAGCTGAGGAGATGACAGGACGTACGGCAGCTTAATTTGTTTCAACGGCTGTACGTGCAGGAAGATAGCCTGGCTCCGTTTCGGCTCCTCAAGTCCAATCATGGATGTTGCAGCAACATGGAGGAGATTTAACGGCCAACGTTGCCAGTGGCAACGCTCCCGGCCCCCTGATGACACGGTGAAGATCAATGAATGTCTGATGCCGGCACTGCTCCGGCCGAAGGAGGATCTGTGGGCATCCCCACGCGGGGACTTATCAGATTTGGTACTCCATGTCTTCGAGAGGGAGACATATCGATACGGTATGTATAGTATCACATGTATCGTATCGTATCATGTGACGATCGGTACGATCGATATGTAATGTGTAATTTTTATGTTATAAATATTAAATATTTTATTTTACATCTATATTACTTAAAGGTAAGTTGGACAAAGATATTTCAATTTTTGATGAGGACTCGATTTTGAAAAGTGCAACACATTTTTTGTGCGCTTTTCTTTTAAACCTAAAATTTTCGAAAAAAACACGTAGAAAGAAGTAGTGAGATTCAAATCCAAGACCTTGGGAGAACATATATCTTAACCAAATAAATTAACAAATAATTTAATTTTTTAATTATAATATATATGTTAAAGTGTATATTTTATCTCATTATATAATGGTATGATAGCGTATCGTACCTTATTAGATCGTGACCGATATGACTAGTACGACTGAATCGACAAATTTTACTACTAAGTCGACAAATCCTAGATGCAAAGACCCTAGTGAAACTAGTGTCTAACGACGATACAACCCTATGGAAAATTAATAATGTCATTGTAGACTGTAAAACCATATTTAAGTCCCTCCCCCCCTGCGCAGGTGGCAGGAGGGCACGGCTTCGAGCTGCTTTCCCCTCCCTCAAAAAATTTAAAAAAAAAAGTCTTCGTGAATTTTAAATTTTTTTAGTTCATACAAATATAGATATTCAAGTTTTAGTCTCCCAAATATAGTTATTTATCATAAAGTCCCTTCAATCTTCACCGTTTGGTTAAAAGTATCCCCTATCGTTCACTTCGTATAGTGAGGCCCACAAAAATGTTAACCTTCGTAGGGTTAACTTCACTCATGTGCATTAAAAGATAAAAAGGTCACTAGTTATTAAGAGAGAGGGGGGGAGGAGAGAGTGTGTGTGGCGAGGCCGAGGGGATGTTTCCCTTGCCGTCTGCCTCCTCCGCGGCCCTAGAAGATGTGGGGAATCCCATGTTATTCCCCCAATCGGTAGTCGATAGGAGGGCCTCAGTGAGGAACCAGTGAGTAGAAAGAGGGGGAGGCTGCAGAAGTATGGCTCCGCGGCCACCTCCCAGTCTCTCTCCTTGCCTTCGTCATCCTACTCTATTAAATCGCCTTTTTGCTCACCCTCGGATTTCTTTGTCCTTCTTCCTCTCTCCTCTCCTATCGAGACCCACATCTCACCTAACCCTAGCCGTCGTCCTCCACCTCTCCTCTTCTCTTCCATCGCGAACCCCCCTCTCCCTACTCTTCCTTCCCCTCCCTTGTCGCTGCAGCACCTCGGATGTCGTCGTTCTACTCTAATGGCCATCGCCACCTCCTTCCCTCCTTCTCCCTCACCTCAATCGCCTGCCTACCACTGCCCTCAATGGGACACTGCTAGCGAAACAACACTGGCCACCCCTGCGAACCACAGCCTCAGCATTGACTGCCCCTAAACTCTTCTTCGCTCCCTCTACCTCAACCCATAGTCGCCCGAATGGCCACTTACCATGCTAGCGACTAGCCATGACCAGCACCACCTCTACCTGTACCTTGACCATGGTGTAGGAATCTAACGCCCCCTCCGGATGGTCACTACGTCTCCTCTTGTTGCTCCCAGGCCCGACTTGCACCTGGACGTTGCCGAATCTCGTCGAGTCTACTTGCCCATGCCCACACTCATGCTCCACCTCCGTTGGTTGCCCTCTTGCACTGTCTCGTGGCTAGCCCTTGAGAGACAGAGAGTAGAGAGACAGAGAGAGGATCCTAGAGAAAGAAAAGGAGGTCATAGTGCCGTGAAGGTGGAGTGCAGGTGTGGGTGAGCAGTCCAGTTGAACGAATCACTTGACAGTGAGGTTGAGATGGGCACCTGTTGGGCTGCTAAGACTTCACCGGTGACAAGGGCATCTCGATGTCGAGAGCAATCAATAGTGCGGGGGGTGGGGAAGAGAGGAGAGTTATTTTTGTAATTTTATTAGTTAGATAAAATATTCCTTCTCCTTTTAACGACATATTATCTTTCTCTAACCGCCGCTAATCACGTGACTTTTTTTAGCAAGAGTTAGAATATTACATGGGCTTACAAATAAGTAGTTATATATTTGAGAGTCTAAAACATAAATATCTATATTTATGGAGACTAAAAAATAAAAATCCTTATGTTCATTCTCACATATTTATGTCAGATTTGTTCCTCGTGATTCCAATGCACTAACTTACTTGTTTTGTCAAGAGTGTAAATTATAGTTTGTCAACTCTATTCAACTTGTCCTTACTCAAGTAACTCGGATTGTATCGGGATAAATCTAATATATGATCGGTTTAAGATCACACGAGTCACAATAAATTATTTAAATAATAATATAATAGTTTAATTTTAAGTTTTTTAAAAAATAAAAATTATAATAATCATGTAATGATATAATGATATAACAACTGTCATAGATCTAACATTTGATGGACGAAGAACACTCTAACTCTATCGCCAAGTTTATTTGTTTATTTATTATCTAATAATGATATAATATTGAAAATTTAATTGATAATTTAATATTAAATAATGCATATATATTTTAAATTGATGAAATAATATTTCTACAACTTAAAACGTAGGGTAAACAATTTAATCTGACATTGTAAGATATTTCAATTTATGAAAATAACAAAAGATCCCAGCCATGTTAAAAAAATAAAAAATAAAAAGATGCATACAAAACAATTAATGGCATGTGAAACTCACGTCATATGGACCAATTAGCTTCGTTGTGACAGAGAGGAGTGGTCGACAGGCGTGGTATCACAGCATGCCTACCATCGGGAAACATCTTCACTTGGCAACATGGAGTCATTAGCATGGTGTCCTCTCTAACTATTCCTATTAAAAGCCAGCACACCCGGCGAACCCTCCGGCGCACCCACGTGTACGACTAGGAGTGATCAACCACCAGGCCACCCCATCGTGTCCTTGAAGGCAATAAGATATACTTTGACGTAGAAATAACAGTTTGAGTATAAAGTCACATCAAACTGTAATTTTTATTTTTATTAATTAAAAAATTAAAAGTATCATTTTTACGTAGAAAAAGTACCTCGTATCAAAATCGTACGCTCGATTTTTTAAGTATTAAAGAGAGAACATACTCGATGAGAAAATACATAATTAAAATATTCTGTAAGTTTAAAATATTATATATATGAATAAAATATTTTATTCTAAATATTTTATTATAAGAATAAAATATTTTATTTGACTTTAAAAATATAATAATAAAATATTTTATACAAATGAAATATTTTATTACGTAAACGAAATATTTGTTATAAGGATAAAATAATATAAAAATAAAATATTATATTATAAGAATAAAATCTAACAAAATATTTCAATTCTATACTAAATACTTCATTTATGTAACAAAATATTTCATTCTTTTATAAAAATTTCATTCTTATATTTTTTCGTCGAACATGCTCCGTATTCAATATTCAAAAATACGTGTCAAACGGGTTCTAACGAAGAGTGTCTTTATATGCGCAGAAAAGATACTTTCACTTTCTTTAAGTTAACGAGAACAGACGTTACATTTTGACATGATTTTATACATCAAATTTTATGCACAAGATATTACTCATAAAAATTACAACTAACAACGTAGGTTGGTGTAATTAATTATTTTGATAACGAAATAACAGTCGATTATGATGATTTATTCTACGTATTCGTATCCTTATTCTAATTTGATATGAAGATAATCGTAATTAAAATCGATTAAAATTAAGATCATTAATTCGGTGTTCACTCGTTACACTCTCTCACACAGAAATATCGTATCCGATCCTAATTAAGATAAGTTATCAAATTAATAATTACTCCAACTTAAAAATAATTAGTTAACTGGGCTCCATCACCATTATCTTATCCTAACTTGTTATTAAAGCAAGGGAAAGAATCAGACGTCATCGGAGGCACTCCGAGTTAGACGCGTTATTCCTTGGTGGACGATCACTTTACTCTCGGTAAATAACAACCGTCGGGTTAAAATGGTCGTAGAGAAGTATACTTATGCCATTTTGTCATGATTAAACTCACCACCTCACCTACCATATTCCCTCCTCTCCATGGATTGAGAGGAATAATGTTGCTGCTCACATATATTCGCTTAGATTATCACAGATATTCTTCTATGTACGCATATATTCCCTTAAATCATCACATATCTCCATTAGGAAGAAGCTCTCTTCCCGTAATATTTGTTGTCTAGTATGTTCGATCAAAGAGAATCAATGTTTGGCATGCGATTTAGCAGATTAATTTTGAGATGTTTTTATACTCTTGGGATAACTTCGGTAACAGGATAAGGATAGAATCGAGGAGTTATTCTATTTATCTGTCCGTAATCGAGTTTGATAATATAGTTAAAATTATTTGAGATCGATTAAAATTAAGATTATTATTTTAGAATCAACTAATTCAACTCTTTTACATGTACTGAACGAATCCCATAATAAAAGTAAATTATCAAACTTAAAAAATTTTAAATAATAACTCACACGAACTCGTCACGATTAACATATTCTAAACCGTTATCTAAACAATGACTCACTAAACCAAATTCCACTTTAATTACACTGCTGTCATTTTATTATATTTCAAACTTAATTGGATCTCATTTTTTTCGTTGGATCTAAAGTTGGCCCAAATTTTAATTACATAAATGAGTTGTTCTTATTTGACTCTTTTTCCTTTAACTGAACAGTTGGAGATAAAGTTAGATTTTGTGAATTCATAGAAAGTGGTGGAATAAGTCATTCGGGACGAGTCAATTGGGGTGACATATCCGCCTCTAACTCACTCCAAAAATAAAATAGGCCTAAAATATTTGAGTTTAGATTGACTCGACTGAGTAATCTAATAACCCTAGCTACATTTATGTTTTTGACCGTATACTGCTCATCTATTATCATTCACGTGACAACCCATACATGCGATTGAATACATTAAAATAGTGTTAGCAAAGCAGACCGAAAAGCATGAAAATAAATGCATCGGACCAACATGCTCCGTATAATATCTGCAAAAGCCATGTCACCATGTATACAAAGGCAAGGTTCACATAAATATCAAAAGAAAATTATATGTATGGTTATGTAAGGTAGAACGAGAAATAAAGAGTTAGAAATTTTAGTTTGAGTCGCCCAACGGGATTATCTTTAGAGAAGATATCGCGCCTCTCGTATTAGTGTGATGGAGTCCACGACCTTCTCCCAAGATATAACGACATCAGCGGTCTCCTTCTCGTTGAAAAAAACACACGTCAAAGACGACCTCAGGAATCTGTCAATCCTCTCTGTGTGTGCACTGTATAAAGTAAGAAAGAAAGAGGCCGATTGCGATTGCATAGGAAGTTAAGGTTCTCACGTCGCTTATATCTCCCGAAATCGTTCCTCCTCGAGATGAGGGGATAAGATTCCAAACCGGCGCATCCAAAGCCCTCTGGAGCAAAAATAATGCCTACATTCTCGCGGCCCAACCCGGCCTGATACGCGCATGCATGTGTGTGTGATGACGTAACCTCATCTAATTCTTAGAAACCAAAAGATAGAGCCTCACTGATATATAAACTTACACAACATCTTTAATTTTTTCAATATGAGACTAAAGTCTCACACTAATCGAAGAACACAAACTCATACAATGAAAATATTGAATTTCTGGATCAATCTTTCCCTCATTTCTAACAAATAGTTCCATAAAATTAGAGAATAATATGAAAATTGAATTCTAGACAATCACAAATAAATTAGCACGGCACGGATCCCCGTCTCCCCACTTTTAAATATATATATATATATATATATATATATATATATATATATATATATATATATATATAAGATGAAAAGTTTTTCTTTTGTGATTAAGAACTTAACAAATTAAAAACTCTCAGAGTCACATATTTCTCGAGAATTGAGTACATGATTAGATAAAATCTCTACGATCGAATCGAACTTGAGACTATGACATGCGAGAGCTCTTCAATGGACTTAGAATTCACAATGCAAAGTGGGGACATTAACAAAAATGGGAGGATACACGGTCGTTACTGAAAAGTGCGTACACACGTCTTGAAGAGACACGCACGAGTCACTAAAGCATCCCCTCCTTTCCCTACGTCACGTGGACACCCTACAACTTCGCAATTTGATTGGTTCTTGTACGCCCGGGGTCGAGGAAGTTACTCGAAGAAGAAGGAAGGAACTTGAACCGGCCGGTCGGCCGACGGTATACGATGACGGTGGCCGTAAAGTTGGCGAGGAAGAGAACAGTTCAAATGATGGGAATCTTTTTTTTTTTTTTACTTTCTCCGTCCGAATGATTTGGATGAATCTCGTATGTTCATGTTTTTTCCCGAAATGCAACAAACATCCCGTCAACTGACAAACGTATGACTGATATGACCCAAAAATGTGTGGCCAATCAAGAGAGGCCACGGTGAAGGGTAGCCTCGAGAGGGAATGAAACCTAGGAACTACCTAGAGAAGCAACCGTGGCATTCACAGGCTTCTCTACTGCAGTAAGCAATTAACCAAGGTTTGGTTTTCCTCTCTCTCTCTCTCTCTCACTCAGTGGTGTTAGAGAATAAAATAAATTAAAAATATAATATAATTATAATTCTGATATATTCTCCATTTAATACCTTAAGATTTTAAGTTAGATGATCTAATCTAATAAATTTTAATATGATATCAGAACCAATAATTATGATCTAAGTTGCATCCCGTACGTATTTATCATGGTCCACGTGACAGAGTCTAAAAGTTGACATACATGTGAGATGACGTGTTAGAGAATAGTTCCATATTAAAAATGGATTAGAAATATAATGTGATTATAATTATGATAACGTCTCCATTAAATATTTTAAAATTTTGAATTTGACGACTCAATCCAATAAACTTTAATAAGTGGACACCAACTTTTTCGATGGGAAGGACGTGAGTGAGGCTCCCCTAATAATGGAGCACGAAGAACTCTAGTTTCAAACTTAAGTTTGATGTTCCTAAAAATGGAGTATCAAACTTAAATGTGATCAATCTGTCTCTTAATATTGTAATTTTTAAGTCATTTATATTATTTGATATATTGTTCGTATCTCGATCGTATCGGTCATAAATTTTAATATGATATTATTAAATATTAAGGTGAAATAAAAAATAAAAGATTTATTCATCTTTGACATATTTAATATAAGTAAAATTATTAATTAATATGTATATTTAGCTCAGTTGCTTATCGTTGTGTGATTTAAACGGGTGCGCTCTCTCGAGTTCTACTTTTAGAAGTATTCATTTTTTTTTAAATTTTTTTGACTTCGATTATAGAAAAACAATGAAAAAAATAGAAAAACATGTATTTTTCACGTTTCGAACTTAAAACCTCACATTCCTATATAATTAAATATATTATATTTAAAAATATAAAAATAACATATCATTTACGTATTAATATTTTACTTTTGTTATTGATTAATTAGTACGATCTTATATGTACGATACATGACGTATTAGATCAGTACGTCAAATACTAATCGTACCACAGTCAAGGAAAGTGACATGTCACACTCTTTTCTTAGATAAGTATATTTTTTAAAATTAAGAGAAAATAATCAAATTCTAACCCAAGAACATCCCCTCAGATAAAGATGACTAACCAACTACACTAAAAATAGCTGGCACGGAAGCTTCTCTCCCTATTTAAACATCCAACAATTCTGCCTTAACACGTCCCCAACAGAGGAGACCTCCGTATACGCTTTCCCCAGTTCCTACCTATCTTGGAGGAAGCAGCAGGTCACAAGCAGCACTGTTCGCGAGGACGGCAGTGGCATCTCCTCCCTCGTCAACGATTCTGCACCACCGCATCTCCGTACCCCCACCCTCCCATCATCTTCTGCCTCCTCACCACCATTCCGTGTTCCACCGAGCAACCTCTCTTCCGTTGACGTCAGATTTCCTGATGTCTCGTTCGTGTGACTCACCAGACCAGCTAGCTGGCCAGCAACCTTTTTCCGGAACCAATCCTCCACTCGGATAAGAAGCGAATGAAAGTCTTCCCCGACTCAAAAAGACACTGTTCCATCCATGTACAGATCAAGGATTCACGTGTCTGGTCTGGTTTCAGTTCGGCCAGAGTCTTCCATGATCAAACACCTGTCCCATGCTGATCAGATATACTTGGATAAGAATGCAAATATATTTAGGGCCTCTTTGTTGTTCGAACACGATTACGGTGTTAGACCCTTTGAGGTCGACGACCTCGGATAAAACTTTTGTGTGAGGGGGAGGTGAGACCTTCTCTCTCTTCGGTTAGCGGAAGCCCAGACCAAGGCCCGACAATTCTATTATCAAAGGGATCGGAGCAGTGCACGACAGTCTTAACCCCCTGAAGGGGATAACCCTTATTCAGAGGTGGATATACTCACGATATGGAGTCCCTCTTAGCCCAGGGAAAGTCAACCCAGGTCGGACACTTATTCAATATAAATGAAGGTGAATGTCCCACGAACGCATAGGAACAGAGAAGGGCAAGAGTCCTATAACGGTACGAGTACATACTTGAGGACTTAACGCCCCCACTCAGTAACCTCTCCGTAATCTCTGCAGAATCGAAGAGGGAGTTCGTGACTATTTAATCCCATAGATCTCCCCCCAAAAGAGATACGTTCTTAACCCAGTCGCTCAACTGGTGAAGAGAGATGTACCCCCAATTTTTTTATTTTATTCATGCACCATGTTCTTGTCCATATTGATTTGAGCATCGGAGGATTTTCTTGAGATCTAAATCTCAAACCTCCGTGATCTTTGATCTTCTTTGACAAACTTGCTCTTGAGGTGATTTGGTGTAATCTAGCCAGTGGTTTCATCCCTTCGAGGCAAAATACTAGATCTTACCTCTTCAACACCTATTAGAATATTTTAATAGAATAAAGTGTTAAAATTATATATTTTACCATTTTACAATCCCTACCAAAAAAGTTCAACCGGACGATAACGGGAGAGTAGGATACACTGATACAAAATTCAAACTTATCCGGGAGGCGTACTTAATTATCTTTTTTTTAAAAAATGGAGAGAAAAAATCTCAAATCCACCTGTACGGACAGCTTAATCTGGGAAAGTTTGAGATAAGCTTTGTATATAGTCGACGGCGATACGAGGTGACCACCTGGGCCTGTCCGAAGTTTTATCAACACCGCTCCACTGTTCAACCCAGGACATCCGATTCGTTCGGATCACATCACCCTGAGAGCGACATCCATCGGACGGTAGAATATTTGCCCACGTGTGGCTCTACCACCTCATGGGCCAAGAGACACAAACGCTAGCATCGTCAGACTTCATTAATTCTACGAATAGGAAAAAGGGGTCATGTAGACTCCGCCGGGGGGAGTCATGGTATCTTCCCTGCCACCGACCGTTGCTTGCTCGGACAAGCCAACGCTTCGCCGTTCCCGTGTTCCGCCCCCCGGAAACCTGGTTAGGACCGTTGTGCTCTCTCTCTCTCTCTCTCTCTCTCTCTGACAAAAAAAAACCAGGATCACCGGCAGCAGGGAAGGAGGAAGAAGGGAAGAAGTGGGTGGTGAGGGGAGGATCCGTGCCATGGGCGGCGTCCGAGCATTAACGATCGCGTCCTCTTCGGCTTCTTCGTCTTCTCTGGGCAGCGCTGCTGTCCTGTACGCTTCCGTCTTCCACAACTACCCCCTCCTCTCGGCGGTGATCGCCTTCGCCCTCGCCCAGTCCACCAAGGTCTTCGCCACCTGGTACCGCCCCGGTGATCCCTCTCTTGTAGTTGCCTAGTCCCGATGTCGGTGATCGGATCTTCCTCTTTGTCGCTAGTTTTTTTTTCATTGGTTTCCGTCGAGGAACTTTTTATCTGGCGTTCTCTTGTTTTACCTCGTTTTTGAAACCGTGGACGGAATTGGATCTCTAATGCTTTTTGGCAACGACTATAACCATGGAATCTTTAGCTCAGATGGCATGTCGAGATAGGTCTTGACGTGTTCTTTGAGCCTTTGTTGAGGACACTCTTCTTCTTTTGTGGAGGAAGATGACCATGGCCCCCAATTCATCAAGTATACAAAATAGGAAAGGTAAAGCTACTTTTAGATTCTACAACAGCAACACTTGCAGCCATCTACCGAGGTGCTATAGCAAAGTAAAGTTCCCCCTTCTGATTCCCCTTGCCCCCCCATCAAAATTTTTCGTTTATATAGATCTGTTTTTAAACTATATTCTTTTATTACTTTCAAAAAAAACTATATTCCTTTATTGTAAACCCAGAATTACGTGAAAAACCTTTTAGGAGGTAGAGTAAGTAATCGGGTTAATAATGTCACGTGACTTGTCTAAAGATCCAAAGGTAATACACTGCATCCTGCACCCTCTTCTAAATCTATCTCTTGCCGTTGTCCTTGCAAAATTGTTCCGTTTTGCAAGTAACTGAATAGCTGTGACATGCTACAACGATTTTACTGAAGATGATACTCCCGACATGTTTGTGACTGCTGTTGTATGGATTTTGATCTGTACTTTACATTGCATGGATATATGACCCTTCATCATCTCTTACTACAGAGGAGGCATGTATATGTAGGCCCAAAAACTTTTAACTCTTTTACATTATCATCTTCACTCCAATCATCTGCACGGTACATGTCTATTCCACCCAACCTTTTACCCAACTTACATCGCTGTCTAACAAAGAAACTCTGCCTACATCATTGGGTTGTGGACTGGGAGAGCTGTACTGTATACTTCTTTCCTGGATAATATGTTTTGCTATGATCATTTTAAATAGATTTCTTGAAGAACATGAAGGACTCCTACGCCCAATCTTGTGAGGAGTGTTCACGTTTAAAGAGACATGTCATCCTTCTCTCTAACTAGGACACCATTTGCGCCCTCCTCAGCATTGACAACCATGGGAGCGGATGGAATCCTCTCCAAGACTGCCCCCATATACCCCACAAGTCCATGCTGAGTGACCGCTCACCATGTCATCCTCATTATGTTTATAAACAAGATTAGCAGTTTCTCTAGGATGTGTGACACTTCATTTGAAGAGCAGCAGCTTGCTCATATGTCTTCAGCAGCATTGGGTGACAAAGGAAGGTGGATTATCTCTATGCCAATGGCTGGACCATGCTGCTGTTATAACATTAATGGTAAGCACAAAAAAGGGTGCAGATAGTGCCCATGGGGGAGAAGTGAATAATTCCTGGAAGAAAAAGGCTGATGTGCATAAGTTGCTGATTACCGTTGCAAGTCTCATCTATTCTCTGGCATGAAAATCCATGTTCGCATAGTGGGGCATTCTTTCAGTCTTTTTTGTTGGCGTCCGAACAGTGCCCAAGTCTATGTGATTATTTCTTTATGGTGATCAAGTATGGCTATCCTTCAAAGTTCTGAAAATTTGAACTGGATTATGGAATTGTACCGCATGGAGTATGGAATCCCGACAAGTACTCCTTGCCCTTAAAGAATATATGTAACACATATTGAGTGTAGTTTGAAAGCAGATATAAATAAAATAATGAGTAAACGCAAAGGTCATCTATGCATGGCTGAAAATAGAAGAGACTGTTATTGCTGAGACCTCGTTCCTTTTTTCTGCTTTTTGTGTCCTCTCATTTTTATTTGCCATTTGGGGCCTATTCAATCAATCCTTCTCGTGCATCTCAACCAGAAAAACATGTCAATAGGATTTCAGGCCCTTTTTCCTGGTTATTATCATCTTTCCTTTTCTAATTTTTCTGCAATTACTGGAGGAATACATAGCTATTCACGGTTTTTGCCTCCTAAGCGTTTAATTTCTTTTAGTTTGCAGGTATAAAGAAAGACGCTGGGATGCCAAACAACTCATTGGATCTGGTGGGATGCCATCATCCCACTCTGCTACAGTTACAGCTCTTGTTGTAGCTATTGGGCTACAAGATGGGTTTGGTGGATCAATTTTCGCCACTTCAATGATACTAGCATGTGTTGTAAGCTCTGGATACTATTGTTTTAGATTATATCTTCATTTTATTTGTTAATCCATCCCTTCATGAATATATTGATATTCATGGCCATTTCTTTATTTATTATGAACCTTTCCATTTTTCACCTTACACAAATTTACCTGGTTAATTTGGGGTGGTTGTGGCACAAATTTGTGTTAGAGAATGTTTTGGAATAAGGATCTATTTGGACATGGTTCATGCAGCTATGCTTTAAGCAAACACTGGCTTCCAATTTGAATGACTTTATAGTTTTCTCAGACATTGACACCCATGAATACTTGATAATGTCAGACTCAAAGTGGCTTCCATCTGGAAGCTGTGCCAAATGAGCGTTCACTTATTGTTACAGATCTTTTTAATGCATTGCACAAACCACAGCTTTATCACATCTGAGCATCCTGAAGCTCCTTTGCTTGTCTTCTGAATCTTGGCCTGAATGTGTGTCTGGTGGTCTTCTATGGAATGATATCAAGAGACTCTTCAAAAGAACAGTGGCTGACACGTTCATGTGTGGACTCCTGTGGCATCTTACCTTTTCCAGATTGTTAGAGTTGAACACTAGTTACAAAATTGCATGTGTTCTCTCTTTCTCTTAGATTTTAATATTTAATGCATTTTTCCCTACATGTGTATGCACTCTGCCTCAATCTCTCAGAGCCATCTTTCATTTTCATTTCCTAGATTTTCACATGAGATTTGATGGCAGGTGATGCATGATGCGTTTGGTGTGAGATTACATGCTGGGCGGCAGGCAGAGGTACCTCACCCCCCCCCCCGCAACTCCATCTGGTATTTCTATGGACTTTTTGACAATCAAAATATGACCCCACCCCCCAACACACACAGTGCTTGAGATGCTCCATGACTATCAGGATTTTTGCTGTTCACGAGAAAACATGTGATTGATCCCCAGCTTGCATGCATTAATTGGCAACATGTAACCTGTAAATGCTGATGTTTATGCTACAATGTGCCTTAGACATATCTATTTTTGGTGACAAAGAGAAACCTACCTCAGGTCATCATCTCTTTTTGTCTTCTAGAAACAAAATACTACTCTATGTATGTAATCCAGTTTTATACCAACTGTGCCAAAATCCCTTTGTTTTGGAAGCAATCTTATGTTTGATTCTCTCAAGTTTCAAGACTCTTGACATCATTGTGAGACCATGATTATGCCAGATTCCCTGCAAAGCTTTTGAGATACTCTTCAGATTTCCTGATTTTCAGAGTAGGTAATCTCTTTGTTCAGCTAATACAATGTTGATTCCTGAGATTTTATATTTCAATCCTTATTCAGATTCAGAGTGAATCTATGTTCAATATCACAGTCATGTATAAACTGGATTGAAGCAGTTATCCCATTAATCAGTGTTCAGTTGTACTAGTTCCACTTTGTCAATGATCTTTCGGGAAACTTTCTTTTGTTGGCATTCTTCTAACTAGATATTCCCCACCCTCATATTGATTTTCATTGTTTGGAAGAAAGAAAACTCCAAATCTGGCAGGTGGCAAATTGTTAGAATAGTCTCGTATTGGAAACAGGCTAAAACAAAAATATGTTTAAAATAGTGAAGCCCTCTTCACTCAACACCTTAAGATTTTGAGTTGGATGGCTCAATCTAATAAACTTTAGATATCAAAGTCTATGGTTATGACCTGGGCCGCGCACCCCGTGTTTGCCATGGTCCACATGCCAGAGCCTAATCGGCCCACATGTGAGGGGGTGTGTTAGAATAGTCCCGTATTGGAAACGGGTTAAAACCAAAATATGTTTAAAATAGTGGATCCCTCTTCACTCAACACCTTAAGGTTTTGAGTTGGATGGCCCAACCCAATAAACTTTAATATTTTAATACAAATCTTGTTCTATAATGCAACAAAACAAAGAAGAAGACGAACCTTGAAAATCTTTTGTTTTTTAAGAACTCTATAAGAAGGGAAATGTTGACTGTTTCCACATATGCTTTTATTCAGTTAGATGGCGTGTTTCCTAAGTTTCATTTCATTTATGCTGAGCAGCTTATTCTATCTTCATCTTCTACAATGTCGTGGTTTTGTAGGTGCTGAATCAAATTGTATTTGAACTTCCTATGGAGCACCCTTTAGCTAACACGAGGCCTCTGCGAGAACTTCTTGGGCACACTCCTCTTCAGGTTTGGTAGATGCTTTGAGTTCTCGATGAAAATGATTTCTTGTTGTCGTCTGATTTTGTTACTCTACAGTCTACTGATTTGGTTCCTTCACACTGAGCACAAGGAATAGAAGGCTTATAAAGAGAGAAACCCCCTCCCTTCTGGGAATCTTCCTCACATAAGGCATATGCCCACTGCAGGAATTTCTGTCATTCTAAGTATGAATAGGCTTGTCCCTTTTCTGATTGTCTCTGTCCTATTTTCAATTCTGGGCAAATTTGTTCCAGATACTGATCAACCATTTACTGTGCACATTTTGTTGCCACTACTATTTCTCTTGTTGGCGAAACCACTCTACCTCATGTTGAGTATTAGCAAGTAATTCCATGCTTGTATTACTTATGAGACTCTCCACCCACTTACTCGGGGCTTGGTTGGCAATTTGGTTCACTGACATGTACGTGGGCCAGCTTACTCATTGGTTTTGGGAGTACCCTACCAAAGCCACCATTTAGTCCTTATACTGGGTATTCATGAGCTGCCCCATACTTATATTAGTTCTAGACCTGTCCTCTTACTAACTCAAGTTTTGAGCTAGTGATTGTTTCAGTAACATCTCTATGAGATCATTACTGCTTTGAACTGTCGCCCAGGACATGGAAAATTTGTGGCATGAGATTCTACACTTTCATGATATATATTTTGAAAGTTGAGATGACACGATGACAAAAGATCATGCCACTTTTTTCCTTTTGATCAGACCTTCATATAGCCATATCTTTTTTGTTTTTTTGTTACATGGCCTAGTCGTCTGGGACCGGGGGAGATACGGGTAGGAGAATGGGGGAACCAGGGTTTGAAAGTGACACTTTGCAATTTTTCCTAGATCGGGAGGTGATCCCGCTAACTAATTAGTCTAACATCCGCAAATAACCCAAGGGTGGGTGATTCTGCTCTGCACGCTGGGGAGCGGAATCGAACCCACGACCTCCCCATCATTGGGAAGGTGGTGACCCACCGAGGCACGCTTCGGGTTCATATAGCTATATCTGATAAAACAAAGCATAGACAGAAATAACGAGGTGACATTCATGTAACATAACTGGAATAGCAGTGTCAGGATTTAGGATCTCCATGAGGTTGGTAGCTTCACATGGAGATCATCTAATGCCATAGAATGTGGCGTGCATGACACCAACAGTTCTTAGTTGTCTCAGTGAATGCTTGCATGATCCCTAAACAGGAGACTTCATTCGGTAAATGAAGATGGTAAAAGTTGATACTGAAGCGGTTTAAAGAGTTTATTTATTTTCATTCATCTGTTGATGAGTTAATATACAGTTATTTCTTACGAGTCCCTCTAATTACGCACTAATAGGGCAGAACAGCTCTTGCAAAATTCAAATAATTGTACTACCGTGACTAAAGCTTTGTATATCCACCCAGGTTATAGCTGGTGCAGTGCTGGGGTTTGTGACTGCTATCATTGCACACTTAATCAACGGAGCTGGGAGCCGAGTCTGACGCTTTCCGTGGAGGACTGACGTGTAAATTGGATCGGCAGTCCTACAGTGAACAGGAAAGCTAATCTAAGCATATTAATATGACTGTGAATCCATATTCTTTGATGCCTTCTCTTTTCTTTTAGTCAGCTTAATATCTCCACAGGTCCACGATTGTTAAATTAGTTTATCCTTTCAGTCAATTTCATTTTCTGACCTGTGACATTCCCCCCCCCCCCCCCACTGAGGGGGAAAATCTTACTATCCAGCAATGTACTTCATTTTTATCCTTTTTTTTGTCAATAAAGATGGCAACTTTCATTAACCCATAGCTAAATACACACGGGAAGAACATGTCCCACCCATACAGCAGAAAGAGTAGCATCATTTGATGGTTCAACCCCATGTGCCCCATACAAAGATGTCCCACCCATACAGCATAAACAGTAACATCATTGATGGTTCAACCCCATGGCCCATGTTGGGAATATCGAGTACCCAGACGAGACGAGGAGGACAAACAGTGATGGAGGAAGAAGAAAGAGAAAAAGAGATCAAAACCACAAGAACACGGGGATTTTTTACGTGGTTCGAAGGCAAGATGTCTCATACGTCCACGGCCGCAGCAGTAATCCACTAATAATCACCAACCAGATTCCAATACAGGGAAAGAGCCCATCCTTTTATACTAGGAGATTATGGCGTAATTAGTCAGGGTATTAAGGACAATAATACTCCTGTTAAATAGAAATCCTCTTCTGGGATACAACAGACGTGCATGTTCGCCTGTCTCCAAGGATGCTCTCCTGAGACCGAGTATGCCCTCCAGAGACTGCTAATGCTCCCCCACCATCAGTCAGATCAATGCATTGCCAAGACCAGGTCGACACATCTTCATGCAGGTCGGCCTACTCCAAGTGACATCGGAATGCCTTGAGCCCGCAATGCATGCTCCCCTGACATTGAGGATGCTCTCCTGAAGCAATGATTGCTCCCCAGAGACAGCATGTGCTCGCCATGCTCCCCTGACGCTGAGAATGCTCCCCTGAAGCAGTGGATGCGCTCCGGAGGCAGAGTGTGATCCCGTGCAAGGGCGCATGAGTTCTGACTCCACACTCTAACAATCTCCCACTTGGAGTCTGAACTCCAAAGAAAGCAAACAACTCAATATATTAACCCTGCTCAATATAACAACGGAAATACTGCTACGGCATCCCTCCATCAATCATCCATGGAGGCCAACTGAGGCTTTGCACAGCCTCAGTTTCTCTATGGTTACCACCTTAGTTAACATGTCTGCTGGATTCTCTGCACCAAGTATTTTCTCCAGCAACAAAACACCATCTTCAAGCAAACCACGAATGAAGTGATACTTCAGTTGTATGTGATTAGTCCTTGCATGAAAGACTGGGTTCTTGGCAAGGTGAATTGCACTTTGGCTGTCACAAAACAGCACACTATTGCTTTGTTCCTTGTCCAACTCCTTCAGAAAATTTTTCAGCCATACCATCTCTTTGCTAGCTTCAGAGATAACAACATACTCTGCTTCTGTTGTTGAGAGAGCAACAACCTTTTGAAGTTTTGAAACTCAACTCACTGCAGTGCCACCCAAGGTGTAAACATAGCCAGTGGTACTTCTTCTGGTGTCCAGATCACCACCAAGATCTGAATCAACAAAACCTTGTAGGATAACATCACTTTTCCTGAAACAAAGTGACTTACTTGAGGTGCCTTTTAGGTATCTCAGAATCCATTTCACTGCCTCTCAGTGTTTGCTTGCTCGGTTCTGCCATATGTCTACTCACAACTCCCACTGCATGTGCTATATCTGGCCTGGTACAAATCATGGCATACATCAGACTTCCTACAGCTGATGCATACGGAATTTTCTTCATGGACTCACGCTCTTCAGCAGACTTTGGTGACTGCTCTTTAGACAGCTTGAAGTGACTTGCCAAAGGAGTGCTAACTTGTTTTGCATCATGTATGTTGAATCTGCTCAACACTTTCTGGATGTAACTTTCTTGAGATAGCTTCACAGTGTCAGCTGTTTAATCCCTTACAATTCTCATCCCAAGAATTTACTTTCCTACTCCTAAGTCCTTCATAGTAAATTCCTTTGATAATTGTATTTTCAAATTGTCAATCTCTGTCATACTTAAACTTGCAATAAGCATATCATCCACGTACAACAGCAATATGATATAACAATTATCAAACTTCTTAAGATAACAACAATGGTCCATGTTGCATCTAATGAAACCATTATTACATATAAATCCATCAAACTTCTTGTACCACTGTCTGGGGGCTTGTTTCAGACCATATAAACTTTTGTTTAACTTGCAAACAAGGTTTTCTTTACCATGTTCATGAAAACCTTCCGGTTGTACCATATAGATATCCTCCTCCAAATTACCATGAAGGAGAGCAGTCTGAATATCAAGTTGTTCTAGGTGCAGGTTTTCAGCAGTAACAATACTCAACACCAATCTAATGGTAGTTAACTTGACAACTAGAGAGAAAATTTCAGTATAATCAATACCTTCCTTCTGCTGGAAGCCTTTCACAACCAACCTTGCTTTGTACCTCTTACTGCCATCATGTTCTTCTTTTATTCGATAAACCCATTTGTTGTGCAAAGCTCTCTTGCCAGGTGGTAGTTCAGTCAACACCCAAGTTTTATTTTTGTGTAAGGAATTCATCTCATCTTTCATTGCCAACTCCCACTTGATAGAATCTTCCACCTGCATAGCTTCATCAAAACACTCAGGTTCACCAGCATCAGTCAACAACAAATAGTACAAAGAAGGAGAAAACCGCTCAGTCGGTTTAGGCAATCTGCTTGATCTTCTTGGTTGAACCTCGGGTGTGATTAACTCTGGTTGCACTACAGTGTTTTCAGGATTTCCTTGAAATCCCTTCAACACATCATCTTCTGAAATTTTCTCCAACTCAACATGTCCAGATTTCTGAGTTTCTTGGCCTGCATCTTCAGATTTCATAACAGATCTGTGCTTGTACAGTAAATTTTCATTGAATATAACATTTCTTTCTCTAATGATTTTCCTATTCTCATCATCCCAGAAACGGTATCCAAAATCATATATCCAATGAAAAAACACATTTTTGACTTGGGGTCTAACACACAACCAAATACTCTCAAGTGCGAAAGAATTACCTGCTTACCGATCCAAGTCTCTTCAGGTATCTCACCATTTAGAGGAACACTAGGTCCTCTATTAATCAGGTAAGCCGCACAGCTGATTGCATTTGCCCAGAAGGTCTTCGGTAGGCCAGCATGTAATCTCATGCTTCTAGCTCTCTCATTCAGGGTTCTGTTCATGCGTTCAGCAACCCCGTTCTGTTGTGGAGTATTTGGAATTATTTTCTCCATATGAATGCCATGCAGTGCACAGAAATCTTTGAATTCCTTGCTGTTATACTCTCCGCCATTATCAGACCTCAGACACTTGATCTTTGCACCAGTTTGATTTTCCACTTTTGCCTTCCACTTCACAAAGGTAGAGAAAACATCAGATTTATTTTTAAGAAAATAAACTCATACCTTCCGAGTTGAGTCATCGATGAATGTGACATAATAGAGTAAGCCTCCAAGAGATCGTACAGGGACTGGTCCCCACACATCTGTGTGTACAAGTTCTAACCTTTCTAGCTTAGAATTTCTTTCAACTTTGGAGAAAGTGACTTTTTTCTGCTTTCCGAAGATACAGTCTTCACATAACCCAATGTCTATGGACTTCAAATCACCCAACTTCCCCTTTGCTGCCAGCACCTTCATTCCTTTCTCACTCATGTGTCCAAGTCTGCAGTGCCAGGTCTTGGATTCAACTTCTGAATTTGCCACTGCCGCTGTGTCTTTGTTGTTTGCGGTCATATAAAGGGTTCCAGTCTTGTTACCTCGTGCTATAACCATGGCACCTTTGGTTATTTTCCAGCATCCACTAACAAAGGTAGTGACATATCCTTCATCATCAAGCTGACCAATGGAGATCAATTTTCTTCTCAAGCCTGGAATATGTATGACATTCTTCAACTTCCACACAGTCCCGTTTGCTATCTTCAACTGAACATCACCCTTCCCCACAATGTCTAATGGCTCATCATCAGCAAGATAAACCTTCCCAAAGTTTCCAACAACATAATTTTGCATACTTTCTTTATGTGAGGTAGAGTGGAAGGATGCTCCGGAGTCTATAATCCATGATTCAATGGGACTATTAACACTTAATATAAGTGCATCATGGACCTCTTCTGTCGTAGCATTCGCAGAATCTTCTTCTTGTTTCTGACTCTGATTCTTTTTTTTCAAGAGTCTGCAATCCCTTTTCAAATGTCCTTTCTTACCACAATTCCAATAGCCATCTCCGCGGGGCTTAGACTGACTCCTTTTCTTGGACTTGGATCTGCTCCTATTTTGTCCGCGCTGGTTTGTTCTTCCCCTGCTCTCTGTATTCAGAGCAGAACCTGAGACTTCACCGGATTCCCTTTTGCGAATATCTTCGCTTCGAATCAGGTCTCGAACCTCATTAAGCTTCAATTTACTTGAACTGGAAGAACTACTTACAGCCGTCACAATAGCACCCCAACTTTTAGGTAAGGAGGATAAAAGAATCAAGGCCCGAATCTCATCATCAAAATTTATTTCTACAGAACTCAACTGAGTTGTAATCACATTGAATTCATTGATGTGATCTGTAACAGAAGCACCTTCGACCATCTTCAGATTAAATAAACGACGCATCAAATGTACCTTGTTTGAAGCCGAGGGCTTTTCATACATATTTGATAGTGCCTTCATCAATCCTGCCGTGGTCTTCTCGTTCACGATGTTGAAGGCGACGTTTCTGGCCAACGTCAAGTGAACAACTCTGAGTGCTTGTCTGTCTAGTAGATCCCAATCTTCTTTCTTCATCCATGTCGGCATCGTTCCAAGAAGCGGCTCATGCAGCTTCTTCTGATACAAGTAGTCTTCGATTTGCATCTTCCAGAAACCGAAGTCCTTGCCATCGAACTTGTCGATCCTCACCTTTCCTTCATCCGCCGCCATTGCTCCTACTGTTCTCCTCGAACCAGAACAAGGCTCTGATACCAGTTGTTGGGAATAACGAGTACCCAGACGAGGAGGACAAACATTGATGGAGGAAGAAGAAAGAGAAAAAGAGATCAAAAGCACAAGAACACAGGGATTTTTTACGTGGTTCGAAGGCAAGATGCCTCCTACGTCCACGGCCGCAGCAGTAATCCACTAATAATCACCAACCAGATTCCAATACAGGGAAAGAGCCCATCCTTTTATACTAGGAGATTAGGGCGTCATTAGTCAGGGTATTAAGGACAACAATATCCCTGTTAAACAGAAATCCTCTTCTGGGATACAACAGACGTGCATGCTCGCCTGTCTCCAAGGATACTCTCCTGAGACCGAGTATGCCCTCCAGAGACTGCTAATGCTCCCCCACCATCAGTCAGATCAATGCATTGCCAAGACCAGGTCGACACATCTTCATGCAGGTCGGCCTGCTCCAAGTGACATCGGAATACCTTGAGCCCGCAATGCATGCTCCCCTGACATTGAGGATGCTCTCCTGAAGCAACGATTGCTCCCAAGAGACAGCATGTGCTCGCCATGCTCCCCTGACGTAGAGAATGCTCCCCTGAAACAGTGGATGCGCTCCGGAGGCAGAGTGTGATCCCGTGTAAGGGCGCATAAGTTCTGACTTAATGCCAATGTAGAGCTCTATAACAATATTGGACAATGTCGGGGAAGATTTATCCCCTCCATCTGCGGACAAGGTTTGCCCGATGTAGGGCAGTTGCTTTCTTCAACTTTGCAACTGTGATGATGGCGGTATCTCAAATGAGATACACCCCATGGAATATATATAATGTGCTCAGCAACATGAGGTACTCGGCTAATCTTGAGGTTGTCCATGGACTTCTTCAACAGAGTTAAAAACCCTGCAAGCACGGAACCTCCAGATACAGCACGGCTGTGATATGCAACTCGACCAATAAATCACGTGAGGGGGCCAATCAGATGGGTCAGGGGGGAGCCAAATCCGAAGCACAGGATACAGTGTGCAGGCGTCAGAGCTGCTACAAATGGGGTTTTTGAGAAGGGGAAGGGACAAGATGATCTCTATACCAAAGCGGGGAAATGAAAATTGCTCGAAGGGGGTGAGGAAAGAGGTCGGAAGCCAAGACAGATGGGGTGGGTTTTTGGTGCACAGCGGGGTTGGTGGCAGAGAGGAGGGTGAAGGCAGCAGAGGGATGGGTTTGGGATCACCGCGAGAGGCTGGTGACAGCGAAGCGAGGCAGGGGGAGGGAGAGGGGGGAACGACAGTGGTGGGGGTTTTACTGTCGATTTGGAGGGGGGACAACAGGGAAGGGAGGGTGGAGGGCTAGGGGTCAGGTTTTGATGGTAGCGGGGGAGAGGATTTACATCTACGGGAATAAGAGGAGGAAAGGGAAAGAAGGGACCCCAGCAAAATTCAGATAGTTTGCCAACATAAAAAAAAAGAAGGGTGGAGGAGGGGAGCAAAGGGCCAAGGAGACCAACGACGATGCAAGAGGGAAGGGGGAAAATGCAACATAAAAAATAGTGAGGGACGGGGGGGGGGGGGAGAGTACCGATGGCTGTCGGAAGTGAAGGCTGCCGCACCCGGCAGCAAGGAGCCGGTAGCACCAGAAGAAACCCGCAGGAGTGGGAGGAAGAGACCCAGCATGCTTAGGCAGTTCATTTTTATCAGGGACTTGCCTTTTTTTTTTTTTTGGAAGCAAAACAAACAGGCATGACATTAAGAGGAACCTGAGTTTACAATCTGGGATATACAATCAGGGATAACAGGATAACATCAGGAACAGGACCGCCGAAGCTGCCTTGTGCATATGCATGTGCACATATGACATATTAGCTCAACATATTCATCTAATGTAATATTGGTTTAATGATTCGCCGGTAATTTTAGTTGGCTCAGAGACTCACACTCTCTATACATGTGTTCACATCACCCATCCATAATGATACCTCAACAGATTCATCTAATATAACACTGGATTAATGATTCGTTGACAATATCTCAACAGATTCATCTAATATAATATTGGATTAATGATTCGCTGACAACTCTAGTTGGCTGAGAGACACACTCCCTTTGGGTGCTCACGCCGTCCATCGGTAACAATATCTCTCCCTTTACAAGGGGGCCCTCGTTGGCTAGGTGTTGATCGAGGTTACGCACGTTCATGCAGGACAAGTAAAGGGTGTATTGATATTGGATCGACAAAGATTGGACTCAAACACCATTTGTTAAGAATCATTTATTCTTCCCCAAAATCTAGGCATCAAGATAGGAAATTCTTTTTCTTATAAGTCTTTCCAACTCTTCGTGGAATCTAATGTCGGACTAAAGTCACTGACAATTCTACTTTGGTGAGGTATTCACACTCCCTCTGACTGCTTACACCATCCACCCGTAACAATTAACCCCTTACCTTCACAAAACAGGTGGTATAAGCATTGTTTTAAAACTCAGCCCGACCCGACCGATTCGACCGGTCAACCCGTCACCCGGCCTCAAAACCGGCTTAAACTAATGCTTAGACTGTCCAAGACCTAAAATCCGTTCAAACCTGGCTAACCCGACCCAATCCGGTAAAACCAGTGCGACCCAAGCGGGTTAGAGATATTTTTTTTATTTTTAATTTCTTATCATTAGTTTAAGTTTTAATTTTAATTTTAATTTTAATTTAATCTTTTGATCTTATCATTTAATAATATTAATGAATGATTAACATAACTTTTAGAAGTTGAAAATTCTTGGGATCTAACATTCCAACTTCTAATCTTTCTAATTCTAGTTTATTCCCAACACGAATATGTGCGATTTGCAGAATAACCGTAGGAAGAAAATGAAGACCCGAGAATACTGGTAGAGGGGGATGAAGACAATGAATAAGATGAAGGTCTATTGACATATGAAAATTTAGATGAAGAAGAAATTTGACTTCACACGTCATGAAATTTTTATTTTATGAGATACTAATTGTAGTCGATAAATTGTCCTATGTAATATTTATTTAATATATTTTTTATTCATTTTTAGACTATTTTAATAGTTATTTAATGAATTTATTTTTATTTTTATAATATATGTTAAAGTGTATCTTTCATCTTTCTAATTTAATATATATTAAAGTTCTACGATGATAAATAATATTGATATTTATTATTCTAGTATTACGGATCATGGGTTAACTCAAATGATTAAATCGTTGATCGATGACCCATTAATTTAACCGGGTCAACATCAAGATCGGATTTTAAAACATTGGATATAAATTTTTGCGATCTCCAGTTATTTTTGTCAAGTACTGCGATTGCTGCGGTACTTGGGGGCCCGTCGAAGTCGTGCTCTCTGCTGACTCTGTAGCCCGAAGCAACCAGACAGCTCCTTTTAATTGTCTCGTAATCGAGTTCTTATCTGGATACGGCCACGAACTTTTCTCGTAATCGGGTTCTGCGGTGATTCAGACAAGGAATTGGCAATTTGTAATCTTATTCGGGAACCTTTTTTAAATAAATTTGCCTTATCTGATCTTTTTCAAAATCTATTTTACAGACTGTTTAAGGATTTTCACTTCAGTAGTATTACCAATCGGACATGTACATGCCTTTCATCACACAATGCCAATGAAAATTCTGCACAAAACTTGGCACCCGCATACGCGAACCTGAAATTTTGGGGTTCAGTTTAGAAGAAAAAAGAGTTCTCTCTCACATAACCATCTCTTTCTCTCTCACACTGGCACACACATAAGTCACCTCTCTTTCTCTCCCTCCCATAATCGTCTCTCTCTCTCTCACACACACACGCGCGCGATTACTATCTATCTCTCTCTCTTCATCAATCTCCTAACGAGAAAATTTCATACTCTCTTAAATATTATTTAGATTTTATCAAATATGTCAAAAGTTAAATTTTATAAATTCAAAAATTGTGACAAAAATCACAGCGAAATATTTTTTAAATAAAAAATAATTTTGAGAAAAAAAATTACTCCCAAACAACCTATTAGATGTGTAACAAGACTTGCTCAATGCTCACAAATCCCCACAAATTCTGGGCCTGGCCAAGTGAGGCCCGATTCCTCTTCATAATGCAGGGCCAGGCCCCTGGGCATGACAAATGAAGATATCGGGCCCTTTTGTCGGCCAGTCTCTCTAGCATGCATGCCAGGCCACCGGACCTTTCGCCCGGCTCGGTCAAGTTGACAAATGTGTTATTCCTTCTCAGTCTTTTTCATAGTCAAAAGAACAATTACAAAAATAATCCTATCAGTTATAAAGTTGCTAAAATGCCACATATGAACTATGTATGAATTTTCATAAATTTACTCTTTAGATGCGGTTCAATGCGACACATATAAATAGTTATATTGTACGAGTGGCCTTCTCGCTTGGTTTTTGCATTACACAGGAGTGTTAAAGATCCCTCTTTTGATAGTTTTGGCATCCCCAATATTCACGTAGTTTGGCTTAGTTGAAGGTAATTAAGAACTAAGAGTAACTTCCCGTAAGTAGAATTAAGTACTTCAAAATTAAGTACTGGCGATTATTATTTTTTGGCAAGTTTTTTTTGGGTGCATGTAAACTCAGATCTCTCACATCCGATGTTATCAGAATCGGATCGAATTGATCGGTCAAATCGGTCCGACCGTGAACTGGTCTCGGAATCGATTTGATTAAGACCGGTCCGGTCTAATGTTAAAGAACCGGACGGATCGCGGTTCGACCGATGAACTGGTCCGACTCGATTCATCTTTTAAAATAAAAAAAATAAACGTAAAAATATTTATATATTTAAAATGATATTTATGTGTGAATAAAATTATCTTGTTATTATTTATCATTTTATTTTAAATATATTTGAAGTTTAAAAGTTTAAAGGAGCACAGACGTTAAATGTGAAGAGTGAAGACCAATGAAATATTATAAAATTTTAAGGTCAGTTTATTTAACCATGTTATTATTATTATTTACTTGTATAGTTACATAATCACGACTAATAATTATTGATGTATTTTTTTTATTTTGATCATTATACCTTATTTCTTATTATCTTGGGTTATAAAATCGAGTAGAACTATATATCAATATTATGACGATGTTACGGTTCAAATCGGTTCAATTAAGTGGTCTAACTAATTCAAACCAAATTAATTCATTGACCGATTCAGATACCGACTACGATAACATTGCTCACATCTCTTAACATTGGAAACATGGAACCTTCCTGTTCAAGTGCATGGGCACCTGATCTCTACCGTTGGCACCAGCTCTGATCCAAGCTCAAACAGTGCATGTAAACAGAGGGATTATTATCTCACAGCATAGCAACACAAAGCCCTCTGCTTCTTCTTCTTCGAGAGGTCTCAGAGCCTGGGGGGCACCTTGGGGTGGTGGACAACGATGTTGTTGTAAGCATCCAGCGTGAGGAAGTCGTCGAGCTCTGGCGCCGTGCACTGCCTGGCGAAGAGCCTGCAGGCCTCCCTGTACCTGCCCTTCCGGAACTTCTCCTTCCCCAGCTCTCTCTCGATCCTCCCCATCTCCTCCTCCACCACCCGCGCGAACAGCTCCGGGGTCACCGTCACCCCCGCCACCCCCTCCCCGTCCAGCGCCGCCCCATGCCGCAGCCACTGCCAGTTCTGCACCCTGCTGATCTCGGCCGTGGCCGCGTCCTCCATTAGGTTGTACAGCGGAACCGACCCCGCCCCGCCCAGCCACGCCGCCAGGTACTGGATCCCCACCCGGGTGTTCAGCCGCAGCCCTTCCATGGTCCTCACCCCGCGCGGCGGCTGGAGAAGGTCCTCCTCCGTGATTCCTCGGGCGTCCTCCCTCCTGGTGCTCTGTATCTGGTTGGCCCGGCCGCCCATGTTGGCGTCGAACACCTCCGCGATGGCGGGGATGAGCCCCGGGTGCGCCGCCCAGGTGCCGTCGTGGCCCGCCCGCACCTCCCGGAGCTTGTCCTTGCGCACCAGCTCCAGCGCCGCCTCGTTCGCAGCCGGGTCGTCCCTGATTGGTATCTGCGCGGCCTGTGGAGCGGAGGAGATCGATCGAGTTAGCTTCCATGGTCTTGGCCTTGGTGGTGGCGGCGGGGGAGGACGGGCACGTACCATGCCGCCCATGGCGTGGACGCTACGGCGGTGGCAGGTGTGGATGAGGAGGTCGGAGTAGCTCCGCATGAAGTGCTGCGCCATGCCCACGAGCACCCGGTCAGGGAGGAGGCGGTCGGGGTGCGCCCTGAAGGTCTTCACGTAGCTGAAGATGTAGTCCCACCGGCCGCAGTTGAGCCCCAGCGAGTGCTCCCGCAGCTCGTACAGGATCTCGTCCATCTGGAACACCGCCGGCAGCGTCTCGATCAGCACGGTGGCCCTTATGCTCCCCCTTTCGATCCCCGCCCACCGCTCCGCCGTCTCAAACACGCAGTCCCAGATCTTTGCCTCCCTGCGCAGGCCACCCAAACACCATCATCACGAAGCCGAACTCGGAAGCCTAGCTGAGCAGGGGATGCTCAAAACAGGGGAAGACACAGAGGGTGGGGGGGTAGCTGCTACCTGGAGTGCTCCATCTTGGGGAGGTAGAAGAATGGGCCATGGCCGGCCCCTTGGGTCGCCCGGAATTGCTCATGGCTGTGGAAGAAGTAGAGCCCGAAGTCCACCAGGCATCCGATGGCGGGCTCGCCGTCGACGAGGATGTGCGCCTCGGGGAGGTGCCACCCGCGGGGGCGGACGAAGAGCTTCGCCGTGCGCTCGTTGAGCTTGTAGACCCTGTTCCTGGCATCGTCGTGGAAGCTGATGGTGCCATCGACGGCGTCCCGCAGGTTCACCTGCCCCCTCATCAGGTTCTCCCAGCTCGGCGACAGGGCGTCCTCGAAGTCCGCCTGCAACAACAAGAACATCAAGCTTAAGCAAACATGTCCCACACTGACACTAGCCATGGCTAGCTATGTGAACTGAACGGAACCTGCATGGCGCTGTAGCATCCAACTGGCTTGTTCTTACCATGAAGACCTTGGCTCCGGAGTTGAGGGCGTTGATGACCATCTTCCGCTCGACGGGGCCGGTGATCTCCACGGAGCGGTCGGCGACGGCTGGCGGCATGGGGGCGCACACCCAGTCGCCCTCCCTGACGTGCCGCGTCGCAGTGTCGAACCCCGGGGCGCCCCCGGCGTCGTACCGCCGCTGCTCCTCGCCCCGGCGCCCCATGGCGTACCGGACGCGGCCCCGGAACTCCCGCTGCAGGTCGGCGACGAACTGCAGCGCCTCCCTTGTCAGTATCCCGGCGAACCCCTCGTCGTACCTCCCCCTGATGTCCACCCCTTCGGGAACATCGTAGGCGCCCGCCATCCTCGTCTCCATGGCCATGCTCTCTCAGTACCTCTCACAAAACACCTCAAAAGGCTCGACCAGGCTGTGAATACTTTGGCGTCTGTGCTTGGGTATCTGCATATATAGACGAGGCCCGCGCCGGAGATGGGGAAGGGGATAGAGATGAGCATGGGGGGAAGGAAGGTGGTCGTGTCGTGTGGGAAGAAGGAAGGAAGGAGGGGGGGGAGTGCCGGAGAGGGATGGATAGGAACGAAGGTGAGGGGGTTACGGCGGACGAAGACTGGGGCACGGCGTTTTGCGCGTCAGCTGCGGCCTGACTGCCCGAGGGAAGTGGGAAGCTTGCCGGCTCTGGGTGTTCGTGCCCGGCCGGGGTGACGTGGGGGGCAGGTGCAGCATGGGGCTTGTAGGCTTGTTGCAGTCTGAGTCGTTTATAAATTTGACCGGGTATCGGTTTTTATTGGCTAGTTAATGGATAATTTTTCCGGATCCATGCATAGGTTAACGAATATTTTTTTTTAAAACCAAGATTCACGGCAGACTAGATAGTAGATATGTCACTTATTAAACTTATTATCCGATATATATATATATATGGGTAGTGATACAACTCACCTTGAAAACAATGAAGTAGGCAGCGGATTGTGTCACTACCCTGTATATTCATCTGATATCATTTAAGTTACAAAATAAATAAATATTTTATTATATTACTTGCCTTTGGATTAAGATCTAATTATATTTGTCAATGACCAAGAACAAGTTTGTATGTTATATAACTTAACCTTATATTAGAATTGTTCTTGTGACTGCATTTCTTTTAAAAATTCTTTTAGGGTCATTTTGGTAACAGGTTGGGTTAAGGACGGGTGACCTACCCGAGGTGACTCACCCGCCTTTAACCTAACCCGTTACCAAAGTGACCCTAACTCGGAATAACTCATTCCACCTATTTAAGTGGAATGAGTTAATCTATTTTAACCCTATCCGATCCGGGTTATTGAAAAAAATATCAAACAGAGAATAAATCACCTGACCCGATTAACCCACCCTAATCCACCTTAACATATTACCAAAGTGGCCCTTAAAATCTGTCATACCTACATAGATCTTAATGTTACCGATAAGGATCCAGAATTGGTAATACAACCAACTTGTATGGATCCTACAAACTCTTATTGGATACGGTCCAAGACTTTGTGCCCGTATCAAATCCGCCCCATTTGCAGTCCCATTGCGCGAGGGAGAGGGAAAAAACCAACCGTGGGTCTGTGTAGTACGCCCGACTAATGAGAAGATGACACGATACTACAATTACGGGGAAGCCTCGTACACCACCGTGCAGAGGGCATAGTTAAGCAGCTTTGTAAGAGGTGTTCGTGGGGTGGCCCACCTTGCGTGTGTGTGTACGTGTGTGTGTGTGCGCGCTTGGTGGATGGTGAAACTGATATGTCGTATGTGAAGGTGAGGTGAGTGAATAGAGTAAGGGACAACAAAAACTATAATAAATGCTAATAATTTGAGATATTATGTAAATAAGAAGTTTTATGGTATCATATTTTTGTCACTCAATTAATCATACACTTTTTTTATTGTTCAATTTAAAACAAATGACAAAAAAATTGAATTCAAGCTTAGGGCCTACCTCATCTCAATGTTGAACTCTTACCAGATGATCAGAATGAGAGTGAACAAATTAGATAATAAAATGTGCATTGATACACAAATATAATAAATCATTTAAGTACTATAATTATACACTTCTAATCTTATCTTTATCTTAGGCTGTGTTCGATAACAGTTGTTGAGGGGATTCCAATCATTGGAATCTCCGACAACAATTTTTTTTTATCAAATGCAACTTTACTCTTATGGATTTTCAAGTGCATCGGATTTTATGAGGAGAGAGATTATAGACATTAAAGGGGTTCTCACTCTTGACTCCACATAAGTTACTTCAACTTAGCTTCTCAAGATTTTTAATGATTGATAATCTATAACATCACACACACTCGAGTACCGAGAGAAGATTTCAAAAGTTCATGTTGCCACCACGGTGGTGTTCCCAAACGATGCCCTATCCCTACACACATCAAGTATGGCGTTACAGAGTGAGAGATCTCTATGGCAATGTGACGAAAGCCTAGGATGTAGGTGTGGGGAGCATCTGTCATTGTCGACCTATAGTGGTCATTTATATAATTTATTGGATAATAATAAGGCACTATAAAAATAAACTAGGTAAATATAGTTAAACACCGAGACAATTTTGGACCACTAAAATGATCCTAGAAAAGATTGCACCCTTTTTGTAGGAGTTGAAAGAAGAGGAAAGAAGGAAGAAAGAGAGGAAGACACTTAAGGCCTGTTTGATAATTATTTGGGTTATCCCACCGGATGAGAGAGAGGAGCGGGTCTCACCCGTTCTCCTCACACCCAATCTCCTCTAATCAGGGTCGGGTGACTTACTCGGGCGGTGGGACGCGAGTAAGTTACCCCACCCCATTTTCTAAGTCACCCCTAGAGAAGGACAAATAATCGTGTGAGAGCGTTCTTCCAGTCACACCCCCAATTAATTCATTTGACAAATTTCACATAGGCCCATATAAAGAAAGTAATAGCAATATAGCATAAGGTCCCAATAGTTATCTCAGTTACGGAAAGCCTATTTCAAACTCTAGAGAACTTTTACTTGAGAGTTCAATGTTTATACGTGTACAGAACTTCTGGACATTAGGAAATTCATGGTGGCTCATACTAATTGTGTAAATAAATTAGACTATGTTCAGAGTAGCCATATAATTAACATGGTGTAGACACGCTATTTTCACATTTTTTGTGAGTAAATCTCATACTATATCACGATGCCTCAGAGTGGCTTACATGATTAATTTAAGTGATTGAATCACAAGGGCCGCCGTAACATTTGCCTGAGTTCTATAAAAAATATATATAAAATACAAAAAAATCTTGAAAATTGAAAAGGGCTATAAAAATTGAGAAAATGTTAAAATACAAAAAAATGGGTAAGGGCTTATAAAAATTTTGAGAAAAATAAAAAAAAGGGGGTCATAAGAAAATACAAAAAAAAAATGATAAAAAGGTTATTTAAAAAAAGATTCAAAAATAATAATAATGAGAAAATGTTTTAAAGATAAAATAATAAAAATCCTAATATATATAAAAAATATAATAAATAATCTTGTTTATGTATATATATAAAGAGATATCAATAAAAAAATATAATATATATATATATTAATCCTATCCTTAATCTAATCTTTATCATTGCTAATCTTTGATTAATACTAATGATCTTCCTATTCACTTCCCTCTCTCTCACGACACACACACCCCACACACTGTGCTCACCTTCACTCACACGGCACACACATCATCTCCCTCTCCCCCTTCTCTTTCTCTCACGACAGCCATCCCCCCTCTCCCTCGCTGGCCCTTCTTTTCTCCCGCATGCACACTCCGTCCTCTGATTCTCTCTCTCTCGGACTTTCTCTCCCTCTTCTCTCTTTCCCCCTCTCTCTCCCGCCTGGTGCTCCCTCTCTCTCTCTCATTCTCTCTCTTTTCTCTCCCTCTTTCTCTTCTCTCTCTCACTCCCTCTCTTTCTCTCCCTCTGTTCTCTCCCTCCCTCAATCTCTTTCTAACAAAAAAAAGGCTCAAAAGGTAGTTCGCAAGTGGGGGGGGGCCTCATCGCCCGTGCCCCCCCACTTTGAATTTGGAGGCCGCAACGGGCCCCTGCCCGCCTCCTCTGGCCGCCCCCTGCCCCGCTCGCCACCGTCGCCCGCAGCGCCCCCGACGTCGCCCCGCCTCCGGCCCCGCCTCCTGCACGCCGCTCGCCTGCACGCGCCGCCTCCGGCCGCCGCTCGCCTGCACGCCCGACACCGGCCGCCCACACCTCCGCAACGGCCCCCTGCCCCGCTCGCCACCGCCGCCCGCAACGGCCCCCTGCCCCGCTCGCCACCGCCGCCCGCAGCGCCCCCGACGCTGCCTCGCCTGTAAGCGCCGCCTCCGGCCGCCGCTCGCCTGCACGCCCGACACCGGCCGCCCACACCTCCGCAACGGCCCCCTGCCCCGCTCGCCACCGCCGCCCGCAGCGCCCCCGACGCCGCCCCGCCTCCGGCCGCAGCTCGCCTGCACGCCCCGCCTCCTGCCGCCGCTCGCCTGCACGCCCGACGCCGCCGCCCTCGCCGCTGTCACTGCCCCCTCCGGCCACGACGTCGCCCGCCCACCGCCGCAACACCCTCGCCCCCTCTCTCTCCCCATCTCTCTCTCCCTCTATCTCTCTCCCCCTCTCGTTCCCTCACTTTCTCTCCCTCTCTCCCTCTCACCCCCTCCCCCTCTCTGCTCTCCCTTTCTCCCTCTCACTCTCTCTCTCGCACCCCTCTCTCTCCATCTCTCTCTCTGCTCTCTCTATCTCTCTCTCGGTTCTCCCTTCTCTCCTCTCTCTGCTTCTCACCAGCCCTCTCTTGTCTCCTCTCTCCCTCCCATTCTTTTCTTTATTTTTTATCCCCTCTCACCCTCTCTCTTCTCATATCCCCCCTCTCTTCCTTTCTTTATATTTTTTTTAAAAAAATTCTCTCTCTCTCTTTTTTATCTCTCTCTCTCCCGTACATCTCTCTCCCCCCTCAGTTTCCCTCTCTTCTCACACCCTCTCTCATCCTCTCTATCTCTCCTTCATCCTCTCACATATACATATATATATATATATATATATATATATATATATATATATATATATATATATATCCTATATATCTTTTAGGTGCATATATATAGTATACATATATATATATATAAACTAGAAAAAAATCTAAGAAAAAAAAAGAGAGCTCTCTCTCTCTCTTGATTTTTATCTCGCTCTCTAATCCCCCTCTATCTTTCCACATATCATTAGTATTTTTTTATTATCTATTTACTTACATCTTTAACCATCTTCTCCCACCTTTTATATATGTTTGCATATCTTTTCTCACCTTGTACATATATACGTGTGTTTGTGTTCTCCATCTGAGCAGTCTCTAAAGTCCGTTTTGAAAGCTCCTTGGTCGTGCTGTGCTCATGCTGTTGAAGCCTTTGTCAAAGCTCGTCGTCGGTCTTCCCCAATAAGTTTTTCTCCCCTTTGTATTTTTAATTAGTCACTTAATTACATCACACGAATCATTTAGCATCCATGCCACGCCTTTCTCCCTGAGAGGGCATAGTTTATGAGCGTCTTCGTGTCTGTGCATTCCATCATATCATTCCCCCATCCTTCAATTCTAAAAGGGGTTTTGAATACTACCAACCAGGTTAGTACTCGTTTATGTTATTTTTTATGTCAATTTCTAAAGAATTGGTGCTACACCTCCGTCGTTCTTATTTGGTTGTTCCTCTTCGTTTGTTTTCCGTGCAGGGTTAACAGTCCGGAAGTCCACTTCTTCAGTCGACCAAAAGAGTAGGAGGAGCAACTCACGTACCCTCAGTTCGGGGCTATAAATGCGGCCATCCCTCCTATTTTGAGGTACCCGGCTATCGTCTCCCTCATCTATTCTGGTTTTTTCCTCATCATTGTTATTTGTTGTTAAATTGTCATCTCCATCATCCTTTACGTGTTGTTTAAAAATAAGTCTATCTCTTCTCCCTTGTTATCATCGTAAATCGTTAAACCTCCACCTCCGTTCTTCTCTGTTTTATCTAAAATAAGTTTCTTACTCTGTCTATATTCTCCTAGTAGTTTTCCTCTATATTATACTATCTTATTCTACCGTTCACCCCTCGATTTCTCTCTTTACCTTCTCATCTTTCTCTTAAAAAAGATATAAAAACATAAAATAATAATAAAAGTAACAAAACCCTAAAAAAATACAATAACAAAAAAAGTAAAACAAAAAAAAGGATGATAAAATCAGGGTAACCAAAGCAAGGCCCTCTTCGTCGGCCGACCGACCGAAGAGGAAGAAAGGACCCACACAGCTCCCGCTTCGGCGACAAACGCGATCAAGACATTTCCAGTGGGGTTCTCAGCCCCTGGCGATCACACCTCCTTTCCCCTTTTATTATTTATTTTCTGTTCAACCCCGTCGACGGAACCAGTTCCTCGCGGTTGTCTCATCTAACTGGTGCGGTGGGCTGTCTTCCGCGACCGTTTTATTTCTGCACTCTAACCCCTAACCTGTTCAAATCCCGTCGACGGAACCAGTTCCTCGCGGTGGTCTCATCTAACCAGTGCGGTGGGCTATCCCCCGCGACCGTCTTATTTCAGTTATTTAATGTAACGACCCGAGAATCCGATTACCGGGAAGGCCCGATAACCCGAGAATCGTACCGCCGCCCACGAGCCGGGAGGGCTCGGAAGGGCTAAAAGGAGTGTGGAGGCACAGGGAAATAAGAAATAAAGCAGGATAATTCAACAATTAACAGAAATAAATAAACAACTACAACAGAGTCCAGTCCAACAGAAAGTACAGTCTAAAACAGTAAAACGTACCACATGCCAAGTGAACACTCGGCCCGGCAAGCTGACAACTGAGAACTTTCGCCCTGCACCCTCGAACCTCGAGGAAGAACCGCCACACCTGAAAAGCAGGGAATGAGTCTCCAAAACAGAGACTCAGTAGGGATCTCGCGGAACCCCAACCGGAAACAACGGTGGTAGCGGAAAGGAAGCTACAACTACAGCAGGAACAGCAAACCGGTTGCCGGTAAAAACTCGGCACTACAGCTACTCCTACTGCCAGAAGGCAGACCTCGATCACACAGTCGAAGCTACCGAACCACGCTAGTACCACCTACCGAAGTAAGAACACACGGCAACCACGCCGTAGAGGCCTGTCCCCCGGACACAGCCGACCTGGACACGCTGTCCAAGGTGCAACCCTGACCATCCGATCGCGGGTACCGCACAACAAGACCCAACCTCGGTAAAGCCACTAGCACTAATCTCACGGCGCAAGAACCGGCACACGCGCCAAGGTGAAACAACCGAACTCACCGGTCAACACGACCAAAAACCCGAAGGTCAAAGACACAGAGACTAACAGTCTGTCACTCCGTACTCGACAGGAGTACCACCCACTAGAAGCACAGCCGGTAGCATCCCCTGACGTCTTACACCGCACCGCAGGTGAACCGCCTGACGTGGTAGGTCCTACCCGAGGCGCGAACACCGTACAAGTAACCACCACAAGTGACTAGCTGGGGTCATGCCCGTCGACGTGCGTCCACTGTCCCCAACCACGTGTGCACACACAGACCACGCGTCCTAGGTCTGGCCCTCTGACTGGTTTTCCCCCGCAGCCGGACTCTGGATACGACGAGGGGCCCGACGGAAACCAGTCTAACCGTCCTCAGGGTAAGCCCGTACACCACTCCCTGGTGCGACCAGCACACGCGTACTGGTAGGCTACGACTAGTGGAGGGTCACTGAAGGAGTAGACTCTCTAGTCAACGAAAAACAACGTCCGAATCCGACGACGTACGGGGACCACCCCACGTACCGGCCCCGTCGCACGGTGACCACAGTCGGAGAAGAAACGGGACTCACAGTCCACGGCCACGCACGCACCATGCACTAGAGTCGAGAAAACTCAAGTGGCGCTAAGCCACTGGACTCTGGACAGTCCTCTAGACACACTACAGCCAACGGTCCTTGAGTCACAAGACTCGGGGTCAAGACCGTTGCACGCAACAGCACAAGGCCGTCGATCTAGCCCAATCTCTAGGTCCAAAACCACGATATCACGAATACTGAGACCGCTCACAAGCCACCAAGACTGTTCCCTCAGGAAGGGAGCGCAAGGGACCACGGCCACACGGAAAAACACAGAGGCACGATTCCCAGGGCAGCACACAAGCCGCCATGTCGATTTCCCATCTCGAAGCAAGCGGGAAACCTCCAGTCCCAGGCCGGACAACTGGACTCGCAGTCCAAGGCCAAACACGTGGCCCACACGGAAATCACCTTCCAAAGAAACTCACAATATGCAGGGGAGATCCCACCGCACACACACTGATACACGGTGACTCGATCTAGCAAGAACACGGAAGCCCGGAACACCTGGAGTCACCCAGACCCACCAAGCCCATGGGCACGCTTGTCGAGGTAACACGGTACCTCCAGACACCCAAAGACACGGTCACGGAACTCCACGGGGTGTCATAGACACACACGGTCCAAGGGGAGCACGATCAGCCGCAGACCGCCCGCCCCGGGCAGCCCGGCTGGTCACCTCTAAGAATGCGCTACACGTGCATAGCGCGTTCAGTCAGAACGCGCTATACATACCTAGCGCGTTCAAATGAACGCGCTACAGGTCCATAGCGCGACCAGACCAGGTCGCGCTATGATCCTATAGCGCGACAACCCTGAACGCGCTGGGGCCCTATAGCGCGACAGGAACCGCCAGACTGTTCATCTTCCCCGATGAACGCGCTCTATCGGGGCAGCGCGACCATCAAGAACGCGCTACTGGAGCATAGCGCGTTCTCAGTCCGCGCCCGAAAACGGTGGAAACCGCGGGAAAAACCATTCCACGCCCCGTCCACCCCCAGGTGAAGGGGAAACAAAAGGGGAAACCTTCCCCAAGCCCCTAGGCATGCATCTAAACCCCTGGATCGCCCGAAAACACGGTAAAACGAAAGATCCGGCTCACACCTCAAAAACATGCATTTTTCCCCAAATCGTCCCGTTTAGCCCGCTCGGCTCACCACGGCCTACCAAACTCGCGAAAAAAGAAGTGCACGAGCTGGGGGTCCATCTCCCTACCTTCACCGAAGAAACGACGCGATGTGGACGCCGATCCAAGAAGAAATCATCGCGAAACCCTTGCCGGCTCGCGATCGCGCCACCGAGCTTCCACGCGCCTCCTCCGCCTCGATCCTCGCCTGTCCTCGCCCGCATCTTCGCCCGCGCCACCTCCACCTCGCCCCCGCCTCGCTCCGTCGGCCGCCGGAGAAGAGAGGGGAGAAAGAGAGCGTGAGAGAAGAGAGAGGGAGGGAAGAGAGAAATGAGAGGGGGAGAGAGAAAAGGGTTATTATATATAGGAAAACTCGAAAATTCGATAAACTCAAAAAAATTACGAAAAATTACCTCCGCGATCCTCGGGAAGAGCGCAACGCAGTGGTAACGTCCCGGAGTCGGAGAACGCCACGGTTTTCCCTGCAAAGAGTTCCGAAGGCACATCAGGGAAAAACACGTGTAAAGCACAAAATACACTCCGAGACCCACTAAAATGATCCGAAAAATATCCGAAAAAATCCGGGGCATTACAGCCCTCCCCCCTTAAAGGAATTTCATCCTCGAAATTCACGACCAATCACGAAGTCCCAGGGGAAGAACACTGAATCAACTGACACGCTGTCAGAGCCCCAATACAGAAAACCTCGATTCTCACGAAAACACGGATCCTGAGGAACACAGCCAGACTCACAATCACACACAACACCTCGCTCCTCGCGCCGAGCACACTGGCCAGCAGAGCATGCATATACCAAAGGACACAGTCCGGCATCACCTCAGTCAATGCGAGAATCCACCATGGCGCCGCAGCCACGATCTCGCTCACCGAGGAAACACAACCCTCGTCACGAGAAACAGCTACTGATCCATCCAATGGTCAGCAGACAAATGGCACATCAGCTTTACAACCAGCTGACAGGTCGCACACCCTTCTCAAGGGGACAACCAAAACAGAGCCTCCACCGGCTCAAGCAGTCCTCTCAGCAGACCGCAACCAGAACATCGGCTCAGCACCAAGAAAACACCTCACACATGGCAAGCCGAAAGCCGGACACAACACTATGCCAACTCTTGTCAGAAGACAAACTTCGACAAAGCCCAGATCCCGTCCAGGAAGGCACATTACCGAAATGACCACCAAAGGTCTCACTGGCACACGGCTCTCGCCACGCTCGAGCCCCAACAACCAGCATCTTCTGTCTCTGAAAAGACCATCCACTGGTCACCAACTGCTCGTCAACGGGAAACCTTCGCTTGCTCAGCTTCTTCCTTCTTTCCTGGTCCTCGACCGGGTCCAAAGGAAACATTCCAAACCTCAGCAAGCCATCCGTCGACTCCCACACAGACTGATGCCACATCTCGAGCTGCACTCCTCTCAGACACCGCATCCGAGCTCAAACATTGCTCTAACTCGACCCTCTCGGGGAGCACGACGAAACCAAATGACGGATCCTGGTGTCTTCAATCATCACCTCACTGGACTCAGACTCACAGGGGAATCATCCCATGCTGGTCACCAAACCAAGGATAACCATTGCGACACCAACGTCCTATCAAGGACCACCAATCCAACGCCAATCTCACAAAAAGGCCTCCGCCCACAGGCGTCACTCTTCTATCTGGTCTCATCAAATCCTTCGATCAATCCAAGTGGACACCCGCCAATCCCGATTCCGCCCTTACCACAGAGCCACGGGACATCACCTGAACAGTGCTCACGGCGACCCAAGCAATAAACATCTCACCGCCACAATCCGACAAGACCGTAGAACCAACAGACACTGCTATGGCCGGTCACACGGTTAGGCTCACCAGCCACTCATAGCCGTCAACCGGGACCCATAGTCTGCCAGAGACCACTTCCCCAAAAACGATCTCATCCGAGGACACGACTGGGAACACAAGTCGGGCGCCAAGCCACCGACTCTGACCAACACGTCCTCGACCTCCGTCAGGCGACATCCTCAACAACCTCATCCAGGTCCAACACCGACGCCTGACACGGCTTCCAACACAGGAACGGGGTACTCATGCGGCGCACTAGCCAGCACATTTCCCAACACTCCATCATGCCATTGCCAAGAATCACGATATCTCGGGCAACGGCATGGCAACGACACGTTTCACACCGAGGAACCCATCCTCCGATGCTCAACGCAAACTCAGGAATCCGCCCGTAGCAACCAACGCTACAATCCTGAACCAGTGGGTTATGGGCCCACCACACTTCCGCTGCGCACTCAAATCCGCGCGCACAGCCGAGAAAGCAAACATCGCCCAACCAGCACTCGTCCTTCCGGAACAGCACCAGCACCCTCACACGACAAGGGAATGGGCACAACTTCTCACAGGCAACCGCCTTGCCAAGACAAGGAGCACGTCTTGCACGGAATTCATGGCACACAAGGCCAACCAATCCGAACACACAATGCAAGACGACGATCCTTAGCCGAACGCAATCTCTCCAACCAAAGGAGAAACCAGCGCACTTCCGACTAACGGAAGAACTCCATGCTCGACTTGACCTCAAACCTCGCACACGCTGGAAACAGCACCATCCAGCACCAAGAAAAACCGTCGCTTCCGTCAGGTCAGCGCCTTCGGCACACTCGACGAGTGTCACGTCGGACCACAATCACAGCATCTCTCGATGCACCACTGCTGCAATTCCTCGAACTGTAACACACCACGCCAAGAGCCGCAACACGAGCCATAACCGACAACCGCCGATGCTCACCCTCGAGTCCCGAAACTCACCGCGGAGCCTTCACATCTCAAGCCAACTCCAGGGCGAACACAACCCAATCGCACACAAGAGCGCAGGAGCAAGACTTACTGGGACACCACAGCCCAATCTTGCCTCGAATTCCACAAAACAACCGGGACCAACACGTCATTTCTAACGCCACAGAGCACGACAAGGACATCAGGCTCGATGAAACAGCAGCTCACCGAGAAGATCCTCCGCTCACCCGAGCACACTTCTCGATCAGAACACCCGCTCTGCCACCTTAAACCACGACATGAACACCTCAGGGGCTGGATAAACCTCAAGCTGGAGTGGCCAAAACCGACAGCAGCTCACTCAGAGCACACTCACGGTCACTTAACCACGGAAAATCCTCTCCAGCCACCTGACCACGCTGCAGGTTCCTCGAACGCAGCACCGCGAGCTTGCACCTGCCAGCAACCTCTGCCCAACGCAGCACAACCAGGGCCACCACCGATGAGGGAGAAGGCTCTCGACCTCGATACTTAGACCCCACGCTGGCACGAAAGCCGCGGATAGCAACCACCTTCACAGCGCCGCACAGCGCACCCAAGCTCTCAAGCGAGAAACAAGGCGGAAAAACAAGCACAAAACCCTATGCCAGCTGCCGACTGTACTGGACCTTATGGACTCTGATCACTGCAATATCTCGAATTCCCATGTACGTCCACAACCACCGCTCTGATACCAGCTGTAACGACCTGAGAATCCGATTACCGGGAAGGCCCGATAACCCGAGACTCGCACCGCCGCCCACGAGCCGGGAGGGCTCGGAAGGGCTAAAAGGAGTGTGGAGGCACAAGGAAATAGGAAATAAAGCAGGACAATTCAACAATTAACATAAATAAACAAACAACTACAACAGAGTCCAGTCCAACAGAAAGTACAGTCTAAAGCAGTAAAACGTACCACATGCCAAGTGAACACTCGGCCCGGCAAGCTGACAACTGAGAACTTCCGCCCCGCACCCTCGAACCTCGAGGAAGAACTGCCACACCTGAAAAGCAGGGAATGAGTCTCCAAAACAGAGACTCAGCAGGGATCCCGCGGAACCCCAACCGGAAACAACGGCGGTAGCGGAAAGGAAGCTACAACTACAGCAGGAACAGCAAACCGGTGGCCGGTCAAAACTCGGCACTACAGCTACTCCTACTGCCAGAAGGCAGACCTCGATCACACAGTCGAAGCTACCGAACCACGCTAGTACCACCTGTGAGCGACGTCACGCGGTTCGGGGAGCGGAGAAGACGCGGAGCGCGTGGGCTCCTCTTTTGTTTGCTGCAACACAGAAATAAGAGAAGAGAGAAGGGGCCACCACGGGAGATTGCTCCGGCGGGGCGAGCGGGATAAATGTAATATAGCAAGATATGGGGGTTAAACGGCCATAGCGGGAAGTGACTCGCCGCGACCTCGGGGGGACGGGAATGGTGCAGAAATTAAATAGCAAGAATTGAAACGGCCATTGGGGAAGTGACTCGCCGCGGCCTCGAGAGTATGAGCAGATAAGAAGATAACAGAATATAAAGAGAATATAAAGAGCGAGAATTTAAACGGCCATTGGGAAAGTGACTCGCCGCGGCCTCGAGAATATGAATAGATAAGAATATAACAGAATATAAAGAGAATATAAGAGCGGAAATTTAAACGGCCATTGGGGAAGTGACTCACCGCGGCCTCGAGAACATGAATAGATATGAATATAACATATAAGAACGGGAATTTAAACGGCCATTGGGGAAGTGACTCGCCGCGGCCTCGAGAACATGAATAGAGAAGAATATAACATATAAGAACGGGAATTTAAACGGCCATTGGGGAAGTGACTCGCCGCGGCCTCGAGAACAAGATGTGATCGCCAGGGGCCAAAAGACCCCAAAATAAAGAAAGTGATCGCGCCTACCTCAAGAGCGGGAGATGGCGGGTTGCTTCTTCCTCCCCCTTCGGCCGGCCGACGGAGAGGGCTTTCCTTGGTTACCCTTGCAAAACAGTAGACAATAAACGAACGGAATTAGAAAATGGCAGTGTAGTAACAATTCCTTGCAATAAAAGTAATGAGATCGTGACCTGACACACACCTGGTTGGTGTGGTTTTAAACCCCTCTCGGACTCGAGTAGGAGGAAAATGCGATGATGAATGCAAGAAGTATGCAAGAGACGGCGCCCTTATGTAGGGAGATAGAGGATGCAGTATGATGAATGTAAAGAACTATGGAGAATAAGGGGAAGAAAAGGCTTATTGGAGGAGCCGAGGGTGAGATTCGGCGGAGCTCCGGCAACGTAGGGACGACGTGGAAGCACGGTGGATGAAGACGACCTTCCTCTCGCGAGCGTGGGCACCCGAGAAGCCGGTAGAACCTCCACCTACAAAAGACCCCACGGGTTAGAAATGACTCCGGTAGCCTCTGGGCTCCGGCAGCCTATCGGATCTCTGCTTGGCTCTCCCAGAACTGAGGGGGTGGGCCTCTATTTATAGAGCTCCGGAGGGTGGAGGCGTCCAGGACCCTGGACACCTCCATCAAGGCCGAACTAATATTTTAATCTATTTTTATTCATTTTTTCGGAATATTTTTGTGGAGGCGTCCAGGGCCCCGGACGCCTCCAACAGGTCCACCGAACCCCACCGACGGCCGCACGCGGTTTGGCACAACGCGTGGTTTTATGAGCGGCGCCTCGTGATTCAGAAATGGGCACGTCCAGCTGGCTGGACGTCTCCATAATTTAGATTTTTTCACACACGACAAACCGTCATTCGGTGGGCGGCGCCCGTGAGAGAGTTGATGGAGGCGTCCAGGGGCCTGGACGCCTCCATAAATATATTATTTTTATTTTTGTGTTTTGTTTTTATGCCAAAGCTGGCATTTTAATTTTTTATATTTATTTTTATGGAGGCGTCTAGGGTCCTGGATGCCTCCATTAATATATTATTTTTTATTTGATTTTGGGCTGTGAAAAATAAATTAAAAGAATGGGGGCGTACAGGGGCCTGGACGCCCCCATAAAGACCCACCCGGGTCCTCAGTTCAGGTGTTGGCGGCCGCCCGGCAGACACCCTTCCTGGTTTCGGAACCTCTGATGCGTCCGACTGGTGTTGATGCTGTCCGAATACCGTGACGAGACGATTCTGGATGTCGAAAAAGATAGAAGAAGACTTAAGAAAAAGAAGCACTTAAGAGATTCGAAATGCGTAAGCCGTCACGGGGCGTCGTATAGTAATATGAGACTTTCTCAGGAGACGTCAGGAATGGCGTGTCTACAGCTGTCCCGCCTTGGCGTCTGCTTTGCAAGGGAGTGACACGTAGTGGAATGGTATCGAAGTGGAGTGAAATGAAGTGGGAGCGGACTGATAAGTTGATGCCAAGGTGTGATGAGACACGCTTTTGACGTTACTGTCTGGAATTTTTCTTGGAGTTTCAATGAGGCGACCTTGAAGAAGGTCTTTCAAATCTTGACGATTGCTTGGACGGAGATCAAATAAGGGAGGGTGAGATGTGCGCTCAGGTACGAAAAATAAAGGAGACCAACTTCTCGGTGTGGAAGTACCTGGGTCATAAACCCGCAGGTTTCACCTTTGGTGAGCGGTTACCAGCCGTTGTGGAAGTGCTGCGGCCAAGGTGGGTCAAACAAGGTATAAAGTAAAGGAATATCTGAGGGTCTATCCAAACAAGGGTCTCCTTTGGAAGAGCAGCGTAGGGCCGTTTCAAGGAAATTCAGTATTTCATTCGGAGTGGAATATCTCATATTTGTAAGAATTGAAGCGCAGCGGCTTTCGCAATCGAACCACTTGAATGATCTTCCGTAATAAATCAAAGTTTTATATGAATGCATGCTGGGCTTAAAGAAAAATTTAAAACAAACTAAAATAGAAAATAGCCAAGGATAATATTGTCAACTTGTTAAGAATGGGTCAGGATACCGATCCGGTGAGCCGACACTGGGCTGGGGCCCGTTTATCCGCGCACCAACTCACTGAATGGAACCGTCGTCCCCATGCTACCACAAGTTAACGGCCTATCCGTACAACCCAAATTCTTCCGGGATCATCACTGTTTTTATTGAAGGGGAACTCAAATCCCAGATTCGTTCGGGCCGCAAGGTCCTTGACATGTTCTAGTAGCGTAAGTATCATATACTATGATGCATGACATGGTGGGACCAACCATTGAAAGGTGGGACAGGAGACAGGACAAAGACGTCCGTTTGTAAAACCTGCACAGACTAGAAAAGGTTAGCAACATCAAAAAGTAGCAGAATCATAGCAGAATCGCACCACAGTACAAAGGAGATCCAGACAAAATCTTGACAATGACCACTGATGTGACATGTTTTGTCCTGTAGCGATCTTTCCTTCCTATAAGAACTCCCCTTAGGCTAGTTCATTCAAATGCAGCAAGGTGGGTTTTGGAAGCTCAGGAGAGGAAGGAGAGGGGAATCTAGAGATCTCAGGATGGAAGGAGAGTCTTCCCGCGTTATGAAGAGGAGCAGGCCTAGCAGCGAGATCAGGCGACTCTCTGACCTCGAGGGCCATCTGAGTGGGACGATCATGTCGCATATGGTAAGCTGATTCATTTCAAATTTCTCTACGTGAACCTTCTTCTTACTTCCTTCCTTTCTTTTTCTTTTCTCTTCCAGCCATATCCACTCTTCCCAGGCCCGAGGAAGTTTTCCAAACTGCCATGGCTTTCAAAGCTAACTTCCAACATCTCCATCGGCATGAGGGCCATACTCTCGAAGTGGCATCTGCAGGGGCTCCTTATTCACGCCAAACACTACGAGAAGATTCGTATGGACTGGGCGACTATGGGCGCACTAGTGGAGATCTGGCATCCCCAGACCCACACTTTTATCTTCCCGACCTTCGAGGTGACCATCCTCCTCGAGGAGGTGGAACTTCTGCTTGGATTGAAGAAATTGAAGAGTGACGGGAAGGTGAAGGCTATGCGGATGCTGACACGGGGGACTTCCGAAAGCGTCCTTGGAAGCTTCATGCCGCTCGACGCAGCCCGAAAGGTTCATACTCAAAAGGGAATTGATTTGCGAAAGCTCGCGGAATGGGTCATGGAGGCCCTGAGAGGGTCACCAGACGATGACTATTTGGAGGGAATCATGAAAGGGTTCACCATTTGTCTGGTGGGTGCTCTCTTGTTTCCTTATACCGACAATATGGTGGAGGAAGACCAACTGAGTGCTATCTGCGGGATCTGGCGTGGAAAGAGGGTGGGACCCGCTGTCCTTGCCTACCTGTATAGTGGTCTTACTGTCTCGAGCATGGGTAAGCCTCCTTTTGGTTGCGCACTTGTCCTGAGTTGCTGGCTGGATTTGCATTTCAAGTTTGATCACCGTGAGGGAATGCCAACCGCTTCGAAGCTCTTCCAACAAAGCCCTCTTCATCACATAGCCGACGTGTTAGGCTTCGGTGGTACTGTAGTGAACCGCGTTCTGTGGCTGAAGAAACGTGAAGACTGGCGGTCTCACTTCCGCACCGTGACACAAGGCTTTTTCACTTGCGCACCGGCATGTTTGCTTTCGCTTGATCTCCTCATGAGGCCTTCTCCGGAAGTTGATCTTCAACTGATCGGCGCGACCGAGTTCATCCTTTAGAATGCGCATCGGTGCTGCCTCCAGATTGGCATCCCACGTCATTCGTTCCCACTACCGACTGGCATCGTCCCTTTGAAGAAGAGGGAGTTGGGCACGGAGGCGGATGCGAGGGAAGCGAAAGCCATTAAAGCTCCCTGGAAGACAAGTGTTGCGGGAAAGGCCTTAGCGCACGTGGGGGAAGAATGCGAGCTGTGGAGGGCTTATGTAACTGAACTGGGGAAGTTAAGGCCTAAGGCGCCTAAGCCCCTGATGTGGCTCATTCTGCTTTTCTGATGGAATAAAATCTGGCATTTGGATGTTTTGGACCAGTTCCCTTTGTTATGATTTTTATTTTTCTGTTTTTCTATTTTTTATGTTATCTTTCTTTTTATGTACCTATTTATTCACAATATGATCATATGTAAATATATATATTAAAAAAATATTTTTAATGGGGGCGTCCAGGGGCCTGGACGCCTCCAATTTTTTTATTTTTTTTTATTTTGGGGGCGTCCAGGCACTTGGACGCCCCTATATTTTCCTTTTAATATTCTTTTTTTAATTTTGTTTGGGGGCGTCCAGGCGCCTGGACGCCCCTAAATTTTTTTGAATTTTTGAAAAAAGAAGAAAAAAGTGGGGGCGTCCAGGCGCCTGGACGCCCCAAAGATGGGTGATTTTTATATATAGGGGGGGCCTCACCCCCTGTTCACTCTTACTGTTCATTCTGACCACTCGTTCACTCTAAATGACCCATTCCCAGTTCCAATGGAGCAAGGAGGCCCGAGCCAGGGTGGAGAGAAGCGGAAACGACGGGCTCGTCGTCCGAGGAGGCTGAGGGATGATGCCGAGGAGACTGCTGCGGCGGAGGAGATTGCCGTGGAGGAGGAGGAGGCTCCTCCTTTGGCCGTGGAGGCTCCTGCGGGCGCTGGTGACGCGGGAGAGGACGAGCACGATCCGGTAAGCCCCTTAGACTTCCATTCTATTGGTTCACTGGGCTAAACGGGCGGACGAGAGGCTGTGTGGAGAATGCCGGGGTGTGAGGGAAGGAGGCGTCCAGGGGCCTGGACGCCTCCACATTTTCTTTTTTCTTTTTTTATTTATTTATTTACATAAATAATAAAAATAGAATTAAAAATAAGGAGGCGTCCGGGGCTTGGGATGCCTCCATGATAATATATATATATTTTTTATTTATTTTTGTTTTGGTTTTGGGTTTTTCTAAAAATAAAATAAAGAAAATGTAAAGGAGGCGTCCAAGGTGTTGGACGCCTTCAAAAAAAACATAAATATTTTTTAAAAAATAAAAATAAAATAAAATAAATAAGTAGTATATACAGTGTTATTGTTTATTACTATTCATGATGCTGATGTGTTCCTTGTTGGTTTTGTGGTGTGCAGGGCGTGATGAAGGGCCGGATCAGCTGGTCCCTAGTGGTGGCAGCATACCGTGGGCTGCCAGACTTTCAGAGGGCGCGTGTGGACGCCATGGGCTTTGGAGCTTTCCTTAGGATCGAGCCCTTTCGGATCGACCTTCCTCTTATCCAGGCATTGAGGGAGCGGTGGCACGCACCGAGCCGGGCGTTTCTGATGCCCTGGGGACACATGGTGCCGACACTAGAGGACATGGCTCGGATCACCGGGCTACGAGTTGACGGAGAGGCGGTGAACAGGGTCACCTACCCCGACTACCGAGAGAGTGTCCTGGACCTGCTGTGGTTAGAGACGAGCGTGACTGACAGGGACAGCAGGGTAGTTGGCCGAGTGGAGATCAGGCGCTCGGATTCGTCGACCCGCGCCAGCGGGTTAGCGAGACTGGAGCGTAGTTTCTGGCACGACTCGAGGGAGACGCTCGTGCAGCATTCACCCAGGACCCGAGCGAGCGGGAGCTGGTGGACCTAGACCTTCGGAGGTTTCTTTTCTTCTTCTTGGGCCGCCTTCTGCTGGGGACGAAACGGGATGGCATCCACTGCCGTTTCCTCGGGATCTTGGCGGATCTGGACAGAGTGGGACACTACGCGTGGGGAGCGGCTCTGCTTGCCCATCTGATTGCCGATCTCTCCCAGACTTCGGAGAAGGAGAGGACAGTCAGTGGCTTCGCACCTTTTCTCCAGGTAAACATTTTATTTATGCATTCCCACAGTTAAATATGTAATTATTGTACTAATGATGTATGATGGATGCAGGTGTGGAGTTATTACTACTTCCCGATGGGGAGGGCCAGGCAGGGGAACAGAAGAGCCGTGCCTCTGGCGCGGCGGTGGAGGCCGGTCGTGGTTGCGGCACCACACAGCTACCAGCTGGCATCGCTTCATCGGGAGCTGAGTGAGTATCCTAAGGCCATGGTATGATGCGTATGATTTTTTTGTGTTTTCTTATGTGACTGAATGGCAACTAACATGATGTATGTATGGTGATGCAGGTGGTGTGGAGACCCTACCTGGGCATGGACGACGCTGGCCAGCCTTGGGTTGTAGCGGGTCTTCCTCGTTTCGGGCGGGACGTGTGGGTCCATTGCCTGAACGAGATCGAGCCGCTTCGGCTGAGGCTGGTTATGAGGACGTTGGGGCTAGCCCAGGAGTGGGTTGATGTAGATGAGCCGGCCCGCATCGGGCGGAAGACCAAGGGGAAGGCGAAGATTGTGGACTGGCGTACGCGCTTCCTGGCACAGTACCAGGACTGGCAGTAGGGCGGGGTCCCAGTGGTGTCCCATGTACAGGACAGTACTGATTACCTGAGACGGTACCGGGCTACGTACGGGGACCGCCTCTTCCTTGGTGGTATGGCAGGGGTAAGTGAAATGAAAATGCTTCACCCTTCTATATGTATATGCATGTGGCACTAACTTATGTGCAATGTAGGATGCTCGTGACAACATGATTTCTGACCTGCGGGCCCAACTGGCAGACGCCAGGCGGCAGTTAGTGGCCATCCGACAGGAGTTGGAGATCCTGGTGAGTCTATGCAATGCATTTTTGTGACCTGGATTTTTGATGCTTAGCCTTTGACCGACGTTTGCCCCGTGTTTCAGCGGGCCCACCTGGCAGCGACAGCCGGGATGGCTGGTGGAGCGGGTTCCAGTTCGCGGGGCCCTCCTCCGGAGGTTTCTGCCCTCCAGGAGCAGCTGGCGTATGCGGTGGCTCGCGCTAAGGAGACCGAGCGTGACCGCGAGGCTCGAGTGAGTGTCTGCCTGACCTCGACTCTCCTTCTGGCTGCTCTCCTTCTATCACTGTTCTCTTACGGTGCATGCGTGCTTTGACAGGTGGCCGAGATTCGGGAGGCCCTGGCCCGTGCTGTTCGTGCTGAGCAGGAGCGCGATGCCTGGGTGGCAGAGCGTGACGCCCGGATTGAGGAGCTAGAGGAGGAGCGGCGACGGGAGGCTGAGGAGCTTCCTCGCGACGTAGTGGATCTGCGGATCGCCGTCGAGCTGTCGAGGAGAGAGGCGATGAGGGAGAGAGAGGAGAGGGAGAGGGATAGGGAGACCATAGAGAAAGAGAGGGAGTATAGGATGGCAGAGCGACATCGAGATTGGCACGAGAGGAGAGCTCTGGTGGCCTTGGTGTCGGAGCTCCGGCTGAGTCTTGGCACGGCGGAGGGGAGACTTCGGGAGAGTGAGGAGCGGTATCAGAGGGCGAAGGAGCGCGGGGCGCGACTTCGTCAGTCTGGTTCCTTTTTTGTGGGCAGCTTTCTAGTTTCTTCGGCCGAGGAGCGTCGCCGCACCTTGGAGGCCGGCATGGTGCCACCTGGAGAGGCGAGCACGGCTTCTCAGGGTTCGCAGAGGCCCCCTAGGGATTCCCGTCAGAGGAGAGAGAAGGGAGATGATCAGGATGGTGGTGGCGAGAGTTAGAGAGTTGTTTGTACACCCCACCCTCCTCACTGTATGATGTACTTTTGACTATTATATGAAATGAAAATGACTTTCTTGTGTTGTGTGTACTTTTCCTCTCTCACTTTTCTGCCGCACCGAGTTGTTTCGAGGCATGCCTTACGAGACTTTGCCCTGAACAACGGGGAACTGTGCTTTGCACGGGGGGATTCTGTTTCCTTTCTCCCTTTTTGGGCACGCCCAGGCGCGAGGACGCGTCTTAATCCTTGAATTCAAATTTAAAGCGCCGGGTGGCCTTTCTTCTCCCGTGCCTTACCCGCAAACGAGCCCGCCTCCTGTCAAAATTTACTCGCCCCTTTCCGTCTTCTTCCTCTCTCGATCGATGGAGTTCGGTGGGCCGGACCATGGTGAAGGTGGAGAGGGACGTGGGACTCCTCGCCTGAGGAGGGACACGAAAGAGCACGGAACGGCGTTCATGGAGGAGGAAGGGCCGCTTCGGGCCCCCGAGGGACCCGAGGGGCCCGATGTCGCGGAAGGAAGTGAACACGGCTTGGTGAGTGCTTCGGTTTCCCCTTCTTTGATCTATTTTGAGTTTTGAAGCGGGCCGCGCGAGGGGGGGAAGGGTTCGGCGAGTGTTGCACTCAAATGATGGACGCATCCTAGACAGGGGACGCGTTCTTTGTTATGATGCGAGGCCCTTCTTTCTTGGTGCAGGACATGGCGAGAACCCTGGGCCTGGCCTATGAGTGGGCGAGTGCAGACGAGTCGAGCCGCGTCAGGAAGGAGAGTCGCGGCAAGGCGAAGCTTGAAGATTGGCGCATACGTCTCCCTGGGCAACAAGGGAGCGTACTGGTGCAGGATAGTGTCGACTTCCTGCGGTGGCAGAGAGAGAGTTATGCGGGGCTTCCCCAAGCCGGGGATATGCGCGACGTCAATGGCTCGCATGCCCAATTAGCCTAGGTCAGGCGGCAGCTGGCCGTCACTCAACAGGAACTATCGCTCCTGGTAAGCTAAGTGTTGCATTTTCTATTTTTAAATGTTGAGCTTAGCTGACGGCTGTTGTTTGTTCGTTCCAGCGTGCCCAGCAGACAGTGATGGTGGGAGTGACTGGCGGCGCATCTTCCATTTCCTCGGCCCCTTTTCTTGAGATTGCCTCCCTCCGGGAGCAACTTGCCGATGCGGTGGCTCGGGCTGCCCGGGCGGAAGAGGAGCGTGATGCCTGGGTGGCGACTGTAGCAGAGTTGTGACATCGCGGTGAGGAGAGACCTTCTCTAGACATCCTGGAGTTAAGGGTTCTTCTGCAGATGATGAGGAGAGGGGCAGAGAGAGAGAAAGTCGAGAGAAGGTCCGAGCGACATCGGGATCAGACCGAGAGGAGGGCCTTGGAGGCCCAAGTGAGGGAGCTCCAGCTGGGCCTTCAGGCCGTCGTGCAGAGGCTAGGAGGGATGGAGACGCGCTACGAGAGAGCGCGAGAGTTCGGGGAGCGACTGCGCCAGTCTGGTCGCTTTGCCGCTAGTAGCTTCTTCGCCACGCCAGGGGAGGAGCAGCGAGTCATTACTATGGAGCCGGAGCCACGAGGCGAGGCGGGTGCTGCTGCACGGGGATCCAGGAGGCTTCTGAGGGACCCTCACCTCAGGGGAGAGGAGAGGGACGCCTAGAGGACGAGCATGAAGATAATGGCACGAGTTGGCGAGCTAGTGGACCCGCCACCTCTCTATGATTGTAGTGTTTAAGACAGCTTATGTAGAATTATGAATGGAGTGATTTAATTTTCTGCTGCTTGTTTGTTCTCTTGTGCGTTCCTTCTTTCCTACACTTCTTCTCCTTTGCACTGTTCCCATGTGATAGGTCTGCCGAGACTCCACCCCAAGCGGAGAATCGCGTCTTGTTGTGACCATTTTCCACGGGAATCTGCCGTCGAAGTCAATAATGACGGCCCTAGTCCCTTTTCCCAGATGTTGTGTCAAGTTTTGCGGACGTCTTCCAAAACATGATAGGGTATCCCTAGACAACATAGGGGGCTAGTCGTCATACCTTCGTCCAATCAATCACCCTGTGCGAGCGGTGAAGTTACACACGGGACCGCATGGTAGGTGCCTCATTGCGAGGGCTATCATTAAAGGTGACGGAGGCAATCTTGGCCTGTACTCCTTCCATTTCTATAAATTCTTGTCCCTTTTATCCTTCCAGGTATATCGAGAGCTAACTCGAGGAGCACAAGTTCTCACGGGAGAGGAGGAGTTCAAAATTCTGAGAGTTGGATGGAGGGCGAATCTTCCCACTCCTCGAAGAGAAGCAGGTCCAGTGGTAGTAGTTCCAGGAGGCTTTCGGACCTCGAAGGGCACTTTAACGAAAGGGCCCAATCACAACTCGTAAGCTGAGCTTTCCTGCCCTTTTTCCATTCTTTTTTTCTTCCTTTCTTTCTGACCAAACCTCCTCTCCATTCCTTGCATGCGTAGAGTGTGATGAAATCACAGATCTCATGGGAGTTGGTAGTGGCAGCATACCGAGGTCTCTCAGATTTTCAGAAGGCGAGGCTAGATGTGATGGGTTTTGGCACCTTTCTTCGGATCGAGCCGATCCAGCTCGACCTGGTCCTGATCTAAGCCTTGTGTGAGAGATGGGACCCAGTGAGTCGGGCATTCCTGATGCCCGGGGGGCACATGGTGCCCAGCTTGGAGGATGTGGTCCGGATCACAAGCCTGAAGGTGGAGGGCGAGGCAGTGACCGGGGTCACTTATGCGGATTACCGAGAGGGTGCTCGGAAGCTACTGGGTTTGGACCTAGATGGTCGGAAAAATAGGTCGGTAGGTAGGGCGTCCCTCATGGATGCATTAGGGCTCACCGACACTCGTCGGCGGGACGATGAATCCTCAGAAGAGTTCATGGAAAGGATGGAAATAGGATGCCGTGCCGTGTACTGCACAGATTTCGGCAACTGGGAAAGATGCAACATAGATTTGAGGAGATTTTTCCTCTTCCTTTTGGGGAGATTGGTACTGAGCTCGAAAGGGGACGGTATCCAATGTCGCTTCCTGGAGCTGCTATCAGACCTTGAAAGAGTAGGATACTACGCCTGGGGAGCTGCCATGCTGGCGCACTTGTTTGCAGGCCTGTTCCAAGAAGCGGATCGTGAGATGGCTGTGAGTGGTTTCACACCATTCATCCAGGTACTTTTGGTTTTGCTTGATTTGCATTTTTTTTCTTATTTTTGCAAGGTACTGATGACCTGCGCCGAGCAGCTGTGGAGCTATTATTACCTCCCCATGGGGAGAGCTCGACATTGGCGACCCGCGATGGTGCCGCTAGCCAGGCGGTGGGAACCCATCATGAGTGCGACACCCCTAACCTACCAACTGATGGTGCTAAGGCGGGAGCTACAGGAGTTCCCTGCAGCGATGGTAAACTGGAGACCCTACTCAGATATGGTCGATGCCGACCAGCCATGGGTTCTAGCAAGTCGTGCCCGGTTCGGACGGGAACTGTGGATGCACTGCCTGAATGAAATCGAGCCGCTTCGGCTACGATTGGTTATGAGGACTTTGGGACTGGCTCAGGAATGGGTGGATACGGCTGCGCCACCTCGTGTCGGGAGAAAGACGCGAGGACCGGCGACCTGCATTGACTGGCGCGTGCGGTTCCCTGAACAGTGTGAAAACTGGCAACGGGGTGGCACGATTGTAGAATCACATGCGCGGGATAGCGAGGACTACTTGCGTCTATATAGGACAAAGTACGCAGAGCGGTTCCAACCCTGGGGACTTGTGGAGGTAGGTTTCCCCTTTTTTTCTTTTTTTCTTTCTCCTTTTTTTGGTTTTCTGGTGGAAATGCTGACTCGTATGGCTGCAGGATATCCGTGATACGATGATAGCGACTTTACGAACTCGCTTGGCAGAGATGGAGCAACGGTTGGGCGATGCCCGCGGAGCTACGAGCGCCTTGGTAGGTGTACAGTGTGTTCCTAATTAGAACCACAGATTCCAGATGTTGGCTGCTAATTCACGCGGTCGTAGCATGCCCAGATTGGCGCGGCTTCCCCGGCGATGGGAGTAGGTGGTGCCTCTTCCAGCTTGTGGATTCCCACCTCAGAACTTGACTTGCTTCATGAGCAACTTGCTCACGCTACGCAGCGTGTTGCGGAGGCAGAAGGGATGCTCTCTATACAGGTAAAAGTTTCAGTGTTGAGTTCTCTTTGTTTACACCTTATCGCGTATCTGAGATGGTACACTCGGCAGGAAAAGGAGACGGAAGAAGCGCTTGCCCAAGCTGCGCAGAAGGAGGCTAGGATAGCAGAACTGGAGAGGGAACTGCGGCGTCATCCTGATGACGACTCCTCTAGGGATGCCGTGGAACTGAGGATCACTCTCCAGTTGGAGAGGGAAGACCGCGAGAGAGAACGTGCAGAGAAAGAAAGAGACGCAGAGAGAGAAAGAGCCAACAGATTGACTGAAAGGGAGGAACGAAGGGCCATGGTGGCCCAACTATTCGAACTCCGAATCAGCCTTGGTCTTGCTGAACAGTGGCTGAGAGATGGTGAGGAGCGCTACCGAAGAGCACGAGAGCGTGGCTTTCGTGTTGGTAGCTTCTCTGCTGCTTTCGTGGATCAACGCCGGGATGTGGGAATAGGAAGGGGAGTATAGAGCGGTAGGAGTACCGCTTTTCGTAGTTGGGTAGCACCTTTGAGAGCATTTTGTTCGGAGAGTAGTGGGACGAGTAATGCAGAGAGAGAGGGCGGAACTTGATGTAATTTTTTTTTTGGTTTTTGGAATAAAATACAAGGTTCGGTTTGTTTGGTTTTCACCTTTGCTTCAGTTGCCTGAATCCCTGCACACATCACTGAAACAAACAAATCAGAATTTCTGTTCTGACTTGGCCCCTTGCTCAATAAGCAAATGGTCACTGTGACTGTCCTTGATAACTGGTCAAGGGGCCAAGCCTTTATTTAATGAAGGCAAGGGAAAGATGCGGTGATGATAAATGCGACAGGCAAGCACACGAATGCAAGCGGTATTAAAAGTGAGATGCTGCACGCAAATGCAATAATGCAAAATTGATTTGTTTTCTTTTTTATATTCGGCATTTTTTTGTTTTATCATAAAAAAGATTTTTTTGTTTGTAAATATGTACATTTTCTTTTCCATTTTTTGTTGTTTTTATCATTTCAATTTTTTTTTTTTGCTAACGCCTGGAAAGCACCCAAATGACACCTAACCTACGTGAGACAGGGGTTTCTTACTAACCTCCCAGGTATCCTAAGTGCACATCTAGGTTGATTTGGGCCTCTAGACCCCTCGAATGATGATCCCGCCGGTTAAGACTTACCCTGATGACAATACCGTCATGCCATGCTTAGGCTCCCAGTCGCTTCCGACCACAGGGATTCACCCAAAAGGTGTTTGAGGTAAGAGATTTGCCCGACCCGGGTCTATTTCCTCACAACTCTAGATGGTATATGATGGAACACCCTGGAACCCTAACGACCAACCGCGCGACGCTGACCCGGAATCAGACGCCGTCGCACCCATAGGTGACGCGCTTGCATTGGCCTAAGCCCGAGGTTTAAACAAGAAGACATCAAGGCGGTAAACATGGGTCTTGACCAGCCAGAAACACAGAGACTCCTTCGCAGCGATAGCTTTTGCTTTTCAAAGTAGGCAACCAAATGTGTATATTAAAATAAGGTCGCAGACCCTGGGCAGTTTTCACCTTTCAGAAACTCCATCGAACCTTCATCTTTAGAGGGAGAAGGAAGAGTGTAGGGGATAAACCTCCTGAGAGGACCGGCAAAGCCGTTAACCCGGCGAGCGAATAAGGGCCCATTAACTCTTTCCTTTCGGACAACTTCGGGCCAAATATCGAGCATTTACATTCCATAGCCCCCCCCCCCTTTTGTGGATTCGAACTTTTGCTTTGAGGGGTTCCATTTATCGCATCAGGCACGGTCACGACCAGGCTCTTGATTTTGATTTTGTATTTCTTTTGTGAGGGAGATATAGTCATTTGACGTTTGTGGGCTTCATTTTCGTATGCCTGTGGGGACACTGCCCTCTTCTCGTGCTCTGATCGATGCTCGAGGAAATGGATCCTACTCTTGCCTTTGGGATTTGAGTTTCGATTTCTCATGCTCAGCGTTTTAAGGGCGCCGACTGTCTCATTTAGTCGAAGAGAAAAGAATAAAGATTACAGCTTCTGGAGATCTTCTGGGTGGAGCCCCACCGTAGGTGATGCTACCGACTTTTTTGAATAAAATACATAAGTGAGCACATGTTAGCTTCCTTCAAGCGAGCATAGGCCGACGTGGCCGGACAGGGATCTCCACGGTTCTGGCAAACCAAGACCCGGTGCCTACCAAGCCTTAATGGGCCCTATCCTAACATGAAGGTTAGATGCAGTGACTTGACTACATGGTGACCACCAGGCATCGGCGTTATGAATTTTCCATATTTTTAGTGGTTTTCGATATTTCTTTGTTTTTGATGTTTTTTATCTTTTCATCATTTTTTTTGTTTGTTTTGTGCTAAGGGTAGTATTTCTTAAGATAAAGCCCATTCCAAGGGTGGGATAACTTGGTCCCTTCGACGTTGACTAACTTGTAGGCGTTGCCAGGGTACACGGCTTGAATTACAAATGGTCCTTCCCAATTGGGTTGGAGCTTCGAACGTGGCCCTCCAGGTTTGACAAAAATTCTTTTTACGACCATCTCACCGACTTTGAATTTAATCTCAACAACTTTCTTTTGGTAAAAGCGAGCGAGAGCAGCCAGCCGCTTCTCATCCAAGAGTTCCAACTGGGCGAGGAGTGAATTACGACGATCGTCGAGGGGAAATTCCTCGTCCAATTGTACCCTGAGAGAAGGGATCAGAGTCTCGTACGGGACTACCGCTTCCATACCATAAGTAAGGGCAAACGGAGTCTACCCGGTGGGGGTACGGATTGAAGTGCGATAGGCCCATAGGGCTTCGATAAGTTTTTCTGGCCAGTCTGAAAACTTACTAGACTCGCAGGTTTTTTTGATGATTTTGAGCAATGTTTTATTGGTAGCCTCCGCTTGGCCGTTACCTTGTGGGTAATAAGGCGATGAATGATGCAATGCAATTGCGTACCTTTTGCAGAGGTCCTGTAGGTCCTGAGAAATGAACTGTGGCCCATTATCGGTGACGATTGTGCTTGGGACGTCGAATCTGGCAAGGATGTTTTTCATGATGAACTTGCAGACTGTTGACACCTTGATTTCTGCGTAAGCTTCGGCTTCGGCCCATTTGGTGAAGTATTCCGTCGCAGTAAGGATGAAAGATTTCTGCTTGGTGAGGGAATTGGGATCACCTAGGGGACCAATGATGTCGAATGCCCACATGGAGAAAGGCCACGGGGAGGATATTGGATGAAGTGAGGAAGATGGTGAATAGATTTTATCGGCGTGAAGTTGACACTTGACACACCTACGGACATAGACAGCACAATCCTCTTCCATAGTGGGCCAATAAAAGCCTTGGCGAATGATCTTCTTGGCGAGCATCTGGCTATTCACGTGGCCACCGCACACACCCGAGTGTGCTTCCTCTACACATTTCCAGACCTCATCGTCATCAAGACACCTTAAAAGAACTCCGGTAAGGGTCCTCTTATACAACAACCCTCCAACTAGGGCGGTTTATTTTAAATAAGCGGGGATAAAATCAGATTTAGGTGAAAGATACCTAGAAGAATTTACAGAATGAGAAGAAATCAAAGAAAACAGTGAGGACTAAAGCCTCGAAAATAGTGTGAGAATGGGCAGGTGCCCGAGGAAGTTAATGTGGAAGGAACCGGGTCGAACCCGGGAGCGGGATCGAGAAGAATCAGAAATTGATGAATCGAGAGAGGCGGATCCGAAGGGTCCGGACGTAAAGGAGGAGAATCATGGGGAAGTGAATCCGGAGGTTCCGGAGGAAGAAGATCATGAGGGACATGATGCCCTGGGAAGTATGTAAAGAGGCAATTCAAAGGGGTGAAAAGAATGAAGGATGCGATGACATGGAAGAACAAAAGGATAAATCGACAGAAGGAGAGGCCCAGAGGTTCCGGATGGATATGGGAAGGAAGGGCGCAATGCCCTGAGAGAGATGGAGAATAAGATAAGAAATCCGCAGGTTCCGGATGGGGGTGAGAGATGGATAAAGACATGGAATTAAAGAGGGAGGGGTCGGAGGTTCCGGACAGGGATGAATGTAGGGGTCTGGAAGCTCCGGACAACGAGGAATGTGAGGGTTCGGGGACCCTAGAGCAGAGGAGCTTGATGACTTAGATTTAGATGACGGGAGGCGTCTCCTTAACCAATGGACTGCCCATAAAAAGAAGTCGAATAGCATCATGAGTAGTGATGGACTGGGATAGGAAGTGGATGAACTGATGTGGGCTCCTTCAACAAGGGATTTATTGTCCTTAAGCTTCACTTTATGATTTTCCCTCTTCTTGGTAAATACTCTCTCATAGTGCGGCCCTTCAACCTTCAACACGAGTTCTCGGCCTCCTGGGTTTGCAGGCTGATCCTAATGATGTGCCCAGGCAGAAGGCCTCTTCTTTCTCTGACCAACCGGGTCCATTAGTACGGTCAGGGCCCACAGGCTCTCATTTGACGACTTCTAATAAGGCCCTTTGGACATTCGTACATGAACGGTAACTCTCTTGGCAAAATATCAAAACAAAGATTTAAGAGCTCCGCTTGTGAAGTAGGGATCTTGACATGAAATGGCTCCCTTGGAAAAAACTCCCGTGATAGATGAACGGTGTCCATCATTGGAAGTTGGATGCTCGGCATAAGGAGCTTCATTTTTGGGGCACTGCTCAAGGCTGTTGGAATATCACACGTGATCATGCTGGGTAACATAGGCGTTCGCCTCTTGCATGGAAGTTGGTGGTGAGTAGACATGATGTTAAAAGCTTCCAACAAGAACTGCCCTGACCCACCCCTGAGCATAGAATTCATCATCTCCTCGGCAGTAGAATGTGTCATCACTATGCATGAGGAGAACCCCTTCTTTTGATTGGCCATTTGGACTATGACCGAACAAGGGGTAATAAGAGCCTTGAAAGCATGTTGGCCAATGAGTAACGTGATCGTGGTTATTTTGGCCCCTGATTTGGTCAGCACCAATTCCTGAGAGTCCTTCTTGATGGGCATTGGTGCAGATAGAAATTCGGCCTTCTAAAGGTGACCGGCACAAGAACCCGAATCGGCATTCGGCAAATTAAATCTTGGATCTTGAATGGCATTACCGTGGCCAAATTCTTCTTGTCCGATTCTTGAACATCATCTTTGGCACATGTATTTGTAGAAAGACACCCACTCCGAGAGGTGGTGGAAGGAGGTGAGATTGAGACAACAGGCTCAACGGGTAATGAAGATTCAATGATGGGGGCTATAGGAAGGGTAAGTGGAGTTTGAGACACGACGGGCTTCTCCTTGTTCTCGAGAGGAGACGAGGTTGGCTCGTGTGCAACAATCAATGGGCCCGGCTCAGGGTTAATCACGGGTTTAGGTAAGGGGAGTGGAGGAATAGGAATGGTTGGATTCGGGGTTACAAGGCTAGTGGAGGTTTTAGGTGGAGACGATGGAGGATTACTCGGTTGGGAACAAGAGTTAGTGGAATGCTCAGTGGAAGCCAATGGTGTGGGGGTTATTTGTACAATTGAAGGGGTGACAGTAGAAGGTTTGGTACATAGGAAACGTCGGATTTTGGTGGTACGTGGGGGGTTAAGGGTAGAAGGTGATTCATGGTGCATTGATGCGAGTTGTTGGGGTGTAAACCCGTCATCGTGACACCATGATGACTCATAAGTAGGGGTAGAACTAGTGGCTTCATCCTGAGCAGGGGGTTCTTGTGGGAGCAGTGGAAGAGGGAAACGAAGAAAACTCGGAGTAGGTGTATATTCAAAATCTTCATAAATTTCATCATGTGCCATTTCCAATTCTTTATGATCATCAAGTTCAAATGGACGCCGTGGTGGAGGCACGTTGATGAGTGGAGGTGACGTATATTGACATGGAGGAATTTGCGTATATAGATGTGGATGTGAAGGCGGAGAGCCGTATGGATTAGTGTGATGAATGTATGGTGGGCAGACGGCGTCCACTTGATCGTAACGACTTGGAAGAATATCTTGCTCACTCATATCCCATATGCCATACTCATCTCTTCTCTCCTTCCAATCCTTCTCCATTTTGGTAATATTATTCATGAAAGCGTGAAGGGGGTTGGCTTGAGGAGGGGAAGGAGGAAGAAATTTCCTCTCAATAACAGCCTGTAAGGCTCCAAGTTGAGAGCTGAGAGAGTCGACATGAGAAGCCATGAAATCCCAGGCATAGGGAACACTAGTGGAGGGGGAAGCTCCACTAACAGCGGCCCGTATTCCATATGAGGACTTATAGGACGGGCCAATGTCCATGGGATGAACCTGTGGGTCAGGCTGATAGCCCCAATCTGAGTTATAGACCCCATAAGAGTCATGACCTGGGTCACGCATTTGAGACCCATGACGGAAGGCGTCGGCCTCGAAACAATTATAATTATATTCAGCCATCCATCATGTTTTTTTTTGGGAGCATAATAGCATACACCAACAAACGATCAGCAGAGATTAACACACAAGTGAATGCCTTACGTCTTTTTTTGTGTTTTGATTTTGATGATTTTTTTGTGTTTTTAGCGAGATCCGAAGTTCACACAAAATAGGGACCCTAGTTTATTTTTGTTTCACCGCCGTGTCAGCTAGGGTCTCTCGTCTCACCACGAATGGGATGACTAACTCCGGGGAACTTCAATGGTACAACCAGCCCAGTGAACGAAGAGGAGATTCTTCGATGTCGGGGACTTACGGAGGTCCCAGTGGAGGAGATTCTAGTCCGTTGAGAGGAATTCTCAAACGGAGAGTCCTTCCTTCACCGGGAAAGGGTGATCCTTAGAAAAAAATGAAAAAGGATATAAAAGAGGGATGGATGTATGCAATGGAATGCTGACAGAGATATAGAGTAAGAAAATAACAGAAATAACAAACATATAATAAACACCCAACCAATCACAACTGATAGTGCTGCCGTGAGCACAACGGGGGCGCGCGAGGGCGCCAAGGTGGAGAGGCACAGACGGTGCCGAGCTTGCAAGGGTAGCCAAAAGGAAGCAGTAGTAGTCCCACCGTGATCGCCAATCTGTGAGCGACGTCACGCGGTTCGGGGAGCGGAGAAGACGCGGAGCGCGCGGGCTCCTCTTTTGTTTGCTGCAACACAGAAATAAGAGAAGAGAGAAGGGGCCACCACGGGAGATTGCTCCGGCGGGGCGAGCGGGATAAATGTAATATAGCAAGATATGGGGGTTAAACGGCCATAGCGGGAAGTGACTCGCCGCGACCTCGGGGGGACGGGAATGGTGCAGAAATTAAATAGCAAGAATTGAAACGGCCATTGGGGAAGTGACTCGCCGCGGCCTCGAGAGTATGAGCAGATAAGAAGATAACAGAATATAAAGAGAATATAAAGAGCGAAATTTAAACGGCCATTGGGGAAGTGACTCGCCGCGGCCTCGAGAATATGAATAGATAAGAATATAACAGAATATAAAGAGAATATAAGAGCGGGAATTTAAACGGCCATTGGGGAAGTGACTCGCCGCGGCCTCGAGAACATGAATAGATGAGAATATAACATATAAGAACGGGAATTTAAACGGCCATTGGGGAAGTGACTCGCCGCGGCCTCAAGAACATGAATAGATAAGAATATAACATATAAGAACGGGAATTTAAACGGCCATTGGGGAAGTGACTCGCCGCGGCCTCGAGAACAAGATGTGATCGCCAGGGGCCAAAAGACCCCAAAATAAAGAAAGTGATCGCGCCTACCTCAAGAGCGGGAGATGGCGGGTTGCTTCTTCCTCCCCCTTCGGTCGGCCGACAGAGAGGGCTTTCCTTGGTTACCCTTGCAAAACAGTAGACAATAAACGAACGGAATTAGAAAATGGCAGTGTAGTAACAATTCCTTGCAATAAAAGTAATGAGATTGTGACCTGACACACATCTGGTTGGTGTGATTTTAAACCCCTCTCGGACTCGAGTAGGAGGAAAATGCGATGATGAATGCAAGAAGTATGCAAGAGACGGCACCCTTATGTAGGGAGATAGAGGATGCAGTATGATGAATGTAAAGAACTATGGAGAAAAAGGGGAAGAAAAGGCTTATTGGAGGAGCCGAGGGTGAGATCCGGCAGAGCTCCAGCAGCGTAGGGACGACGTGGAAGCGCGGTGGATGAAGACGACCTTCCTCTCGCGAGCGTGGGCACCCGAGAAGCCGGTAGAACCTCCACCTACAAAAGACCCCACGGGTTAGAAATGGCTCCGGTAGCCTCTGGGCTCCGGCAGCCTATCGGATATCTGCTTGGCTCTCCCAGAACTGAGGGGGTGGGCCTCTATTTATAGAGCTCCGGAGGGTGGAGGCGTCCAGGACCCTGGACACCTCCATCAGGGCCGAACTAATATTTTAATCTATTTTTATTCATTTTTTCAGAATATTTTTGTGGAGGCGTCCAGGGCCCCGGACGCCTCCAACAGGTCCACCGAACCCCACCGACGGCCGCACGCGGTTTGGCACAACGCGTGGTTTTGTGAGCGGCGCCTCGTGATTCAGAAATGGGCGCGTCCAGCTGGCTGGACGTCTCCATAATTTGGATTTTTTCATACACGACAAATCGTCGTTCGGTGGGCGGCGCCCGTGAGAGAGTTGATGGAGGCGTCCAGGGGCCTGGACGCCTCCATAAATATATTATTTTTATTTTTGTGTTTTATTTTTATGCCAAAGCTGGCATTTTAATTTTTTATATTTATTTTTATGGAGGCGTCCAGGGTCCTGGATGCCTCCATTAATATATTATTTTTTATTTGATTTTGGGCTATGTAAAATAAATTAAAAGAATGGGGGCGTCGAGGGGCCTGGACGCCCCCATAAAGACCCACCCGGGTCCTCAGTTCAGGCGTTGGCGGCCGCCCGGCAGACACCCTTCCTGGTTTCGGAACCTCTGATGCGTCCGACTGGTGTTGATGCCGTCCGAATACCGTGACGAGACGATTCTGGATGTCGAAAAAGATAGAAGAAGACCTAAGAAAAGAAGCACTTAAGAGATTCGAAATGCGTAAGCCGTCACGGGGCGTCGTATAGTAATATGAGACTTTCTCAGGAGACGTCAGGAATGGCGTGTCTACACCACCTACCGAAGTAAGAACACACGGCAACCACGCCGTAGAGGCCTGTCCCCCGGACACAGCCGACCTGGACACGCTGTCCAAGGTGCAACCCCGACCATCCGATCGCGGGTACCGCACAACTAGACCCAACCTCGGTAAAGCCACTAGCACTAATCTCACGGCGCAAGAACCGACACACGCGCCAAGGTGAAACAACCGAACTCACCGGTCAACACGACCAAAAATCCGAAGGTCAAAGACACAGAGACTGACAGTCTGTCACTCCGTACTCGACAGGAGTACCACCCACTAGAAGCACAGCCGGTAGCGTCCCCTGACGTCTTACACCGCACTGCAGGTGAACCGCCTGACGTGGTAGGTCCTACCCGAGGCGCGAACACCGTACAAGTAACCACCACAAGTGACTAGCTGGGGTCACGCCCGTCGACGTGCGTCCACTGTCCCCAACCACGTGTGCACACACAGACCACGCGTCCTAGGTCTGGCCCTCTGACTGGTTTTCCCCCGCAACCGGACTCTGGCTACGACGAGGGGCCCGACGGAAACCAGTCTAACCGTCCTCAGGGTAAGCCCGTACACCACTCCCTGGTGCGACCAGCACACGCGTACTGGTAGGCTACGACTAGTGGAGGGTCACTGAAGGAGTAGACTCTCTAGTCAACGGAAAACAACGTCCGAATCCGACGACGTACGGGGACCACCCCACGTACCGGCCCCGTCGCACGGTGACCACAGTCGGAGAAGAAACGGGACTCACAGTCCACGGCCACGCACGCACCGTGCACTAGAGTCGAGAAAACTCAAGTGGCGCTAAGCCACTGGACTCTGGACAGTCCTCTAGACACACTACAGCCAACGGTCCTTGAGTCACAAGACTCGGGGTCAAGACCGTTGCACGCAACAGCACAAGGCCGTCGATCTAGCCCAATCTCTAGGTCCAAAACCACGATATCACGAATACTGAGACCGCTCACAAGCCACCAAGACTGTTCCCTCAGGAAGGGAACGCAAGGGACCACGGCCACACGGAAAAACACAGAGGCACGATTCCCAGGGCAGCACACAAGCCGCCATGTCGATTTCCCATCTCGAAGCAAGCGGGAAACCTCCAGCCCCAGGCCGGACAACTGGACTCGCAGTCCAAGGCCAAACACGTGGCACACACAGAAATCACCTTCCAAAGAAACTCACAATATGCGGGGGATATCCCACCGCACACACACCGATACACGGTGACTCGATCTAGCAAGAACACGGAAGCCCGGAACACCTGGAGTCACCCGGACCCACCAAGCCCACGGGCACGCTTATCAAGGTAACACGGTACCTCCAGACACCCAAAGACACGGTCACGGAACTCCACGGGGTGTCCGAGACACACACGGCCCAAGGGGAGCACGATCAGCCGCAGATCGCCCGCCCCGGGCAACCCGGCTGGTCACCTCTAAGAACGCGCTACACGTGCATAGCGCGTTCAGTCAGAACGCGCTATACATACCTAGCGCGTTCAACAAGAACGCGCTACAGGTCCATAGCGCGACCAGACCAGGTCGCGCTATGATCCTATAGCGCGACAACCCTGAACGCGATGGGACCCTATAGCGCGACAGGAACCGCCACTGTTCATCTTCCCCGATGAACGCGCTCTATCGGGGCAGCGCGACCATCAAGAACGCGCTAATGGAGCATAGCGCGTTCTCAGTCCGCACCCGAAAATGGTGAAAACCGCGGGAAAAACCATTCCACGCCCCGTCCACCCCCAGGTGAAGGGGAAACAAAAGGGGAAACCTTCCCCAAGCCCCTAGGCATGCATCTAAACCCCTAGATCGCCCGAAAACACGGTAAAACGGAAGATCCGGCTCACACCTCAAAAACATGCATTTTTCCCCAAATCGCCTCGTTTAGCCCGCTCGGCTCACCACGGCCTACCAAACTCGCGGGAAAAGAAGTGCACGAGCTGGGGGTCCATCTCCCTACCTCCACCGAAGAAACGACGCGATGTGGACGCCGATCCAAGAAGAAATCGTCGCGAAACCCTCGCCGGCTCGCGATCGCGCCACCGAGCTTCCACGCGCCTCCTCCGCCTCGATCCTCGCCTGTCCTCGCCCGCATCCTCGCCCGCGCCACCTCCACCTCGCCCCTGCCTCGCTCCGTCGGCCGCCGGAGAAGAGAGGGGAGAAAGAGAGCGTGAGAGAAGAGAGAGGGAGGGAAGAGAGAAATGAGAGGGGGAGAGAGAAAAGGGTTAGTATATATAGGAAAACCCGAAAATTCGATAAACTCAAAAAAATTACGAAAAATTACCTCCGCGATCCTCGGGAAGAGCGCAACGCAGTGGTAACGTCCCGGAGTCGGAGAACGCCACGATTTACCCTGCAAAGAGTTCCGAAGGCACATCAGGGAAAAACACGTGTAAAGCACAAAATACACTCCGAGACCCACTAAAATGATCCGAAAAATATCCGAAAAAATCTGGGGCATTACATTTAATTTCTGTACTCTAACCCTCCCCTATCATCGCTTCAAAACCCCGCGGAGAGTGACATCTCGCGGCGGTTTATTTAATCCCCCTTACTTTCGTTTCAACCCCGATCGAGGAACTCGTTCCTTGCGGTGGTTTAATTTCCTGTACGTTAGTTCCAACCCCGCTCGAGGAACTCGTTCTTTGCGGTGGTTTACTTTTCTGTGCTTTTGATTCCAACCCCGATCAAGGAACTCGTTCCTCGCGGTGGTCTCATCTAACTGGTGCGGTGGGTCGTCTCCCGCGACCGTTTTCATTCCAGTAATTTAATTTCTGCACGCTAACCCTCTAACCATTTAATTTTCGCATCCCCTATCATCGCTTTAAAACCCCGCGGAGAGTAACATCTCGCGGCGGTTTATTTGATCCCTTTTCTTTTCTTGTTATATATATATATAATTATTATAATAAAAACCCCGCGGAGGGTAATACCTCGCGGTGGTCTTTTGTATATAGTTATACTTATTATTTATATCGCTGCAAAAACCCCGTAAAGGCCAATGTCTCGCGGCGGTATGTACATATAATATTTATTATTTATGCTACAATAAAACCCCATAAGGCCAATGTCTTGTGGTGGTCTTAATATGTACATATATATTCATTAGTGTTGATGTTATTGCATTGCTGTTAGAACCCCACAAAGACCAATGTCCTGTGGTGGTACGTCTTTGTTTGCATTGTCCTTATAATGGTCTGGGGAACGATATACCGTTGCAACTTCTGAGTCTACGTATCTTTCCATCTCTGTTACATCGATTCTCGGACTTCCCGGTATATGAAAAATTACTCGTGGAACGGTAAGTCACGCTTATCGGGAAGTGGTCAATTTACGCGAGAGGGTCTTCCGACCCCTATCTCCGCCACGTACCGGAGTCTGTTCCGCATCCCTCTTTCCTTTCTCTCTTCTATCTTTCTCTCTCCTTGAGTTGATCTCGTTATCTCCATCTCTTAGGACAGACGAGGGTGGACGACTCTTGCCGTCTCCACTTTTATGGCGATCACCTTTCCATAATTGTTTTGTCTACTATTGTTCTTCCCCCGAGGGTGGACGATCCTGCCGTCTACACATGGCTGTACAACAAGACTTCCAGTAGCTTTGAAACCCAAGTAGACATCCACTGAGGCTTCAATCTTTAGAATGACTTGAATATATTGGGATCCAAGCTGAGGCCATTGTGGGACATCCACCAATAGAGATGAGAGAAATAATTTAATCAATAGAATGTCTGAAGGGTGTATAGCTATAATTGTTGGAGAATTTATTCACGGGTAGAGATTTTTAATTAGATTAAAGTACGAAAATCAAAGGGAATCAATAGTTTGGAAAATGCAAACTCAAGTCGAAGTGTGTAGTCACTTTCTTTAGAGTCGTTTCACCCTTACTCCGGTGCAGATAGACTTCGCGACAGACCTTCCCCCAAGATACGACGACCCAGACTGATGGCGATGTAAAAGTGCACTCCAACTCACGTTATGAGGGGCGAAGACCACTGTGACTCTAGGCTCTTGCAAGAAGAAGATAGGGAGAGAGGAGCTCGAGAGAGATAGTCGTCTGGTGAGAGAAAACCCCAAGTCGCACCTCTCACACAAAATCGACTCTCCTCAAATACCCTATTGGAAAGTGACTATTGATCGAGTCATACCTATCCACCCAAAGAGGAGAATCCGGAGAGACACGGAGATATTTTTTATTAGATTAAAGTACGAAAATCAAAGGGAATCAATAGTTTGGGAAATGTAAACTCAAGTTAAAGTGTGTAGTCACTTTCTTTAAAGTCGTTTCGCCCCTACTCCGGTGCATATAGACTTCGCGACGGACCTTCCCCCAAGATACGACGACCTAGACTGATGGCGACGCAAAAATACACTCTAACTCGCATTGTCGGGGGTGAACATCACTATGGTTGTAGACTCTTGCAAGAAGAAGATAGGGAGAGAGGAGCTCAACAGAGATAATCGTCGGGTGAGAGAAAACCCTCAGTCGTACCTCACACAAAATTGACTCTCCTCAAATACCCTATTGGAAAGTGACTTTTGAATGAGTCACACCTATCCACCTAAAGAGGGGAATCCGAAGAGACATGGAGAGAATCCAAGAGATGCTCGGTCAAATGGTCAAAATAAAAAAAAAAGAAAATTACATGTCAAGTATCACGTGCACGACACAACATCGGTAAGACAAGTCAATACGTGTGCATGTGAGATAAAGGATAAGGTCTAAAGAGCCCACAAGCTCAAATAACTTAACTCTCATAGTCTCCCCAAAGGAGTACACATGTAAAGTCAATAGTCCCAACTGAAAGGAGATGATTTTTTGCATCTTTCAATGTGGGACAAAACAAAAACAACATAATGACTTAAACTTTGAAATTTTGAATCTTGAAATCTAACATTCGCCCACCAAGAAAAAAAAATAAAAGTTTGAGATAATGATTTGTAAGAGCTTGAGATGACATACATAAGTGAAGGTGTCTTCCGACTTGAATCTTCACGTAGTGTTATACTTCCCTTCCTCTACATATCTAAGTGAACTACGTCTTGAACTTAGACCCTTATGTAGAATGTTTTATATAGCACACATATCATTAGTCAATAGTTGTGTTCTCATAGGTTGCACTTTCTCGACATGTGTTTTGTATCTTATTTCATGGGTGCTCTAGGGATTAGCCCAAAAAATCATATATACTGCGGACACACAATCACACACACATTGGTGAGTCCTCCAAGGTGCACTAAAACGTATCTACAATTCGTCACTTAGGCCTTTCAACTTGAGGAGGGTAAAACCCGCCAGGCCTATCGCTGCCACCAGCATCGGGCCAACTTCAGCCCGGTCCGATTGGGATTGAAGCAGGTCGCCCGATAGCATGCGACCCAAAATCTGACGGCCCAATAAGGGTATATAAACGATTCGCCATCCCACGGGAGGCATGGACGCGGTCATCCCGGGTGCCGGATGACTCTCCAGTGACCAAACGTTGCTCCCACCATTATAGGCCTCTTCTCCAGTAGAAACGAGGTCACACCCACTATGCCAGGATCCTTGCCCCGAGGCTGCACTTCCCGATTAAGCAGGAGCGCAATGGGAAACTCCACCCATGATCAAAGAGGTGTTATCCTACGACTCACACCTTTCCTCGTTAGGAAACGAGTCTACATCGCCAGGGCAACCTGTATAAATAAGTCTCCAGATGGACATACATGGGAAAGAAACCCAGACACACATAGAGAAAAAGGAGAGAGATAGGAAGATGAAAGCAAAAGCTCATTGAGGGAAGCTAGCTCCATTGTTCCATCACGTCCCCGTGTCCCTCCGAGCACGCCATGTGCCCAGCAAGCACTCTCCGAGCACTCGCCAGGCGCGGGGAGCACCTCCAAGAACCCGGCTCCCACTCCTATGCTTGTTCACTATACTCTCACACTCTCTCTCTCTATCTCCTGTTATTCCTCACCTCAATGTGATCCTGACTAAGTATTGAAGGGTTATCCCTTGGGATAACGCTCAAGGCTCCTTCTAACGTCATTGTTCTACTGCTTGCAGGTTCCACGAGTAGCTGGACGTCCTTCCCCAACTAAAATCTTAAAAGTGTGGTATGAGATCTGAGGACCATTTTTCCACCTCTACATAACTCATTAAGAGTTATAACTCACCTTTTATTGTTTTAGAATAAGCACTTTATCATAAGGATGGACATTTAGACACCAGTCTCCAACAAGTGCTCTTTATTATGTACACATTCAACTTGTTTTTCCTGAACCTGTGTTATGAGATCTCCAAACATCAAGTTGGGTTACTGTTGGTGGTGTTTAACAAGGCTTAAGTCTTATCCCTCTCGATGATGGTTCAACTGGACGGCCAGGGGGTTGGTCGCCCAGACCCCTGGGCGGCCAGCGGCGAGAGGAGTGGCTGCCCCGGGCACCTAGTCAGCCCAGGGTGGGGGGCCATGGCACTGGCCTCCCAGCCCTTCTGGGCGGCCATCGGGATGGCCGCCCAGTCCCCATGGGCTCTGGGCGGCCAGGGAAGCCCAGGGGTGGGCGGCCAATGCCCTGGCCGCCCAGCCTGTTGGGCGGCCAAAGGTGTGGCCACCCAGTCCCCAGGGCAGCCAGGACCTTGGCCTTCTTGTCCCTTTCAGCCTGATTGTGTGGTGTTCCGCGTTTTGGTGGTCCGGGATGTCCAAAGGAAGGGTGGCCTTGCGGAATGGGTGTCCTCGTGGTTCTGTGTGTTCTATTGATTCTGTGGTGGGGACACCGGGTCCACTACCGGGCCCACTACTCAGAGCCGACACCGCACCGCCCCGACTACACCGAGCTTATGGCTCGGTGACTCGATTGAAGACCCGACATACTGAGTAGATATACTTGTGTGTATTTATATATCTTTGAGTATTGAGTATTTGTACGTGTGTAAAATATGTGTTTTACTACATGTATTCACTTTTGTTTTATTAGGCAAGGCTGGTCAAAGTTATTTGTATTTTAATTTTGTTAAACCCACAAAGTCATTAGTGGGTTGGTGGGTTTATCTTGTTAGGTTAGGGTATAAACCCAATTAGCGGAAGTTAGATGGTATTCATGTTATAGCCTCTCCTATAAATAGGAGGCAAAGGGTGTGTTACGAGATATGAAAGTTTATATGAAAGAACATCATGTTGGTGCATTTTGCCCCTTCTTGTGCTTCCCTTCCCTCATCATCTTTGTGAGTGTGAGTGTGTCGCCCGGTGTGAGACCGTCCGGCGTGGGGTCGAGCTGCGTGAGGTAGCAAGTTATCCGTTCTCGTCCTATTTGCGTCCCGGAGTTACCGTCGATCCATTTCCACGTCGCTGCCGCGTCAGATTTGGTATCAGGGCCCAACAACAGCGTCTCCAACGATCCCGACGTCCCCGACGTCGTCTCCCTTTCTCTCTCTAAGTTACTAGAAGTGAAAAAAAAGAAACAAAAAAAGAGAAAAAAAGAAGAAGAGTAGCAGAAAAGATATTAGTTGAGAGAAGCATAAGAAAGAAAAGTGAAAAAAAAATTAATTCCCTCCCGTGAATCTCTTTCTCTCTCTGTCTCTGTTATTCTCTCTCCTCCCCCGCGATCTCTCTCTCTCTCGTTGTTACTCTCTCTCCCTCGTTCAGCGCACAGCCGAAGTGATTGGAAAAGAAAAAATAAGTCACGCCCCTCAACATCGTCGTCCGTTCCCTTGTTTAAACAAGGGCCGGCCGCAACGGCTGCCCCCCGCGCCACCGGGCCAAAGCCATGCCGCCCATCGCTGCCGGCGCCCACGCCCTGCAGCAGCGCACGGCCACTCGCCATCGCCTGCGCACACGCCCGAGTGCGCTAGCCCCGCGGCCGCACCCGCCCGGTCCCACCCCCGCGCCCCGTGCGCGCCCGCAGGCCACACCTGTTACGCACGCCCCGACGTGCCCGCCTGCACTCTGGCCGCCACGTGGCCCTAGCCCCACGGCGCCCACGCCCGCAGCGCACCGTGCGCCAGCCCCACTCGCCCGCTCGCCCGCCTGCCTGGCCGCCCGAGCCCACGGCCGCTTGCGGCCTCTGCCGCCCTGCGCGCCCGCGCTTGCAGGCGCGCCCGGGCCGGCTCGCGTCAGCCGCACCCCGCCTGCCCTGCGTAGTCTCCTTAGCGAGTTGACCGCGCCCACCTGGCCCTGCAGCCCACCCGCGTTTGGCCGCCTGCCAGTCCGTCGACCCACCAACCGCGTGAGAAACGCAGGCAATGGTTGAAAAGGGGTTTGAAAAAAAAAGTGTGTTATGTATATATATATATCTGGGATATATATATATATATATCTATACCATTTAATTACTTATTGATTGTGGCATCCGAGTCCACAACTGCGGCTCGACCGGCGCCCGAGTCGTCCGGTCGCCGACACACAGTCCGTAATTTACGGAGTGTGAGTGCCCGAGAGTCTCCCTGCGCGGAGAAAATTTTAGATTGATTTGTTCCCCTGCGCGAGAAATTTAAAGGGGTCTGTAATAATTAAATCCTCCCTACGCGGAATGAATTCATTGTAACCACGAAGCTTCGTCGACGCCGTGCGGGCACGCACGTCCCCGCTCGCCTTCGTCTCCGATCGGAGCTTGACTTCTCAGTCAGCTAGGTACGTGCTCCAAATCACTTTCTTATTTAGTATCCTTATCATTTGTCGCGCGATGAAGTGAGAGAGAGCCCGAACCGTGCAGCCTGTATTCTGAGTGCATCGATGTGGACGGAAAGCGAGAGCTTGATCCTTAAGACTGCCGCATTAGCCCCCCCCCCCCTAATTATCAGGAGGTAGTTCCACAACTACTTTGTCTGCGGGCGAGCAACTTTCCCTGATCAGTCCCTTCAAATTGACCCTTTGCATATCAGTCGGGTCCACACCTTGCTAATTATCGGTCTGAGGACTGCATCATTTAGGTCCGAGGTCGTGCATGCCACGTTGGTCTAGGAATTCATCCGGCCGTCTAGAGCGCCCCTCAACGCTACTCATGGATCAAGAGAGCATGACTGCTATGCTAGTCCAGCACGAGCACAATCTCGTGGCCCACTTTGAAGAGTACATAGGCCAACTACGGACGGAACTCGATAAGAGGATCCGAGCCTTAGAGGATCGACTGAAGGGAGAGGAATGAAGAGTGAATGGCCACGGTAATCCCGTAGCCAATCCCAGAGAGGAAAGAGAGCAAACCCGCCAAAATCAGGCTCCCCAATGTAGAGAGGAAGAGGCCCGTACGCCTCTAGAGAGAGACCACGACGATGAGGATGTCATCCTACGGAACGTCAAGATTGATACTCCAAGCTTTGATGGGTCCCTAAACCCTGCAACATACATTGATTGGGAGACCGGGATGGACCAATATTTTGACTGGCATCGCCGCATGACCCCTGCTACGAAGGTGAGATTTGTCAAAATAAAACTCCTAGGTCAAGCCAAAACTTACTGGTGTAACGTTGAAAATCTCCTAGCCAGGAGACGGGAGGAGCCTATAAGCACGTGGGAAGAAATGAAGGAGAAATTGAGGGAGAAGTATCTGCCACCCTCCTACCACCAACGTCTATTAGAACAGTGGCAGAAACTCACCCAAGATGGAAAGTCCGTGGACGAGTACATCGCCAAATTTGATGAATTCTTCCTTCGGAGTCGAGTCATGGAGGATGCATATGTCACCCTCTCACGGTTTAGGGCTGGCCTATACGAGAGCATACAGCGGGAGTTGTTCCTACGGGAAGCTAACACTCTCGAGCATGCCTATCAGGTTGCTCGGGATGTCGAGCGGTTTCAATGGGTGGTCCCACCTCGGGTCTCCACCTACCGCCAACCCGAGTCTCGGAACCCCACGGTCCGCTACTCTGAGAGGCCTGGTCCCTCCACTTCCTATGTTCCTACTGCTACCCCACTCCGGGCCGTTGCCCCTACGGCTCATTTCCCAAGGAACCATTTACCTGCATCCGCTGCTGTGCCTAGACTGGAGTATACTCCACCTGAGAGGAGAGATGACAAGGGAAAAGGAGTGGTCCCTAACACCTCCCAACCAGCCCCTATCTCGGGAGTCCGCTGCTTCAGGTGTCATAACCTAGGGCATATTGCCACCAATTATCCCACCCGAGCCTTGGTCATCACCGACCCCCAGCCTATGGAGCTTCCACCTCAGGAAGAAGAACCCCTTGAGAGATATGAGTCTGACCCTGATCTCATTGCCCAGTTTGAGGAATTAGATGCAGGGTATGATGGAACACATGTCGAGTACATGCAAGTGGGAGAAATTACCGAAAGTTCAAACAAGGGAAGACTAGGTGTAGTTCGCTGCATCCTCGCACACCTACAGGAGGACGACTGGCGTCGAACCTCCATCTTCCAAACCTACATCATGGTCAAATCTCAACCCTATAACGTGATCTTTGACAACGGGAGCTGTATCAATGCAGTCTCTTCAGACTTTGTCTCCCGTCTAGGTCTACCTACTCATCCTCATCCGAGGTCATACAACGTGGCTTGGGTTGACGACACATCTATCCCAGTCACCACTACGTGTGTCATTCCCATCCAGTTTTAGTCCTACCAAGGACAAATCCTATGCGATGTAGTGCCTATAAAGGTCGGGAGCATCATCCTAGGATGACCATGGATCTACGATGTTGACCTTACTACATTCGGTCGGTCCAATGAGTGTTCCTTCTCCCACAATGGAAAGAGGATTCAGTTGTGCCCGACACCCCCAAAGGTGGCCACGGGAAAGAGTCCTACCTCCACACCCGCTGCATCCCCCAAAATTCAGGAGAATGTTCCAACCCCCACCAAAGGGAAGCTTCTCATGCCCTCCTCTCTTACACCTGTCATATCCATCCCTAAGGCCCCTAAGGTTGACCATGACCCGATTAGGCGCCTTAACTTCATAGGTGTTCGTGAGATGACTAGAGAGGTTGCCAAGGGTGCCCCTGTTTGGGCTGTTGTCGTCACCATTACTCCTAAGGAGTCCCAAGTCTCCATCACACCTGAAGTCCAGGCACTCCTGCAGGACTTCCAAGATATCTTCCCGGAAGACTTGCCTTCAACACTCCCTCCCATGCGTGATGTTCAACACGCCATTGATCTTGTCCCAGGGTCCACCCTACCCAACCTTCCCCACTACAGATTAAACCCCAAAGAGCATGTTGAGCTCCAACGAATTGTTGAGGACCTTATTCAAAAGGGCTTCCTTAGGGTGAGCAAGAGCCCATGTGTTGTTCCTGCCTTGCTCGCACCAAAGAAAGATGGCACCTGGCGGATGTGTGTTGACAGTCGCGCCATCAACAAAATCACTGTCAAGTACAGATTTTCCATTCTTCGTCTTGATGACATGCTTGACATGATGAGTGGAGCCACCATCTTTTCTAAAATTGACTTGAAAAGTGGCTACCATCAAGTCTGGATTCGATCAGGGGATGAGTGGAAGACATCCTTCAAAACAAAAGAAGGTCTGTATGAGTGGCTTGTCATGCCGTTTGGGCTATCCAACGCCCCCAGCACTTTCATGAGGCTTATGACAGAAGCCCTTCGTCCTCTCATTGGTCGCTTTGTTGTCGTCTACTTTGACGACATTCTCATCTATAGCCACAACCCTCATGATCACATCAACCATTTGAGGGAAGTTTGCGAGACTCTGAGGAGAGAAACCTTGTTTGTCAACCTTACTAAATGTGAATTCATGACAGACCGGGTCACTTTTCTCGGATTTGTGGTTTCCAGTCATGGAGTGTCTGTGGACCAATCCAAAGTCCGAGCCATAGTAGACTGGCCAGAGCCCCAAAATGTCCATGACGTTCGAAGTTTCCATGGGCTAGTCACTTTCTACAGACGCTTCATTTAGGGATTTAACACCATTATGGCACCCATTACGGATTGTATCTGTAAGGGGAATTTTGAGTGGATCAAAGCCACCTCCCAGGCTTTTCGTGTCATAAAGGAGCTCATGACTAAAGCCCCTGTCCTCCGCCTGCCAGACTTTTCCAAAGTCTTCGAGATATCATGTGATACATCTGGCGTAGGAATAGGAGGAGTGCTCAGCCAGGAAAGTCACCATGTGGCTTATTTCAGTGAGAAGCTTTATGATGCAAAGCTTCGTTACTCCACCTACGATAAGGAGTTTTATGCCGTGGTCCAAGCCCTCAAACACTGGAGACACTATCTCTTACCTCAAGAGTTTAGCTTATATTCGGACCACGAGACTCTGAAATTCCTTAGCTCTAAGAAGGGCTTAAACCCTAGGCATGGTCGGTGGGTAGAATTCCTCTAGTCTTTCACATTTGTCTTAAAACACAAGACTGGCAAGGAAAACAAGGTGGCCGACGCCTTGAGTCGAAGGGTCTCCCTTCTTTCCACTGTTCGGGTAGAGGTCACCGGATTTGACCGCATGAAGGAACTCTATGGAGAGTGTCCTGATTTTGGCCCTGCCTCCTCAGCTCTGTCTGCTGGACCCTCGATAGCCTTTTCTGACTATCTACTCCATGATGGTTTTTTATTTCGAGGACAGTAACTCTGTGTCCCGAGGACTTCTGTTCGGGACTTCCTGATTTGGGAAATGCATGCGGGAGGTCTTACTGGTCACTTTGGCCGCAACAAGACCATCCATTTTGTCGAGGATCACTTCTATTGGACTGGCCTGAAGAGAGATGTGGCCAAGATTGTAGCCCAGTGTAGGACATGCACGATGGCCAAACAGGTCAAACAGAACACTGGTCTCTACACTCCTCTCCCCGTTCCTGATCGACCCCGGGTTGATGTGAGTATGGATTTTATCATTGGTTTACCTCGCACTGCTCACAAGCATGATTCCATATTTCTTGTCGTTGATAGGTTCTCTAAGATGGCCCACTTCATTGCATGTTCCAAAACATCTGATGTATCTAGAGTAGTCCATTTATTCTTTGATGAAGTCGTGCGTCTGCATGGTCTCCCCCAAACCATCGTGTCTGACCGAGATGTCCGGTTCACTAGCTATTTTTGGAAGACACTTTGGCACCTAGTTGGCACCAAACTAAAATTTTCCACTGCCTATCACCCCCAAACTGATGGGCAAACCGAGGTCGTCAATAGGAGTTTAGGAAATCTGTTGAGATGTCTTGTAGGGGAACATTCCGGCACTTGGGATCTTCTTTTGCCCAGAGCCGAATTTGCATACAATAGCTGTCACGTCCCGAGCGCGAAAGATTACCCGGAGGCGTGACGCGTCTATATAGATCGTGTCAATCATGTAAATATCAGAGTACGCAAATAACTAAGATTTAACTCGAAATTAATACAAATAGTACGAGCTGACAATTGTCACAACTAATCAAAGGACAAATACATATGTTCCCAGAGTCCAACGACTAGGCTTCAAATCTTAAGCAGTTCTAATCAAGTTGACTAATACAAATGACATAGATGAATTGATACAACTGACATAAGTGAACTAATACAATAACACAAAGGACATGACAATTTGATAACTTCACTCTAACACTCATCACTCAGTCTCATTCCCTTCCGAGTGTTGGTTGACATCCAAATTACCTGAAAATGTTGGAAAATAACTAGATGAGCAAATCACTCAGTTGGAATTACATCTCAAGATTTAACATGCTTTAAGTGGTTTATAAGTTCAATTAATGTCAGTAAAGCTGTGCATGTAGATGAGTAGATATCAAGGATTGTAAAAATCGACAAGAGCAGTGAAGGAATAACAAGTGAGAGTATAAGGATTCCAACTTCAATGCAGCAATAGAAAGAGGTTCGAGCAAGTAATGACTGGAATTAACATAATCTGTCCAATAGAGTAAGAACTCATGTCAAGCAAGTAATAGAAAGTAATATAAATTCAAGCATATAAAACTGGAATTGGCTATTTATCAATTTCATTCAAGCAAAGACTTTTACCCTACTGCGGGTCTCAAGTCAAATCAATCAAGTAATATCACGAGAATGAGTGGAATGTCTAAAGCCTAGCAAGCAAGTACTCCGGTGCAATGCCAAACACCGTGGTCAATAAACTCCCATGGGCACAAGTACCTTCGGGTGCTCCTCCCAGGACCAGACCGGGCCCTATATGCACAATATTTGTCATGTTTGTTGACATCCACTCTCATTTATAGCCAATATGGAATTCCAGGGTTTGACCAGTATGATATATAAGGTGGAATTATGGAATGGAATCCAAAGGCGCATTGATGTGTAGGGATGAAGTAGGAGTAAAAACCCGTAACGTTCGATGCATGCTAATGACAATATGGGTTAACTAGATGATCTATTAGTTAACAGAAATTTTAATAGTTTTACGGGTGGCAGTTTTGCGCATTTTATGTTTAGAACAAGTGATTAACTTTTGTCCAATATAATGGAGGTTATAGATATGTATATCTTCTGTCCGATATACGTATATGTGTTAGCCAAAATGGTGATTTATTATAATAATCAGAATTTAATCATGAAAATAAGTTTTTATGTTAAAAATAATTCCAACTTGCTAAAAATAATATTAACATGCTAAGAATGAGTTTCATATGTTACTTTACTGGTAAGATGATAAAAATAAATTTTTCATGCTGGATTTAATTTTTTACATGCTGAAAATTAATTATTAACATGCTAAAATTAATGCTTAACATACTAAAATAATTAACTTACTGATATGATAATAAGATAAGGTTGCCATGCTGATTATCGAAATTTTATGATAACAACATAATTTTTATCATGCTAAAAATTATTTTTCTACACTTATTTGCTAATTATTTGATAGGAAAATAGAATTATCATGCAGAAAAATAGTTTTAATACACTGAAAATAATTATAACATGCCAAAAATAGTTATAACATGCTGGAATAATTTTATCATACTGGAAAAAATGTTATCATGCTGAAAATTATTTTTCTACACTTATTTACTAATTATTTGATAGGAAAATAGAATTATCATGCTGAAAAATAGTTTTAATACACTGAAAATAATTATAACATGCCAAAAATAGTTATAACATGTTGGAATAATTTTACCATACTGGAAGAAATGTTATCATGCTAAAAAAAAAAATTCTACACTTATTTGCTAATTATTTGATAGGAAAATAGAATTATCATGCTGAAAAATAGTTTTAATACACTGAAAATAATTATAACATGCCAAAAATAATTATAACATGCTGGAATAATTTTACCATACTGGAAGAAATGTTATCATGCTGGAAGTAATTTTCATGCATCAATTTACTAATTTATTTAATAGGAAAGTAAGTTTTATATGCACAAAAATAGTTTTAAATAGATTTTAACATGCTGAAAATAATTTTTATATCTCAGTATGTATAAAATAATTCTATCATATTGGAAGTCACTTTTAACATGCTGGAAATAGTTTTAACATGTTGGAGATAATTTTTAGTATGTATAAACTAATGTGGTGAAAATTAGATATATATATATACGGTGGTTTGTATATACATATATTCTTGTCTAACAATATATAGTGAAGATGCTTTGTATATACAATTAATGGAAGTATATATATGAATTTATATACAGTGTTTTATATACACTTCTATTATATAGAGAATATATAGATATGATAATAAGTGTCTACATTTTTATATGGAAGTGTCGACACTTCCATTAGGAGGTGTTATATATGTTATATATATATATATATCTATATATATATATTTCTTAACAGATATATGGAGGTTATATATATATCCTTTTTTTTAAACATACGGAGGTGTGGGGTTGACACTTGCATTATGCAGGTGTCGACACTTGCATTATGCAGGTGTCGAACATTTTGTATAAATCTATATATATTGCTGTTATATATTTAGGTATGGAATGTAGGTGTTATATATATAAGGTATAAATTGTTCACCTTTTACTTCTGTTATTTTTTAACATGTTTCTGCATGTGTCGACACCAAGTGTCGACATTTACTGTTCCTTTTTAGTCTCTGTTGTACAGTGTAGTTACAGGTTAGACACGAAGTGTAGACACCTGTGTAGACACTTAACTATATATATAGATACGAAGGTATAGATTTGATAGATTAACAGGTTAATTAGGTGTGCTAATAGATTATGTATGCTAATAGATTAGTTAATGAAACTAATACTTTACTAATTTTACTACTTTTCTTAGATTAAAACTAATACATGCTAACTACGAGGCTTTCCTTAGATTAAAGCTAATACATGCTAACTATGAGACTAACACATGTTGTATAAACATGAAATATCGCATGGAGATGAGCCTAAGACTAACTGCCTAGACTAATCATCCTAGATTAGTTACTAGTTTAGTTAAAAATTGAGAACACCTACTAAGCATGCTATATAATTACCTAGATTAACTACGGTTTAGCCAAAAATTGAGAAAACCTACTAAGCATGCTATATAATTACCTAGATTAACTACGGTTTAGCCAAAAATTGTGAAAACCTACCTTGTTGGAAGATCGTAGTAGCAGAACCCTTCTGGTGTAATCCCTGCAGAGCTTTGCCCCAACCTTAGCTAGCTTAGAATGGGGGTAGCAAAGGGTGTGTTATAGGGTCTCGTATGACCGAATGGGGGGGGGGCAAGATCTGGAATAATGGGGCTTTGCAGCTTGTACAGGCTGGAGAGATAAGAGATAAGGTTTGTATAGCTAATCCATGGCCCAATTCGTAAGTGCAAGTTTTTGCTAGCTTATAACATATAATTATTTGACAAAAAGGGTAAATGGTGGATGCTAGGATTGGAACCCTGGTCACTATGTTGAAAGGCAAGTTACTTAACCAACTACACTAGGAAGCCACTTGTTAAGTGAATAATCTTTACATATGATAACTCCGTGTTCCAACTTCTTACTTAAACTTCCTATAGAGTTTATCTAATATATTTTTTTCTTATTTGGAAAATATTATTACTAATTTCTTTTAATCATTTTCTCTTTTTTTTTATATACGAGGTGCTACAACAGCTCCATCAATAGGTCCTTAGGTCTGAGTCCATTTGAGGTCGTGCATGGCTACAAACCTAGGAAACTTGTGGATCTCATTCCCCTTCCCCTCGAGTCTAGAACATCTAAGTCAGCTGAGGAATTTGCACAGCATGTCACAAGTCTGCATGAGTCAATTAGCAAGCAAATAAACCTCAGTAATGAAACTTACAAACACCTGGCTGATTCGCATAGGCGTCACCATGAATTCCAATAATGTGACATGGTTATGGTACGGGTTCGACCCGAACGACTCCCCTCGGGAGCCGTTAAAAAGTTGCAAGCCCGTAGTGATGGACCCTTCCCAATTCTGTGGAAGATTGACTCCAATGCTTATGTTGTGGACTTACCTCCCGGATATGGGATTAGCTCGACTTTTAATGTGGCAGACCTAGTGGCCTACAAGGAATCCACAGTGATTCCTAGTGACCCTTTCGAGCCTTCTCCTCCCATTGAGAGTGAGCCCACCCCTGTGCGTCCCACATCCTCGAGAGTACCGCGCGAGCATATTGAGAGGATACTGGATGAGCATGTGACCACTACACGGAGCAGGGAGTACCAGCGCTATCTTGTCCGCTGGCGGGACCGTCCACCATCTGATGATTCCTGGATCAGCCAGGAGGATCTCCAACGCCTCGATCCAGATCTGCTGGAGCACTACCACAGCAGTGTCCCCCCTTACTCGATGGAGTCGAGTTCTAGCCGCCCCGGGAGGGTTGGTGGGGACACCGGGTCCACTTCCGGACCCACTACTCGGAGTCGACGCCGCACCGCCCCGACTCCACCGAGCTTATGGCTCGAAGACTCGATTGAAGACCCGGCATACTGAGTAGATATACTTGTGTGTATTTATATATCTTTGAGTATTGAGTATTTGTACGTGTGTAAAATACGTGTTTTACTACATGTATTCACTTTTATTTTATTAGGCAAGGCTGGTCAAAGTTATTTGTATTTTAATTTTGTTAAACCCAAAAAAGTCATTAGTGGGTTGGTGGGTTTGTCTTGTTAGACTAGGGTATAAACCCAATTAGTGGAAGTTAGATGGTATTCATGTTATAGCCTCTCCTATAAATAGGAGGCTAAGGGTGTGTTACGAGATATGAAAGTTTATATGAAAGAACATCCTGTTGGTGCATTTTGCCCCTTCTTGTGCTTCCCTTCCCTCATCCTCTTTGTGAGTGTGAGTGTGTTGTCCGGTGTGAGACCGTCCGGCATGAGGCCGAGCTGCGTGAGGTAACAAGTTATCCGTTCCTGTCCTGTTCGCGTCCCGGAGTTGCCGTCGATCCATTTCCACGTCGCCGCTGCGTCATTCTGGTTCTGGTTTGGTAGTGTGGGCCATCCCTGTCTACTGGTAGAGTGTGGATAGTCTTCTTTGTGTCGGGCTACTCGTGTTGACTGTCCCTGCGTGAGTCCTGTGACTGCGGAGGGTGTTCCCGCGTTAGGGCTGTGATCGCGGCTAGGTATCTTTGTAGGAGTCGTGGACCATGGTCCATGTGTTTTGTCCTAAGCCTTGGTTAGTCTTCTGTGGACCGGTAGTCGTGGTTTAGCTATCTAGCTAGTGATTCTTGGTTCTCGTGCAAGTGAGCCGCCTCGCGGTGGTTTAGTACGGACCGATGATACTTCGGTGATTTTCATGGTTACGACAGGTTCTTTCCTTGGTGACTCTACCCACTAGGCGTAGCTGACCTGGACACGTTGTGTGCCGACCCACCTGGTAGTGATGGAGGCTTGTCCCGTATAGTGGTTGTTAAGCTGGTTACCTTAGGGCCCCTTTCCTTTGCAGTCTGAGTCCTGCTGGGGGAAAATTTAGCTAGAGGGCCGACCTAGAACCGATGGTCTGTATGTGCACACGTGGTCGGGGACAGTGGACGCGTGCTGACGAGTACGACCCCGACTAGTCCTTGTTATGTGGTACAGTGTACTGTGTCTCAGTTTTCGCCTGAGGGCGAGTATGGAGACACTTGAGGCTGCGGTGTATGTCGTCGGAGGACGCTTCCAGTCTCGTTGTTTAGTAGGGTAGTGCTCCTGTCACCTGAGATGTTTCAATGCGCGTTTCTCTTCTGTGTAGTCACTGTTTTGGCGGCTCGGTCTGTTCCGCTTTGCGTAGCCTTCCGGCAGTCGGGCTGGTGTTGCTCGGTGTGTGTGTGTGGGGCGTGGTTCTTCCGCTGGTTCTAGTTCGGGATTGAGAGATTCTCCCGAGAATGTTGGTTCAGGGTGTGTGGCTGTATGGCCTTGTCTGTGGTTCCGTTGGCTAGGACGGACTGTCCGACCGTGGGGTCTGGTTTGCGTAGAGGGCCGATGTGTGTGTGTTTCCCCTGGTTGACCGTCATCTAGTTCCGGTCGCCGTCGTTGTGTTGTACCGACGTTCCTTCTCTGTTGCTTCCGTTGTTGCTGTTCTTACTGCTTTCCTTTACTATTGTTCCTTCCGTCGCTGCACTTCTGTTACCGTTTTTGTTGTGGTGAGGACTCGTGGGACCCCTACTGAGGTAATGAGATGAGACTCGCCCCCTACTTTTCAGGTGCGACGTTCCCCTCGGAGTGGAGTGTGCTAGTCGGAGGTTCTTTAGTTGCCAGCTCATCAAGCCGAGTGTTCACTCGGCGTTAGGTACGTTTTTTTCCCTGTTGACTGTACTTGTGGACTGGACTCTAAAGATTATTTAATTATTATAAAATATAATTTTATTTCTGTCAGAATTGTAGATTTACTTTCCTGCTATTGTTTATAATTTCAATGTATATCCACACCAACCCTTTAGCCCTTCCGAGCCTTCCGACTCGTGGGCGGCGGGTCAGGATCAGAATGGTATCGGGTGTTTTCCGGTATCTGGATCTTGGGTCGTTACACCATACGCCATCAAGGCCCTCAATCGAGCAGCCATTATTACCATAATTACGGAGGTTACCCCAACAATAGTTGGGTTTCCACCCACATCGCCAGACCGTAGCCCTCGCCGTCACACGTATGTCGTCGAGGCATCCACCATAACAATATCCTTCCAACTCTCATACAGCAGGCGAGATGGCAATCGACAATTCCACGATCGGGTATCTAATTACTCCACCAATCACGACTCCGCTAAGTCAAGAAACGAACGTGCTCAAGGTAAGCCCTATATATAAGACCATGGACCACAGCTAGAGGTATGCGATTGAGCCCACAAACAATCCCCCTCTCCAGAGCTCCCATCTCCTACGTTCTGAGCATTCTCCTCCAGGGGTGATCATTATTCGGGTTCAACCCGAAAATCAAATCGAATCGAAAATTTTTGTTCAGTTTGGTTTGGGTTGAAATTTAAAAAAAATCGATTAGGATTCAAACCGAACCGTATTAACAAAAATATTTTAATTTGGTTTTGAAGTTTAGGAAACCGAATCGAATCGAAAAATTCAAATTTCATGATATTTTTGTCAAGTTAATATAAATATATATGTAATTATAAATCCTAATTCAAAAAGTATAATATCCGTCATCCTGATGAGATTTTCGACTCTATGAAATAGGTTTCAAATCACCTTCTATTTTAGTGTAACTTAAGTTCTTAATTTTTTATGTAAAAATATTATGAAATTTGTTATTAAATGGTATAACTTTTTATATTTTTTTAATATTTATTTTATTTGGTAGAAATTCTTTTATCTTATCGGTCTCTATTATTGTTTGAAGCATATCTAATTACTAAAAGGGGACGTGAATAGGTAAATCGAAGTTAACCGAATTAATTCGGTTTGGTTTAGTTTGATTTCAAAGCAGTTTGGTTTGGTTTGGTTTGGGTTGAAGTCTTAATTCAATTGGATTTGGTTTGAAATTTTTTTTCTTCGAATCAAACCAAACTAAATCGTGATGTTTGGTTTGATTTCAAAGTAGTTTGATTTGGTTTGATTCGGGTTAAAATCTTAATTCAATTCGGTTTGATTTGAGATTTTTTTTTTCAAATCAAACTAAACTAAATCGTGCTCACCCGTAATCTCCTTGATTGAAGAATAAGTTAGGGAGAAAAGCTAACACGGGTTATGGTGTTCCCAAAAATAAAGAATATTACTTTGGCCTTATTCGGATTAGCTTATTCTACCTTTTTACTAGAATATACTTAACCCACCTTAACCCACCTTTTTGACCCTTAACCCACATTTTTGACGGAATATCTTATTTCTACAACCAAAGAGGTTAGCGTGAATAAGACCACTTTAACCCACCTTATTCTTCAATCAAAGAGGCCCCTAACGTTCCGAACGTTCCTCGCCATGATCCCCATCTCCTTCTCCTTTATATGAGCGCCTTATTAACGTAAGCATTGGGGAATTGTTCTATGAGATCTGACTCGATATTCCTTTTGATATGTTATTTGTTCATTACTTTCTTGGGACAGCCTCTCTCTCTCCTATTAAAAAATTATAAAAATCTGATATAAGATTCGAGATAACACTAATCAAAATTCTAGAGCGTAACATTGTCACGTTAAGAATGGGGGCATGGATTATTTAACGGTCACCTGACATAAAACCTAATTTTCTTCACAATTGTGTATATGTCCTTAGTTACTAAAAAAACAGTTAGACTATTTTAATGTCTTAATTGGGAAATTGGTTAACACGAAAGTTGCTCATCATTTGTCCCCTTTAATGGCTTTACTTTCTAGATAACTCTATCATAATTTATACTAATTCAAAGTTTAGTATTCATTAAAACTCTTATCGGGGTTAAGGTTTTAATGGGCTATGCTTAGTGGGACAAACCTAACGACGTGTACGTGACAATGGGCTTTGGAATAGGGGTGTTACACTGAGTCACATTGAGTTAGATGAATTTTGATGGTACAACTAGTTTCAGTTAAGACTTAAAAGAGTAATACTTGCTGCACCAAGTGTTTCTCCCCCAAATTTCCTTTTAAGTTGGCTCCAACTATGTGGTTCGAGAACACATTGGATCAAAATATACATAAAGTCTAAATTTGCGTCATTTTTTAAAAATAAACATCTATATATTTTAGAGAGAATATTATTATTTAAGAAATACTCATTACAAATTTAATTTGCAGGTGAAGTTGCAATAGACATCTCTATTCAGTCGTACCAATCTCTTATAATTCAGAGGCTAGGCAAATGGTCTAGTGGAGACCTAATTTATAAGACGTGTTAAAGTTCGGCTTCATAGTAAATATTGTTCGAGAACCATATTCTTTCGACCGAGTCACAATTGATTCGACTCGATGTGTATCATCTATTTCCTCCTTCTCTCTATCTCTCTTTCTCTCACTGTGACTCAGCCCGACTCAATCAATCCTGAGAATGATTCGCATCGTATCGAGTTTTTTCATGTACGGTATGATACGTCCAAGTCGATCCGAGTCAGACTGAGTGGACGAACTATGCTCTTTAACCTGAGTCAACTAAAAAAATTGTCCATATGTTATTCATGTGATGAGTTAAACTTGGGCTGAATCGACGTAAGTCTGACCCGAGTCTTACTTATAATTTTTTAATTAAAGATACAAAGTTATAAATAAAAAATATATATGAGATAAAATAGTTTTTTTAAAAAGTCTTATAATCACAATTTTAATATTATATCGTAATTTTTTAACTCACGTCGGTACGCGTCAAATGACACCTATCGTGTCAGCGTGAGTCTAACAACCGGTATTATGATTGGAAAAACTTAAACCCGTGGATAGTTGGTACGTTAGGAGTCGTAATTTTTAGAGTGAGAAGCAAGAAGTAAAACAACCCTAAAAATGTGGGAGATCGAGAAGGATTGGTACGGTATCTCATTCGTACCTGCCAGGCTGCCACTAGAAAACCGGGTCACACCGAGGGGAACCATGTCAATGCGGGGAACCGAGAGAAAGGGCTCGTTTCAAATATGCATCTCCGTTGGGTCTTTCGGCAAAATCCTCAACCTATTTCATCTCACGTCGAAGGTGTGCTCCGACTCCGAGTCCGATCTCCGAGCTCGTTTGCCTCTTTTTCGCCTTCCTCTATATCATCTTTCAGTAGTCGCGGTGGCGCTGCGGTCGTATCGACACCCTTCTCCCTCTCTCTCTCCATCGCGGCGAACTCCGAGCGGAGCGGCGACTTCCAGGTCTGCTCTCCCGATTCCTCATCTCCCATCCTGGCGTCAGCCCCGCCAAATGCGTTATCTATGGCCCGCCTCTCGCATTCCTTTTCCCCAATTTCCTTCTTCTAGGGTTTCTGTAATCGGAGCTGTTGACTGGGGTTAATTGTTCCTCTCTATTTACTGGATCTGCTCCCCATAGTGCACTGATTCTAGGGTTTTGATGCGACGCTGTAACTTCCGGTTAGGTTTCCTCGGTGCTTTCCTAGTTTTCTAGGGTTTCGTCGGGTGTAACACCGAACATTTTGGTCGGAGTCTTTTAAGATTGGGATCCCGAGGTTTAGTTTTTTTTTCTTCTCGTCTTTTTTTCTAATGGCGGGGGGAAATCGCGGGAGATACGGTGAGCGTGAGTCCATGGAGATGGAGATGTATCTCGAGGTTTCTAGGAGGAAGGAATTCTCCAAGGATCGGTCCCGGGATGATGGCGGCTACCGGGAACGCAATCAGGCTGACCGTGACCGCCCTGACAGGTATAGAGATAGGCATCGGCATGTCAAAGAGACAGGAGCAGTGAATGGTTCCTACAGGTCTTCCTCCGGCACCAGCAATTCAAGTGGCGGCAGCGGGGATGGGAACAAGTATAGGAGTAGGCGGCATTCTGGTAGATCAGCTGACAGGGAGCCTGGAGAGTTATCAAGCGGAAGCGGATCGGATGACCCCGATGCTCCTCAGTCCAAGCCGTCCACAAATGATGGCGTTCCAGACCTGGAGAATGGAACTCAGTCACCTCCTACCAAGAAGAGAAAATTCTCTCCTATTGTGTGGGATAGGGGCGATGGCAAGCAGCCGACTGCTGTTCATTCAAAAGGCAAGGAATCTTTGGTTGATGTTCCACTGCCTCCACCGCCTCCTCTGCCACAAGGATTTGTCCCGTTAAACAGAATAGAATTGGCAAAACCCAAAGAGTCATCATCGCAAAATGACTTGAAGGTTTCCATGCCATCGCTTGCAGAGCATCCGTGGAGGAAGGAACTTGAACCGGGGCAGATGGAAGAGGATGAAGATTACTACCCTGCACGGAATATCTCTTCGTCGCGGTGGGCTGACGGGAATGATGCTTTTGAGGATGATGAATCTGAAGATTTTGGTGAGGCAACTTTGCCCAACGGGAGGAAGAATACACCAAGAACTGAGCCTCTTTCCACAAGATTGCATAAGAAGGTTCCGACTCCTGAACTTGGAGAAGTCACCTTGAGAGAAGGTTCTGAAGGTGCTGCTTCAAGATATTCTGATTCAAGGGAGGAAATTGGAGATCAATCTGAGGAAATTGATGTAGATAAGACGGAGATAGATGTAGTGGATGCACATAAGGATTCAGATGAAGAATCAGACACAGATCCTGAGGCAGGCAATGACTCAGTGAAAACGCCAGAGCCTGTTCAACCACCTCAGAGGACTATAAACATGCTGCAAGGTTGTAGAAGTGTTGATGAGTTTGAGAGGCTAAACAAGATAGATGAAGGCACTTATGGTGTTGTGTACAGGGCTAAGGATAAGAAAACAGGGGAGGTAGTAGCGCTCAAGAAGGTGAAAATGGAGAAGGAGAGAGAAGGTTTTCCACTAACTTCTCTTAGGGAAATAAACATTCTTTTGTCTCTTCATCATCCCTCTATTGTAGATGTTAAGGAAGTTGTCATTGGTAGCAGCCTTGATAGTATTTTCATGGTAATGGAATACATGGAACATGATCTTAAAGGGCTTATGGAGGCGATGAAGCAGCCTTTTAGCCAGAGTGAGGTCAAGTGTTTAATGCTGCAGTTGCTGTCAGGTCTCAAGTATCTTCATGATAACTGGGTGCTTCACAGGTATTCTCTTTACTTGTAGAAGGTTGTCTGCTCCATTTTCCATTTTTTTATTTGGATGTACATCTTATACTGATGCATCGACCTGATGATTTATCAGGGACTTGAAAACATCAAATCTTCTGTTGAATAATCGTGGTGAATTAAAGATTTGTGATTTTGGAATGGCTCGACAGTATGGCAGCCCTTTGAAGCCATACACTCGTTTGGTTGTTACATTATGGTACCGGTGCGTTTTGGACTTATTCACATAACTTTTTTAGTTCTTTCGTAACGGTTTTGGCTTCTCATTATTTTTATGAAACATCAGTTGTAACACTCATTATTTTATTTTCTGTAATCTGCATTTTCATATTTGGTTTATGTTCATCTCAGAGAATTCATGATACTTGTCCGCTTATAACACTCATGCTGGCAGGGCTCCAGAACTTCTCCTTGGAGCAAAGGAGTATTCGACTGCCGTTGATATGTGGTCTTTGGGATGCATAATGGCTGAGCTTTTAGCAAAGGAACCGTTATTTAATGGGAAAAATGAATTTGATCAGCTAGATAAGGTACCTTAATTCCATCAATCATGTGTCTAATGCTGATTCTCTTAGCAGTTCTCTTCTAATAGTCAATTGTATGATTTCAGATATTCAGGACTCTTGGTACACCCAACGAGAAAATTTGGCCAGGTTTTGCTAAACTACCTGGTGTCAAAGTAAACTTTGTCAAACAGCCGTAAGTTACTTGTTTCCAACATTTGTATATGCTGCCTTTCTATGAAGACACAATTTCATTTCTTTGAAATCCACCATTGATGTATGGCGCTTATATTGAGGCAGCTTTAGAATGATATATTGCTCACATTATAAATGGTTTCTCCTCTTCTTTGAACAGATATAACAGGTTGCGGGAAAAGTTCCCACCTACTTCCTTCTCCGGACGTCCTACCTTGTCTGAGGCTGGATTTGATTTACTTAATAAACTCCTAACTTATGATCCTGAGAAGGTGCCTTTATAATGGTTTCCAAGATATTATTTATTCTTGATTGATTATTCCTGTTGGTTAGTGTCATGTCCTGATATTGGTTCATTTCTCTTATCTGTCCTTTTCTTAATGCAGCGAATAACTGCGGAAGATGCTCTTAATCATGACTGGTTTCGTGAAGTGCCGTTGCCAAAGTCAAAAGAGTTTATGCCAACATTTCCTGCTCAACACGCTCAAGACCGGTACACATTTTTATTACTTCAAAAGCTATCACTTTACACAAACTATGTAATTAAGGGCGGGAGACAAGTGGGTGACCGGGGGTTCGCCTTAGCTTCAAATGCCTCATTGCCTAGGCAGGCGAGGCAATTGCGTCTGATAACGTAGTAGATGAGTCTTTATTGTGTTATCTCTTCTTTATTTTGAATTATGGGTAATGTTAGGCGTGCCCGAAGGATAATGAAGAGCCCAGACCCCCTTGAGGAACAAAGGAAGAAGGAATTGCAGCAAGGGGAAATTGGCACTGGGAGCTTGTTTTGCTAAGTGATGCATAGCTTTGGATATGGCACCTGTGCATGATGTGTTTCCCTGGCGGGAGCTTCAGTTTACTGACCTGTTTTAGGTGAGAGCTGCATTGCTGCAAAGTTGCAACTTGTGTTAAATATCGGCCATCGGGCGACAATTGATGCTATTCTTTAGCAGGAAGTTCCAGTTGAGATGGATGAAGGAAGATATTTCCTGTTTTTCTTCTACATACAAATTTTATTGCAGGATACATTGCCCCCTTCAACGACGATCATGATAAGCGTGCACCCTTTATGCAGCCTGCACTGAAGGTGTGGCATATTGGCTTTTATTTTGGTGAAAACAGGTTCACTTACAACTTGTGTATGTAAAAATCTGTTCATTGCCCACTGTAAACAACGCACTTGAAGACTGACTTCGAATGTCAGCGATTTCTAGATACCGCTTTTTTATTCCTTTGAAAAGAGAGAGAGATATATATATATTATCGGTCCATTTTCTTTTGATCTTTCAATTGTGTTTGCAAGAGGCGATGGGTTTGCAGTGGAGGAGATGCTCTTTGCTTTTCATGCTTGGAGATATAGACAGAGTGCATTATGATACAAAGGTAATTAGTAATCAATATTCATGAATGTAACTGATGGATGGATACTGCATGTGAGTGTCAAATTATACTGTACCCTCAGCTTTATGATAATCTAGTATTACTCTTAAACTAATTATGTCAACGGTGGCCAGTCCTGAGCTACCCAGCAGAGCTTTCCTTGTTGATATGTTGAGTCAAACATTTATTTTTGTCTATCACTAAACAAAATATAAACGATGTAAGCAAGTTTCATGTGGTCAGAGGCACATTTTATGTATTTTCATTCAAGATGGCAGTTGGATGGCGTTTTATGAACTGGTGCCCAATTCTGCTCACAATATCTCCAAGTATCAAATGCCACTGATATCAAATATGTATTTTGTTTCATTCTTATTTTAAAGCGATGGTACCCTATTTTGAACTACGTTTCCTCACAGATGGCCAAGTAAAATTAAAGTTTTCTCTAATATCTGCTTTGCATGAATCTAGAATTACATTTTACTTTTTAATGGATATGTGGTACTGTCCAGTTTCCCCAAAACAAGAAATGTTAGGAGGCATGGGTTGTGGTGCACTTCAGATGCATTTCAAAGTGAAGAGCACATGAAGAGAAATATTTTTGAAAAACAGTGAACAGATGGCTGATTTCAATCTGGATTGCGTTTACACTGTTGGTTTAGTCTGTTATACCTGTAGTCACTCCGACACTGTGATTCCTCTTGCTCCATCACTTCATTTTCTGTTTGATGTGCGTTCCCTCCCAACCCCTTGATATCTGTTTGGAGGTTCATCGTTTGGTGATCCTGACATATTGTCTTGATAATTTGGGGAGGTTGAAGTTCTGATGCTCAATGTATGTGACTATCATTTTCTGTTTGATGTGTTTTCTCTCTCAACCCCTTGATATCTGTTTAGATGCTCATCATTTGGTGATCCTGGCATGTTGTTTTGATAATTTTGGGAGGATGAAGTTGTGATGCTCAATGTATCAGCCTATCAATACCATTTACATGCATTAGAGGAGCTCACGAAAATGTTATGTGTTCATCTGCAGTTAAGTTTGTGGCTTCTACACATCATGAAGCTTGATGGACTCTAACTTGAAAATTTTTCTACCTAGTGATCCATGTACGAGGACTTTCACCTTGAACATATAGCTTTGCTGCCTAGAGATTTGCCTTTGGTCAGTATCAATCTACTGCCATGTTATTTTTCTCCATAGCGGGACATTTGGGTTGCTAGCTTGTTGCATTACCAATGATCAGTGTACATGCTATGGTTTTTTTCTTCCTCATCTGTGCGATGGCTCTTTGAGTGTAAAACACTTCTCCAGTCTTCTGTTTTCTATTGGATTCGCAGTATCACCCCACCTTGATCTGACTCTGATGTTTTTCTGTATTTGTTATCCCCATATTTTGTTGGTGTTCTTCTCCTTCTCTCTCCCTTTGCTCTTTTCTCTTATCACTCATCAATGTTGCAGCAACCATAACATGAAAGGAGATGGGTTCACCCCTTGTACTTTGGACAATGGTGGTATAGGTTTTGGGGGAGGGGGTGAAGGTGGCAATGGTGAGTGAGGTGGGGTCTTCTTGCACTTAATGTAGTGGTGATTGGGGCCTAGTGCTGGGCGGCGGTGGACGTTGGGCAGTGGTGCTGCAAGGTCGACCACGCTGAACTCATCAACGCCGCCGTTCACATGCTGGTCCGCCGGGGGAGGGGGTCACTCCAGCGGCTCTCCGCCTTCAACCTTGGCAGCTCCACTTCTGCGTCGCCGCCCAATGGCACAGAAAAATTGAGCCTTTCAAGCTATTGCTCAGGTGCCCTTTTCCTACTTCTGGTTAGCTTTGGAAAAGAAGAAAGGTGTGTTGTTGATGCTTCTTCCAGGCAACTTTGCTTTTACCTCAAATCATTGTTTTTTGTAGTTTGAAATTGAAACAACAATCAAAAGCGATATAGATAGTTTCCAAGACATATAGGCTTAACAACATTTAAAAAGTAAAAATTTAGAAATATTTAAAAATCGTATAGCAAAAGAAAATATATGGAATTTAAAATATGAAACTAATGTAATGTGGAATAATGTAGCAAATTGTATAAAAAATGTAGCAAACGACTCTTAGGTGAATCTAAAGGTAAAAGGAGTCTTAAAAAAGGGGGATTAGGTAGTGGAGTGATAAAATTCAAAATACTGTTAGAATTAAAAGAGAATCCTTTAAACCTTGACAAAACAACAAAAGTAATTGAACACTTGAAGCTTATAAAATGGTTAAAAAGAAAATTAAGAAAGTAGTTAGCGAAGCTAAATCAAAGACATCTAAAGAATTGTATAATAAATTAGGAACCTGGGAAGGTGAAAAAAGTATATTTAAACTTGCTAAATTAAGAGAGGAAAATTAGAGAGTTAGATCATGTTCAATGAATCAAAGGTGAAGATCAAAAGATTTTATATAAGGATCCGAGATTAAAAATATATAACATAGTTATTTCTCAATTTAATGAAAATTACACCAAAGATTTTTCTTTAGACGATACCCAAGAATAAACAAAGTTAGATAAATATCAATATTTCAGTCGTATTAAGATGTCGTATTAAGATGTCTGAAGTGGAGGATGATTTAAGAAAAATAAAAGCGGGCAAGACCGAAGGATCATACGACTTACCTATTGAAGTATGAAAGGCCTTAGGAGATATTAGCATTAAGTGACTAACTAAACATTTCAATAAAATTTTAAAGGAACGAAGAATGCCAAAAGAGTGGAGAAAAACGCGGTGGTTCATTTCTATAAAAATAAAGATATTCAAAGGTACAATAATTACCATAGAATTAAACTTGCGAGTCATACCATGAAACTTTAAGAAAGAGCAATCGAGAAACGTCTTGGACGTGCGACTACTGTATCAAAAAATCAGTTTGACTTTATGCCAAATAAATCTATTACAAAAGTCATTTTCTTGTTACGACAGTTAGTGGAGAAATATAAAGAGATGAATATATATATATATATATATAATTTTTCTTGATTTGGAGAAGACATATGATCAAGTATCGAGAGAGCTAATTTGGTGGGTATTAAAAAAGAAAAGAGTTTCCCAATGATATGTTGATTTGGCTTAGGATATGTATGAAAGTGTTATTAATAGCGTGAGAACTATTGTTAGACATATTTGTGAATTTTCTATTACTATGATTTGCATGTAGTTCCAATTGAGTGGTAAAATGAGGAAAAATAGACTCAGATGGTTTGGACATGTGCACCGTCATCTTAACTTAGCGTCAATTAAAAGATGTGACCAAATCTTAGTGAATGCTAGTAAACGAGCTCGTGGTAGGCCTAAAATAAGATGGTGTGATGTTATTAGAAAGGACAACAGCTTCTTAGGTTTGAATACGAATATAACACTTAATAGAATTCTTTTGCGAAATATGATTCATGTAGTCGACCCCAAATAATGGGATGAGAATATGATGATGATCATGATGATGATGATGAGCTATATTTGACATAGCTTCTAATTGAAATTGATTATGAAATTTTATTTTGAGAAGATCATTACATTGTAACAGTCATTAAGCAGTCAAATGGTTATTCTTTGACCTGCAATCCAAGATATAAACTCAAGCTTTCTAGATCGCAATAAAAATATAATAATTAGAAATAATTTTCCTAAGTTGTGGATCCGAATCCGGAATATATTTTCAGATTTAGATCCAAAACAATTGTTGATTTCAGCTTTAGGTTGGATCCGGATTTTACAATTTCGAATCTAGATTCGGATCCTATTTAATCCAACTCAGATCCGATCCGTTGACACCCCTAACCACCACCTTTATTGACCTCCCTTAATCTTCGACAATTACGTAACTCCCTTGACCCCAGATTGTCAGCTTCTATTCTCACGCTAAAACTCTTAACAACATGAAGTTTAGGAACAGAGAAAAATCAATAGTTCATCTCCATCAATAAAAGTTGTCGCTGTTACTGAGGTCGGTCTCAGTTCTCATACTTAGCCGGGCATGGTACCTTCCTATAAACAACTAGACAAATGGAGGATGAACAAGAAATCTTAGAAGATGACGGTCAGGCTCTACCAGGACACAGGTAGGCCCAAAGTTTTCAGCAAATATAGCCTGACAACAAATCCAAAAGTGGCTGATGTTCTTGCCCTTGATCATGCTCTTTTGATCAGAGAGATTACCTTGGCAAAATGTTCGAGAACAAGGCTAGAAAACCAAACTTGTTCAGGCTTTTAGGGGGCATTGGCAACACCCACTTAGGAAAAGTGATTTTGACTTTCATTTCCCACAATGCCCCTTAAAAGAAATGAAACGACTGGTAATTGCCTGTTTAAATCATATATCTGAATGTCTATTTTGGTAAAAGCATCTTAATCTGCCAAAAATAGAACTTCTCCAAACAGGATTTTTGCTTCCGACATATGATTAAAGATCTCTTCAATCTGACACAACCTTTCAAAATCGAATTTTAAAAAATCACCCATTTCAAACATGTTGCCAAACATCCCCTTACAAAAAAAAGTACCCACTGAAAAAACTATATAACACTAACTAGCAACGAATGTTGTATCAGATCCCAGCTTCGTCTCAGGAGCTGAACATAGTTGTAAAGGCCATCTCCTAAGTGCTGCCTAGGTGGCACCAAGGCCTGTGCCAGAGAGAACGCATCGCGGATAAGACATTCATACCGGAAATGAAGTCGCAAACCTCTCCGGAACTGAGAGGCAGTCGTGGTGCTCACCTCTCCAAATCCGTTTCCAGACCGGTACACTTCGAAGTGCCTTTTAAGGGTCCAAGGCACCAACCTGTCTTTCTGTGCCCCAGAACCCACCCCAAGAAGGTGCCCATCCCAACAAGGTGACCATCTGACAAGACACCCTCCTAATGTTAAATATATTATTCATTATTTGTTTTCAATTTGTTTTAGGTATTAAATTGTTCATTGTCTTCTTTTATTTGTTGTTGGCTTTGTTTGTCATTATTGATTTTTTCCTTATATATTCAAGTTTATTATCTCATTGCAATTCAATTTTATGTTCAATGTTTGCAATGTATATATTTAATTCATTAGTTTTTCAACTTTAATATTGAATTCTACAATTTTTCATGTATTTTATTCCTAATTTGTATACGGGGGATATACATTTTTTGGGTTTTAAAGAGATGCCAAGGTGTTGCCCAGGTGAACGCCTTACTTGCCTAAGAACTTGGGCTCCCCATGAATGCTTGGGTCACCTTGACAACTATGGTCTTAGGAGAGTTAATTAAAGAGAAGAGATATCAAAGAGAACTCGGAGAAATCTCAGATTGGGAATGATGGTAGAGATTATACTAAGCTTACAGCCTTACATCCTTTTAGTGCAAATTTATAATGGCAGTTGCAGAGTGCGAATGCAGGGGGGGAGTGGGGGTGGGAAGGATCCTCCTGTCTAGATTGCAAGTGGTTGAGGTGGACAAGTTGTCTATGGCCGGGAGCCTCCTTCCTTTCTTCTTCTATTCCTCCTCTTTGGCTTGCAGATCAAGGGCACGTAACATGCCAACAATGGTAGATGGCTCGTGATCACATGCCACCTCCGAGTGTTCTTATAGCACGATGGTGCTATGTTCTTCCTCTCTTTTTTCTCCTTTCTTCTTTTGGATCTCAACCCCTTGATCCAAGTGCAGAATAATCACAACTTGCTTGAACTTTCTGTGTCTTTCGCAGAGATTTCGGATCTCAACAAGATAGAAAGACGGAGAATCTCTTGTGTGATTGCAAACCATGCTGACTAGATATTAGTAGAAAGGTCTCAAGGGTCATGTCACAAAAGTCCCCAACAACCAGATCTAAACCACAATTCTGGAGTGGCTGCATGCTCTAGCTGCTGACATGTTATCTGCTTAGGACAAGGCACCTCTTTTGGAAGAGGAAGGTTGCCATCTTTTGCTCAACTGGACAGGTGTTACCCCCCTTGGCTGTCAACCATGAACAAGGCAGGCCACAGGGTTTTATCCCATTCTATGGTAGGCGCCTCTTTTGGAAGAGGAAGGTGCCATCCTTGGGACAATTGCAGAGAGATTGTCCCCTCTAGCCATTAACCCTAAAAAGCATGGACCGAAAGGCTTTGTCCCACTCTGAGGTAGGCACATCTTGGGTAAAAGGGGTAAAGACCCACCTTATAAATGCACAGTCATCTTCTCAACAATCAACCCCCAGCCACAAGGTTTTGCCCCACTCGGTGGTGGGCACATCATAGATAAGGGGATGAAGACCCGCCCATAGTTCCAGGCGCTGATCCAAGCCCAAGATGCTGGGACATCTTTTTTGGGCCCAAAAAGGTGCCCGCTAAGGCGGGCCAGGCGGTCCAAGGCACCCACCTAGAAGCCTTGGGCCATCTGGCTTGACCGTCTAGTTTGGTCCTAAACCCAAGCTCGGCCATCTAGCTTCATCCAAGGCATCCACCTACATTCCTTGGGCTGCCTGGCCTTGACATAGCCTATAATATCACCCCAAAATTTTTCAGGCCATAGGGTTCCGCCCCCCTAGCTACCCCTTGACAAGGGTGGTGGTGCACCCGCTTGACCTCCCATAGACCTGACCACGCAGCTCAATCCACAATGCAAGGCCGGGTCATAAGTAGATCAAGCTCCAGACGCTCCTCTAACTCCTCTCTCTCTCTGTCTCTCTCTCTCTCCTCCCTCCCTGCCTCTTAAATTTTAATATTAAAATCTATATTTTTTTCATGTATCTTAATCAAGTTTTACTTTCTCCCTCCTTTCCCTTCCAGCTCTGCTCTTTTTTCCCATCTCCTCTCCTTTTCACCTACTTCATCTGTTTTTCTTTACTTTAGTGCCAGTCAGAGCCCCAATAATATTAATGCTAAAAAAATAGGCACATACTCTCTCCCTCCACCCTCTACTTCTCTTATAAACTTGCCGTCGAGGCTCCGTCTAAGTGCTTAGGCACCCAAGGAGCCTTGGGTCGCCTTGATAACTATGGACCTGCCTCATAAGCACACAGTTGCCTTCACAACAAACAATTCGGGACTATTTGGACCCTCCATTTTCTTGCTTTTACACCCCCTATTCTACTATCCCTCTTGCTGTAACACTCCCTCCATCTTCGTCAAAGTACATAGCCACCACTTCAAACCATCACTAACCAATGATGTCAATACCCCTAAAAACTTTAAATATTACCCCTATATAACTACCTTTATGAAATTTATCCCAATACCCTTTACATTTTTATAAGGAGTATATCGTGCCCCTATTGACAATGGTCCCTCGTGATGGTTTCAATAGATGGCAAATGACTAACCTAGCCCAAACCTTGGTCACCCCCTCCCCCCTCTCTTTTGTCTCCCTCAACGGTGGCTCCACCTCCAGCATCCACCCCGGCAACAATCGCAACCTCCGGCGGCATCCCCACAGCGGCTCCTCTGGCAAAGGAGATAACTTCCCTTCCACACGGCAGCTTTCTACGACATCGGGTGGGAGGGGGAGAGAGAGAGAGAGAGAGAGAGAGAGAGAGAGAGAGAGAGACCATTACCGTCGCTAATGCACACCCCCCTACGCGACGTGTTCCCCTCAATGTCGTCCAACCCCTCCCCGGGCATCCACAAGGACGGCCATGTTGAAGAACACCAGGTGCAGCCTCGCAGGCTCCTCCACAGCTCCCCGGCGGCCCTCTCCCCGCCCTCTACGCCACCATCCGACGCCTCCCACCTCCCCCAGCCGACTCCCTCACCAGCTTCTCGATCGCCTCCTCGGTCGCCAGCTCCCTGGTGGCATTGAAATACCTCATCTTGAGGATTTCCCTTTGTTCCATGACAATCTGCTCCTGCAGATGCTAAAATTCGTTCATCATTCCCCTCAGCCTCGTGTGCAGCGTGCTCGTCACGGATGTCCTAGCCCGATTAGCCACCCCTGCTTCCCTGGACACCGGGGACCGGCAGTCGAGTGCCCCCAACCTCACCCTAATGGTGCTGACCTTGCAGAGGACAGCAGCCACACTAGAGAGAGAGAGAGAGAGAGAGTAAAACAATCATCTCCTTTGAGCCATTACCATCATTTTCATGGAATGTAATCTTAGGGACACGGTAGTTCCAGTTAATAGATTTGAAGGGTATTGGAGTAAATTCTGTAAAGGTAGGGGTATATAGCTAATATTTAAAGTTCTCAAGGGTGTACAGGTAATTTTCCCAATGAGTTTTATAATGGCAAAAGTGAAGTTCTGATTAAACAAAACAACTTTCCCTGGTGGGATGACCTTTGATGTCATAACTTGCACTTTTCAATCTGCCACTTGGAAGGGGTACACCAACATAAATATCCAACTGGTAACAGAGCATAGTCAAGCATGCCTATAAAATCTAGCATCCACTCACAGACTAACTGCAATAATACTAACATTAAGTACCTACTGCTGCACACTCCAACACCTCAGAAAAAGTAGGTTTGTACCTATTTGCTGAGGTTTGCATAAGTTGGAATGGTTGGAGAGTGAAGGTTCGTAGTGAACTCTATACTATTCACTTAGTTGTCAAGGGAACATCCAAACTATTCACTCCAACGTCTTGGTTATAGATGTTCATTTCCATGAAATTTCCTCATAATATTTTACTTTTCTGAATATGCAATCAGTATGCCCATTCTGCCATGAATGATTTTTTTGTGTGGAAGGCAGCGGAAGTTATTATTCTAGACCAAAAAGGGCATAAACATAAATAGAAGGTCATGAATGCAATTACTAGACTCAAAGTATTAAGATAATTAACTGCATTTTGTGGACTTCAACAACAAAGATGCAATTTCAATTATTTGAATATATTAAATTATTCTAACCTTATGAGTAAAAGGTGATTAATAGATTAATATGTGACCACTAGTAAGCAAATGATTAGTGAGTGACGGGGTGTCATGATAATGAGTGGTCATTGGTAGCTCATGAGTTGACACTATCATCATCATCATCAGAGCCTTATCACATTATTTGGGGTCGGCTACATGAATATTGTTCCTCCAAAGAACTCTATCAAGTGTTGTGTTTGTATTTAAACCCAAGAGACCAATGTCCCTTCTAATAACATCACACCGTCTCATTTTAGGCCTGCCATGAGCTAGGGAGTTGACACCATATCGTCTTTTAATTGTCCATTTGACCAAGTGTGTGGGGGCACATTAGCTGAGTTGGCTTCCTATCATCAGCCAAGACCACATGGGAGGCTTGTAGTTATGGGGTCGGCTGCCATGTCATCAGGGGGAATAAATGATGGGTTGGCTTAACACATAGACAGCTAGACTAGTGGGATCCACTCCATTAAGTGCAAGAAGACCCCACCTCACTCACCATTGCCACCTTCACCCCCTCCCCCAAAACCTGTACCACCATTGTCCAATGTACAAGGGGTGAACCCATCTCCTTTCATGTTATGGTTGCTGCAACCTTGATGAGTGATAAGAGAAAAGAGGCAAAGGGAGAGGGAAGGAGAAGAAACGAGTGAAAATCTCATAAAGAAGGGAGCAGCAAGAGAGAGGTGTGATCTACCTTCTTAGGGTCTCCTTAGTGAGACAAATGTCATAGAAAGTCCTTCAAGAAGCCTTTATCTCCTGTTACTAAGAAGAGACACCTGGAGAAGTGTTTAGGATGGTTAAAACTTGGAAGACCTCCAAGGGGGTCTTCTTCAAGACAGAAGTTGACAAGAGTTACGCAAAGCTGGGTTCTACAATGCTAAGAGACCCATCTATCATGTTGAAGTACAAGACCTGACGTAAGTGATATCCTATGTTATCAAAGGCAATGGAGGCGATCGCCTAGGCAAGAAGGCGAGGTGAGGGGGACACAAGTCGCCTCGCCTCCACCTCAATCGCCTCAATCCGGCCTCATGGGCTCAGCCCACCCCTGCACTGTTGAGAACACGGCCCTATCTCACGACCCTCGCTACGCCAATCATAATAACACCCTTAGGGCATCACTAGCCACTCAAAGTATGAGAAATCATTAGATCAGGTTACAAGCTTTGACGTTGACTCTCCCACCCCCTGTATCGACCACCACCATAGCACAATCAGAGTGGCAACAGACAGAACATGAGAGAATGAATAAGAAGAGGAAGAGGAGGGAGAATAGGAGCTCCCTGACAGATCCGTCCTGGAAGATGACTCTGGTGGCCATAGATTTCCATGAGCGGCCAATCCAAGCAGTCAGAGAACATGCCATGGCCGCCTCAACTCCCCCATGAGTCTCAATCGTTGACCTCCCTCAAGCATATGTACGGACGTTCTCTGCTGTTGCCATCCAGTTAACTTGGGTAAGTATGCAGTGCTCGCCATCCCAGACAGCGATATTGGCAAGTAGTGGCCTTTGGACAAGGAAAGGTCAGATCATCAGAGTCGCTAAGGAAGATGAAGGCCAATATCCGCTGGTGTGTCAAGGTCTCTAATACCACCAGTAAATTTGTCAAATGGGGACAGAAGGCTGCCTAGTTGAGGCACTGGATCTCATGACATGCCCCAATGCAAGCACCAGACCCACCACCTGCTGCAGGTGGATGCATAACCACAGGTGCAGGCCACAGCAGCGTGGGGTGCACAGCTGTCGCCTCAGTCCTCACGATCCTCAGTCCCAGCATCCCCAACCCCCAAAATCACTTTGAAGGATAACAATGAGGAGGAAAAGAAAACAAGAAAAAAATAAAAAATAAAAAGAAACTTACAATGTACAAATACTGCCCCCAAGCTCCAATGCCTATAATCCCCCTGAAATGTCATCACTGTCAACCTCCATCGCCATTGCCACCTTTCCCTCTTTTTTCTTATCCTTCCTGTTTTTGGCAGGAAGTAAGTGGGAATTAAAAAGTGAAAATCGAACATTAGAATAGGCCTGTGCTGTAAAGAAAGTTTGGAGAATTGTACAAGTAACCTTACACCTGATATTTTCTCGAATACCTGACACATCATATATCGATAAACCACTTCTTACATTTATACAATTACCTTACGTAAGAATTGTCATCTTGCCTCATGTGTCAAGTGTGTGTTTCTCCCCTGTTCTGGGCCATGTAGGTGTTTCCCCTCAGTGTATTGGGCTGGTGAAGATCAGAAAGAGTTCGGACTTGTTTGTTTCATCATAAAACACTGTACAACACTGTAATTGTTTCATTACACAGTGCTTTCTGGATGTTTGTTTGACTTTAAAACAGTGCAAATGAGATTACATTGGCCCATGTGACAATTTTTTTTCTTATTTTAGTTTATGGTCCATACCCACCAGAAACCAAAGCCGCAGAAAAAATGAGTTGAAATTACAACAACCAACAAAATACCTTGTTTTATTTTATGGTCATCCAAACAAAATACTCTCAGTTTTAAAACCTGGAAAACTCACCAGTTTTAAAACAGGTGATTCTAAAAGCGAAGAATTACAACGAAACAAACAACACCTTAGTGCAGAAGTTTGTATTTGTGAGTAATATCATTGTTATTGTGCTTGTTCTGCACTCAAGGCATCTGTTGAACCAATTTGTTAACCCCTCAAAGTTGTTAGGGGAAAAGATATCTACAAGTGGTTAAATTCCACAGTATACATGGTGAATGAAATGGGTTAGGAAGGGGAAGCCATTGATATGAAAATCCCCACCTAGCACAAAATCACCAAACCACCACACACGTGGGGAACGTCAATTTCCCTCTCATGTGAAAAATGAACAGTAGAGGAGCTATTTATAGGGGAAGCCACCCTTTTGACACCCATTTTTGGGGGGTTTGCCCCGGGTCCACCCCCAAAAGGGGGGTTTACCCCGGGTCTACCCCCCTTTTGGGGGTTTGCCCTGGGTCCACCCCCCAAAGGGGGGGTTACCCCGGGTCCATACCCTCCTTGGGGGTTTGCCCCGGGTCCACCCTTCCCTTGGGGGGTTTGCCCGGTGTCCACCCCCAAGGGGGGGTTTTCCCTGGGTCAACCCCTCCTAAGGGGGGGTTTGCCCCGGTTCTAACCCCTAGGGGGGTTTATTTGCCCTGGGTCCACCCCATTAGCATATTAAAAAAAACAGAAGGACTTAACATGATTTTTTTGGTTTCTTAACTGCTTAAAGGCTGAAGGCCACTGAAAATGATACATTTCAGGCATTTGTGTATCATTTACTGTGTGAAGATACCAGCATAGCCTATGGGTCCATGGAATAACATGCATGATTTATTTTACAAGATTCTAGCAACACAGTTGTATCTTGCGACTAATATACTCAGGCACTAAAGACACTCTAGGCATGTGAGGACCTGATGCCTCATGCTAATATTGAGTCATTGGCTGTAAAAGCCTGTACATACCCCAAATTTGTTTGGATGGCCAATGATGGATACCTGGCTAAAGTTGCATCAGATTTTAACTTAAAACTGCTTAAGTTTCCATCACTAGCTGCAGCATTAGCAGTATAGCAGCAGCAGTACAAGGGTTGCAGCAGCAGCACTCAAGGGCGGCAGTATGCTGCTCAGTGGCAGTAGTAGTAGTTTAAGGGCAGCAGCAACAAGTACAATGGCAGCAGCATCCTGCCCAGTGACTGCAGCAACCCAGTGGTAGTAGCAGCAGCAAGGGTAGCTGCAGCAACACAATAGCAACAGTTTAATCCAATAGTGGCAGAAATAACAACCCTTATTCAAAGGGAAGATTAACCCAATTTGGAGCAAAAATGGTAGTGGCAGCATGGGTCCACCCCCATATGAGGGGTTTGGACCGGTTCCATCCCCATATGGGGGGTTTGGACCGGGTCCACCCCCCATATGGAGGTTTGTCCCGGTTCCACACTTCCACCCCCATATGGGGGATTTGGACCGGGTCCACCCCCCACACAGGGTTTTTCCCCGGATCCACTCCCAATTTCCCCGGTTTTGCCCCGGATTCACTCCTAAATTCCCGTGTATTGGCCCGGATAGAGGGTGCAACCGTTCTTCGAGAATCAATAAATACCCCCAGTGGGGTCCATTTGAGAGGACGAACAGCAAGAAGAGAAGAACACAGACAGAGAGAGAGTGTTTGGTGCTTGTGTTTCTTTTGAAGGCCCATCTTCCTGGGTTTTGTGCTTGTATGGTGGTTGTGGTTGTGTTGTGAGGGTATGCTACAAACCCATGTGCATCACAACTCTTTTGTGAATTGTGTAATCTAAGAGAAAATCTCCCTACGTGGAGAAATGTTTAAAGTCCGACGATGTGGTTATGCAAACACCCTGGATATGATCAAGACACTTGTGTAAACACTAATTGCTTATGAGCCAAGGGATCATGCACAATCAAAACCCTAATTGTCTGCGAGCAAAGGGTCATTGTTGAACCCTGAAAAAAAAAGGTTAAAAAACCCCCTCCGGTTGCACCAGACCGGAGGGAGCCCCCCTTCGGTGGTTTGCAAACCGGAGGGGACATGCATCGGAGGGGGTCCTCCGGTGTAGGTGTGACCGGAGGGGGCCCTCCGGTCCCAGTCAAACCGGAGGGGGAACCCCCTTTGGTGCTATTTTGACCGGAGACCCCCTCCGGTCCTCATGCACCGGAGCTGGGACCCCCTCCGGCCCTTTCTATCTTGCGCAAGAAGAGAAAAAAAAACAAGAGAAGAAGAAAAAAATAGAGAGGAAAGGGGGAGGGGGTTACACCTCTCACCTTTTGGTCTTCCACCGGAGGGGGGTGCTTCCATCGGAGCCACCTAGCCTCCGGTCCACTTCCACCTCCTATAAAAGGGAGCCTAGAACTCCAAGGAAAGAGAGGAAACAAGAGAAGTGAGCTTGGCAGCACTTGAAAATTTGGAGAGCTTCTAAGAGGCCCAAGTGAAGAGAAAGACGAGTCTAGAGGAGTAGGAGAAGAGGCATGCGCCCTCTCCCTTGCGGCCGGGTTTTCTCCCCCCAAGTTTGAAAATTTCTTTTGCAAGAAGGCCCTCATACTCGGGTATATTGCTAGAAAATCCCGCCATGAAGGACTATCTTTGTATTGTTGTAAATTCATAACGAAGAAATGTCAAGAATTCGTGGGAAGCCTAGAAATGTTCAAAGTCTGATCCCTTATGCAGAAATTACAAAGTAAGTCTGCATATTTCAGAAATTGCAATTCTATCCCAAGCTTTTGCGAAATTGCCCAAAAAGTTCATGTACTTTGGAAAATTCCAGAAAAATCAGAAATTCAAGTGACAATACCTGAGTTCAAATGGATGTTTCTCAGTTTAGGGAAAAACCATTGATGATTAGAAAATTATAGAAATACCCCCGGTGAGTAGAAAATTACAGAAATACCCTCGGTGGGCAGAAAATTGCAGGAATACTCCCGATGGTCAGAAAATTGTAGAAATATCCATTTTGTTGTGAAACATTACAGAAATACCCCTGGTGGCGGAAAAATTACAGAAATACTCCCAATGACGGGAAGATTGCATAAATACCTCCGATGGCGGGAAAATTACAAAAATATCCCAAATGGTGAGAAAATGCAAAGAGACCCTGAAATATCATAAAATTGTAGGAGTACCACATTTGTGGAAAGGTTGCATGAAAGTCATTGTTCAGTCTAAAAACTGCACAAGCTCATGGTTTGTCTCAAAATCACTAAAGAATACTCTTGTTTCAGTTGGCGCCGTTTGCACGACTCGGTGGAGCGAGATCACGGCCCTTCCCTGAAGCGGTGTGCGCTCTCCTGAGTTCGGCTTATGGCTAACCATCTTAGCCCATGTATCTATTTCATGGCCAAGAGCTATCATGACCGAAAACTCAAAAATTGATGAAATTTCAAATAAACCTGAAAGGTCAAGAAAATTCATACTCGGAATACCCGAGAAGTCAAATGACGGGGCTATTTCCGAGAAGTCAAGAAATCAAAACGAGGAATGCCTATGAAGTCAAATGACGGGGCTATTTTCGAGAAGTCAAGAAAGGAAATCAGGAGCGCCCAGGAAGTCAAACGACGGGGCGATCTCCGGAAAGTCAAGAAATGGCTGATATGCCCAGGAAGTCAAGAAGTGACGGGGCTATCTCTGAGAAATCAATAAATGTCAAATATATGCCGAAAAGTCGAGAAGTGGCCGATATGCCCAGGAAGTCAAGAAGTGGCGGAACTATCTCCAAGAAAGTAAGAAATTACAAGAACATCCTAATGTTTGGGCCTGATGGTGGAAAATTATAAAAATATCTCGTCTCAGGAGAAAATATACTTTATGGACACCAAGCCAACTTGAGAGTCCGGTCACCATCAAAAGAGTGGTCATGACCATGAAGTACTCCGAGGGATCGACAACGATCATCTTTGCGATCTAACGGTCCTCGTGATGAAATTCAAGTTCAACCGTCCGATCAGGGGACAAAAGTAAATGACCTGATCATGACGAAGTCAAATTCGAATATCCAAATGCAAATTGAAGAAAATTCAAAGGCTCTGGTTGCAACCGGATGTAACCTTCAAGACCCGATTACATAGTCTGGACCACATGTAAAGGTCTTGAAGGATCGCTTGTAATGCAAATTATATGTGTTCAGGTTTCTTCGCAAGATATGTTCCCATAATGGGCGATCGTCAAGATCATCTGTGTCGCAATGTATAGAGGCAAAAGACGTTCTTCGACAGTTAATCAAAGGTGTTCGGACTTGTCCGATGTAAATTAACACCGATTCATGTCGGTGGGCAAAAGTCCAGGACACGAACCTTAAATCGTCTGATAATCCAAAAGCGCAGAATTAACAAATATGTCAAAATATCCACATATTCATCCAAGAAAATGGATGCTCGAAAATTTTCGCGTGTAAACAGTCATGTACCATCAAAACCCTAATCGCCTGAGAGCTAAGGGCCATGTACAATCAAAACCCTGATTGCCTCCAAGACCCTCGCGACCTGACCGGGCAAGTCGATCCCCGCCGTTGCACTGATAGACACGCGAAGCTGATCCTCGACTCACGAGAGCTTAAGAAGGGGAAGCAATCTTCCGAGAGTCTTTGGTCAACGGGTCCTCCCCAATGAGGGACTTGTGCCTAATCTATTGTCAAGATTATACAAAAACCCATTTTCAGTCTAGATTGTTACCAAAATATCCTTGGTCTGGACAAATTGCATAAATACCCCTAATGACATGGGAAATTGTAGAAATACCACCAAAAGTGGAAAATCGCAGAGATACCTATGATAGGTCCGAAAATGCCCTGATTGTTTGTGAGCAAAGGGTCATCTACATCCAAAATCTTGATTGCCTATGAACAAAGGATCAAGTGCAATTGGAAAAACTTGTCGACAAGTCTTAACTCATGAAATGTACTTGTGATATCTTGTACACTTTATAACATTTTATGAAATATATTAGTGGCCATGGGAGCATGATTCTACAAAATCCTATGAATGTTTGAGTCGTGAAATACCATGCTTCGTATCATGCAAAGATAATTATGGAGTTTCGAGACTCAGTTAACCTTGTAGAGGTCAAACGGCCAACACATAGAGGCCTTGGCCTTGAGGTTACGAATTTGGGGATCTACCTCGATTCTCTTAACTACGTCGGTTAAGCCCGTAATCCTTCCTGAAACGTTCTTAATACTTGGCACCGCCTCGCACGATTTAGTGCTTAGAGCAATGCCTTCAGCATCACAGCTAACTTTATGTAAATGATGGATTCTCTTTGACAGTTAATCAAGGGTATTCAGACTCGTATCGATGTAAATAAACATTGACTGTGGTCGGTGGGGAATTGTCCAGTACCCGAACCTTAATCGTCTGATAAACCTAAATTCATAGAAATAATAATACACCCACTACGTAAATAACTACGAATGTGCATTGTCTTCTTCAAAGGAGAAATGCTTACGTATTTATTTATTTATTTATTTCTGTGAGTTAAACAAATAACATCTCACCTCACTTATTCGTCGCACCATATGCATATATTATTATGATAAAATTGCATAACGCCACCTCTAAAAAAAACCACCTCTTAAAATCTTGAGCTTTCTTGCTAAGAATTTTTAAGACTCATGTTTCAGACCTATGTTATCAAAGGCGATGGAGGCAATGGAGGTGGTCACAAGTTGCCTCGCCTCTGCCTCAATCGCCTCAATGCGGCCTCGTGGGCCTAGCCCACCTCCGCACACCCTGGCCCATTTGATTTTTTATTAAAAAATGTTTAGATTTGTTGTTAATTTTATTTAATTTTATTTGATTTTAAGAATGAATGAATTTAGGAAGTGCATTGATTTTATGTATGTATTTTTTATGATATTTGGAAATCAATTTTAATTTTTGAAATATATATATTATTTTAATAAAATATCACCTCAAACACCTAGGCCATTGCCTATGCATTTGAAGCATTAAGCGACCCCTTGGTCGCCTCTGACTACATAGTATCAGACCTGAAATAAACTCTCTTGCAAAGGACATTCTCTAGTTCCTTCACAGGCTTGGGATTGGCTTAACTTTAGTTGGAATAAGAATAAGCCATTTCACATGTCCATCCTTATTCCTAACTTGTTTGGTAACTGGAATAAGTCAAGCGAGGACAAAGCAAGTGATGGCACAAGGATAACTCATCCTATGAAATCATTGGAATGGGTTATCCCAAGATTTAATCCCCAAAAATGATGATAAGCTAGACTTAACTTTAATCCAGAGGTATCCCTAGTACCAAACAGCCCTCCTTATCCGCATATTTAAGTCATAAATTGGGAGAACTTTAAGTTGGGATATCCTCAAGTTCTAGACATAAAAAATAGAAATCAGAGAATAAATTGGGTCTATACCTTCTTATACTGATACCTAACACAAGGTTAGCCGACTCGGCAAGTCGGACCGACCTGGGCTCAGACAGACTCGAGCCGAATCGCCCAACTCCTCCTTTAATGACTTGGGCCGACTCGGGCTGACTCGGCCGATTCAGACCAACCCGGAATCTCTGTGGTATGGTATGACTCAGCCAACCATGACCAAACGTGAGTCAAAGAGCTTTACCAAACACCACCTGAACACCTATCTTTGTTTTGGAAGATGGTTTTTTATTTGGAGATGTCAGAAAAATATGTAATACAAGGATTCTTTCCAACAGAAATGGTCATAAGAATCCCATAATCATAATTGAATAACCTAGTAGAACAACAGTAGAATCTAAACTAGGAGCAAGCCACAAAGAAGGATTCTGTATCAAGAGGATTCTTCCTTTTTACATGCAAGGGCCACTAGATCATGGTCACAAAAGCATCTTGATCTGCTGATAAACATAGAGGGGTTATTACACCGAATTGGACAAACATATCCCCCATGGTAGCCTTAAAAAGGATCAACATGTACGAAAGTCTTTAAGATACTTTGTAAATAAAGGGATAAGGCATTTAAAAATACCACATGAACATAACTAATAAAATCAACCATACAACTTCAAGTTTACGGTGGTCCTACATGAATTTGTATGACTGGATATTTGCACAACATATCATTGTTTTGCGAAATAGGGGGTACTGAAGATCAAAAAATATTTGGGAGGTTCCCACTTCCCAGCATATCAAATTATAGCCACAAAATCATATAGCTTTTGTGTAATCAAATAACAATGGCCTTTTTCCCTTCAAAGATCAGAGAATTTTTGACAATCAAACCTTGAAAGGAGTAACAATAGTCATTTTTGACTAATAATGTTCGCCCACAACCCAATGCATACATGTCAGAAATCACAGTATTTCAGGTATACACAGACCAAGTATCGTGTAGTACCTTAATAGAGCCCGAATCCATTTTTGGGGGAAGGAAACCTATAATTGCATTTTCTAAATATCCGAAAGACTGCATTTTCGTCTCCGCCATCAAAAGCTTTCACTGGATTGCAGTTACATTTCAAGACAAAATGTCATTAAATTTTCTTCCTAAGAAATCCTAAATTTGAGCACAACACCAACAAAATATGGGGATAACAAATACAGAAACACATCAGAGTCAGATCAAGGTGGGGTGATATTGCGAATCCAATAGAAAACAGAAGACTGGAGAAGTGTTTTACACTCAAAGAGCCATCGCACAGATGAGGAAGAAATAAACCATTGCATGTACACTGATCATTGGTAATGTAACAAGCCAGCAACCCAAATGTCCCGCTATGGAGAAAAATAACAGGGTAGTAGATTGATACTGACCAAAGATAAATCTCTAGGCAGCAAAGTTATATGTTCAAGGTGAAAGTCCTCGGACATGGATCACTAGGTAGAAAAATTTTCAAGTTAAGAGTCCATTAAGCTTCATGATGTGTAGAAGCCACAAACTTAACTGCAGATGAACACATAACATTTTCGTGAGCTCCTCTAATGCATGTAAATGGTACTGATAGGTTGATACATTGAGCATCACAACTTCATCCTCCCAAAATTATAAAAACATGTCAGGATCACCAAATGATGAGCATCCAAACAGATATCAAGGGGTTGAGAGGGAAAGCACATCAAACATAAAATGATAGTCACATACATTGAGCATCACAATTTCATCCTCCCAAAATTATTAAAACAATATGTCAGGATCACCAAATGATGAACCTCCAAACAGATATCAAGGGGTTGGGAGGGAACGCACATCAAACAGAAAATGAAGTGATGGAGCAAGAGGAATCATAGTGCCGGAGTGACTACAGGTATAACAGACTAAACCAACAGTGTAAACACAATCCAGATTGAAATTAGCCATATGTTCACTATTTTTCAAAAATATTTCTCTTCATGTGCTCTTCACTTTGAAATGCATCTGAAGTGCACCACAACCCATGCCTCCTAACATTTCTTGTTTTGGGGAAACTGGACAGTACCGCATATCCATTAAAAAGTAAAATATAATTCTGGATTCATGCAAAGCAAATATTAGAGTCAAATTTAATTTTACTTGGCCATCTGTGAGGAAACGTGGTTCTAAATAGGGTACCATCGCTTTAAAATAAGAATGAAACAAAATACATATTTGATATCTGTGGCATTTGATACTTGGAGATATTGTGAGCAGAATTGGGCACCAGTTCATAAAACGCCATGTAGCTGCCATCTTGAATGAAGATACATAAACTGTGCCTCCACCACATGAAACTTGCTTACATCGTTTATATTTTGTTTAGTGATAGACAGAAATAAATGTTTGACTCAACATTTCAACAAGGGAAACTCTGCCGGTTAGCTCAGGACTGGCCACTGTTGACATATTTAGTTTAAGAGTAATACTAGATTATCATAAAGCTGAGGGTACAGTATAATTTGACACTCACATGTAGTATCCATCCATCAGTTACATTCATGAATATTGATTACTAATTACCTTTTTATCATAATGCACTCTGTCTATATCTCCAAGCATGAAAAGCAAAGAGTATCTCCTTCACTGCAAACCCATCACCTCTTGCAAACACAATTGAAAGATCAAAAGAAAATCGACCGATAAAAAATAAAAAAATAAATAAATATATATATTTTCGAAGGAATAAAAAAGCGGTATCTAGAAATCGCTGACATTCGAAGTCAATCTTCAAGTGCGTTGTTTACAGTGGGCAATGAACAAATTTTTACATACACAAGTTGTAAGTGAACCTGTTTTCACCAAAATAAAAGTCAATATGCCACACCTTCAGTGCAGGCTGCATAAAGGGTGCATGCTTATCATGATCTTCGTTGAAGGGGGCAATGTATCCTGCAATAAAATTTGTATGTAGAAGAAAAACATGAAATATCTTCTTTCATCCATCTCAACTGGAACTTCCTGCTAAAGAATAGCATCAATTGTCACCCGATATCATAGTTGTCAAGGCGGACGCCTAGGCGTCCAGACGGTTTTGATGGAGAAAGGCGCATGCCCGCCTTTAAACAGGCTGACAAGGCGAACCGAGCAGTCGCCTAGGCGGGCTGGTCGCCTCACCCGAACCCGCGAACCGCTAACTCGCCCCCCGCCCCCGTGATCCGTTTTTGTTTTAACCCCCCCCCCCTCGATGGTCAAAACGCGTTTGACCGTCACCCGTCCCCTTCCTTCGTCTCCCCTCGATCCTCCTCCTCTCCCACTCCCAGCCCTAGATGCCGGGGTGCCGCCGTGTGTCCCTTCGTCGTCGCCTCGACCATCACCCCCGACACCGTCTTCCTCCGTGGTCGCCTCGGCCATCACCCCCGTGACGCCGCCGCATCGTCCGACATTCCGACGCCATCCTGTCGGTCACCTCCTCCACAGCAGTGACATCCACCGCCGGCACCGGAGGAGCTTCATCTCCGCATCCCTCCTCTCTCTCTCCCTCTCTCTCCCCCCCACGGCCTCCCTCCTTTCTCTATCCCCCCCCACGGCCCTTCTCTGTCTCCCTCCTCTCCCCTACACTAGTCCCTCCTTTCTCTCTCTCTCTCCCCCCCGACCCCTCTCTCTGTCTCCCTACTCCCCCCCCCCCCACCAGTCCGACGCCCTTCCTTCTTCTTCTTCTCCTTGCACCTCCTTCCTCTCTTCACTGCTTCTTCTTCTCCCGCGGACTTCTCCCCCCCCCCTCTTCTATCCTTTTCTTCAACTTCCTCCCCCTCTTCTCTGAGCTCCCCTCCCTCCTCTTCTCCCTTTCTCCTCTTCCCCTCCTTCTCCTCTTCTCCCTCCTCCCCCTGCGGGCTCCAACTTCCCCTTCTTCTTCTTCTTCTTCTTCTTCCCCTCTCCATTTTCTCCCTCTCACTCCTCTTTCTCTCACCACTGGAGGCCCTGTTCTCAACAGGGCACCGTCGGTTTCTCTCTTTCTCCTCCCTCCTCCTCTTCCCATCTCTCTCTCCCTTTCACCTGCTCTCATCTCTCCCTCTCATTCCTTCTCCGCCGTTCTCTGCTCTCTCCCCCTCCGTTTCACTCTCTTCTCTGGCAGCACACGCACGCCTCCTCTTCTCCTTCCCATTCACTCGCTCTCCCTTCTCCCGCTCACTCTTTGCGGTTCCTCTGCACTCTCCCCCTCTCTCTACTCTATCTCACTCACACACAGTCTGCACCGCCGGCTGCACCCCTTCTCTTCTCCCTGCTCTCCCTTTTTCACTCTAAAAAAACATAGGGGCCCCAATAGTTACAAAATAGTCTCCCCCGCCCCTGCTCTCTCTCTCACACATACAGTCAATAGTCACACAATAATCTATTGGGTGTAGCTAAGTTCTGTATGTTACTATTTTTTTTTTTTGCAGTGGTCATCATGGAAGAGTCTGGTTCAACAGCAAGTACGGAAGTGAAGAAGAAGGCCAAATCTAATGATCCTAGGTGGATGTACGCATATTGGCTAGATGAGCATGATAAAAACAAAATAAAATGTGAGTTGTGTGGTTTGATAACAAATGGAGGAATCAAAAGACAAAAGGAGCATTTAATAGGAGGGTTTAGTGACGTGAAGAAATGTCCAAAAACTACAAAGGAGATTGCTGATGAGATGCTGAGTTGGCTAAACAAAAATAAGAAAAGAAAGATGCCATGTTGTGAGACTACAACTGTAGATGATGATTCTTCTGAGGATGAGACAGTTGAAAGATTAAGGAAGGGCTCCATTGTGTCAGTGCCACTGTCAAGTTCAAGTAAAAAGGTTGTCAAAGGTTCAATGGATGTTTTTGCAATAATGAGTGCTGAAGATTTTGTAGATGCAAGGAGGAGTGGGAAAAGAGTGCAAAGTACGTTGGAGTCTAGAATGAAAAAAGAAGAAAAAAAGATTGTTGAAAAAGCTATAACAACATGGTTTTATGAAGGTGGAGTGTGCCTTTTAACGCGGCTAAATTAAGAAGTTTTGAGACAATGTTTGAACTTGCAGGGCGATTTGGACCAGAATTTAAGCCACCTAGTTACCATAAGTTGAGAGTGCCTCTCTTCAATGAAATGGTAGAGGATACAAAAAGTTTGCTTGTTGAATATATGCAACATTGGAAGACTTATGGATGCAGTATCACGTGTGATGGGTGGACAGACAAAAGGCAAAGAAAGTTAAGCAATTTCTTGATAAATTGCGCTGAAGGCACTTACTTTCTGGAATCATTTGATGTTTCTCGTCAGAGAGAAGATGCATGATTGTTATATAAATTGTTGGATAGGATGGTCGAAAGGGTTGGAGAGAGGAATGTTGTGCAAATTGTGACAGATAATGTATCTTATAACATTAAAGCAGGTAGAATGTTGATGGAGAAAAAGAAACAATTATTTTGGACGTCTTGTGCTGCCCATTGTCTTGATCTCATGTTAGAAGACATTGGCAAATTGAAAGCTTATGCAGGTACCATGTCAAAAGCTAAAAAGTTGACAACATATATATACACCCACACTCGTTTGCTTGACCACATGAGGAAGGAGACAAAAGGAAGAGAACTTGTAAGGTTTGGAGTGACAAGATTTGTCACGGCCTTTCTCACGTTAGAAAGGTTGCGTGACGATGCCATAAAGAAAGGTTAGCGAAGATTGTTCACTTCAGATTCATGGCATAATAGTGTATGGGCAATGTCAATCAGAGCTCGTGATAGGAGATTGCCAAGTGAGTAATTTGATTAAATTATTATTTTGTGTATTATTATTTCACGAGGAAGTGTGATTTTAATTATATTTTTCTTGTTAAATGTTACTCTAGCTGATTTGTGGATGCAATATGGAGATACACCAGAACTCATGAACATTGCTTTGAGGATTGACTTGCAGTTCTTCTGGTTGTGAACTTAATTGGAGCATATTTGAATTTGTAAGTAGTCTTTTAAAATAAATCTCTAAGAAATCTATTTGTGTTAAAGTCATTAATCTTATCTTTGTATTTTTCCAGATTCATATAAAAAAGAGAAATAGATTAGAACATAAAAGACTTAATGATTTAGTCTATGTTCAATACAATTGGCGCTTTCGCGAAAGATTCTTAGAAAGTAAGAAACATCCAGAGAGATATGATCCAATATGTTTAAGAGATTTAAATTCGGGAAGTGAGTGGATGACTAAAGATGGCGATGATGTAGTTCATGAAGGAGGTGACCTTACCTTGGAAATGGTGGATATAGCGATGGGCACATAAGAACAAAGGGTTAGAAGAGACACTCTCAAGAGGAAGCACTTCACATTCTATGAAAGAGGGTGATGATGAACAAGATGAATGGGAGAATGAGGAAGAAGAGACAGATGATGAGGATGCACCATGGGTGTCAAATGATGAAGGTGGTGATAAAGATGAAGACGAGGATCATGAAGCTTCAAATGAGAGAGCACTTGAGAATGCAATGTTTGGTTTTAAAATTTAGATGTTTTTATTTTTTTGTTGGATATTGCATGACTTTTATGTCTACTATTGTTCTATTGTTTGTGGTACTTCCTTAATTCCTCATTTGTTTGTTTTATTATATGCTTTGACCATGTGATGATAATTGGTGATGTTTGTTTCTTTTGGTATAAGCATTATATTACTTGTATACTGTTTTAAATATGATTTGTAAATTTTTGGAAGAAATTGGCAAATATTAAGTTAGTATTTGACTATTTTCTTCATTTTAAAAGTCTAATTTTTGTTGTTAATTTTATCTCAAAATTTATTTTTATATTTTATTGCAATGTCATTTCTATTAGTTTTTATTTTTGTCCATACTATTGTTGGTATCTATATTTGTAATGATCATGATTAACTTTTATATAGAAAATTACATATATATTAATGATCACATTTGTTTATGAACTTAAACAGTTGACGCCTAAGCACCGCTTAGGCTGGCGCCTAAGCGCTTAGGCACTCAAAGGACCCCTTGGTCGCCTTGTCGCCTTGACAACTATGCCCTCCACTCCCTGCACATGAATGACATTGCCTGTAGCGTTTCGTCCGCCGGTAGGCACGAGCATATCTCCGCCAGCAGCTCCGGACTAACCTCCAACCAGCCTCTGCCGCCTCCCCTCTCCCTCTACGCCTCCTTTCCTCCATCGTCATGACTTTCCTGCCTCTCTTAGATGCTCTGCCCTGTTCCAAAAGAAAAAGAAAAACACAAACCTGACCCGTTGTCATATGGAGAGAGAGAGAGAGACTACTCCTTCCTCTCTTAGATACTCTGCCCTGTTCCAAAAGAAAAAGAAAAACACAAACCTGACCCGTTGTCATATGGAGAGAGAGAGAGAGACTACTCCTTCCTCTCTTAGATACTCTGCCCTGTTCCAAAAGAAAAAGAAAAACACAAACCTGACCTGTTGTCATATGGGGAGAGAGAGAGAGAGAGACTACTCCTTCCTCTCTTAGATGCTCTGCCCTGTTCCAAAAGAAAAAGAAAAACACAAACCTGACCTGTTGTCATATGGAGAGAGAGAGAGAGAGAGAGAGAGAGAGTTTTCTCTCTGGCGCGGTGTGTGCAGAGCAAGGCAGGATCACGGATTGGGGGCCGAAAACCCGATCCGGATCAGCTAGATTGGCCGATCCGAGCCCGATCTGTGAGGGATCTGGATCGGGCACTATTTAATATGGTTAATAGTTTCAGTTTTAAAGTTTAATTTTTTAAGGGGTTGTGCGCCATTTCTATAGGAAACCCTACTATTTGCCTCTTTCGATTCTCTTTCTTGCAAGATCCCATGGAGGTGTGGTATCAGGATGCTTAGGAGAAGAGGAGGCGTCGTCTGCTGCGGCGGTGGCGTACCTTTAGGCACCCAGCTGGTCCGAAGAGGGAGGTGTGAAATTCAAATTCCATCCGAACCGTTCTCCCCTCGATCTCGCCTTTCTCGAATTTGATCCAAGGTAGGTATCCGACACCATCTGCATGATTCCTTCCTTGGCTGAGGTAGTTTTCCTCCGCTCATCTTCGTGATCTCCTTCCTCTAAATTCTCCCTCAGTTTCCTCTGATTCTCCCTTTCCCCGCGAAGAAGCCCCGACTGAAGAAGCCAGATTCTTTCATACCGGGAATGTAGTTGTGTCCTCTCACTAATAGGGATGATGTGAAGGGTCCTGGCTGTTGCTAGGTGGGGATTGCGACGGATCGGCTGATCCGGGCTGATCCAAGCCTTGGATTGGGAAGATCGCATCGGGAATCCGGGATCAGTTTTCGCGTCGGGACTGTCGCCGTATCTTCTCACTGCTCGAGATGATGTGAAGGTTCCTGGCTGATCTTGGGTGGGGATCGCGCCGGATCGGCTGATCCGGACCGATCCAAGCTTTGGATCGGGATCAGATCGGACCGACCAAAAATTTATCTGATTCTGAGAGAGAGGGTGCCATTGCCACTATTTGGATTTAGATTTGGAGAGCAGGAGATGGCAGAGTGGAGTAGGGCGTGGTCGAGAGAGAAGGCGAAACCTTGCACACTATCGCTGCCGACGAGGAGGGAGATCGTTGCCATCGACTAGCAGGGAGATTCTCCCCGCTGATCAGGAGGGGGGGTTCGGGAGATGGCAAAAAATCCTAGAGAGAGAAAGAGAGCAGGAGTCGGACTGAGTGGAGCTCGAGAAAATTGAGGGTGAAAGGGGTCATTTTGGACTTGGGTTTCCGGCACTACAAAATCGAGATCCTAAATGGGACCATTTCGTGGCAGGAGAATGGCTCATTTCAGATCAAAAGCATGATCCGAATGCTGTCTGCTTGCTGCAGTTCATGTTGCTGTCACATATATGTCATGACTTAATCATGACTCCAGAAAACTAGTCAACGAGACATGTATATGCTGTGCAGGTATGCGGCTATTTTTGATTCCATATATACCGACTATATTACAAAGAACATGCGGCCTAGAAAAGCATATTTTATCCTCGGTGGTCGTACAGCTCACACTCTTCAGCCCGTTGCTTATTGCAACGGGGTGGAACTGAGTTGCTTATATTCTTTTGCCGAATCTTGGCACCGTTGAGAAAACAGACACATCACGGACTACCGCCGTTGGAACCGCCGACTGCCCCTTTAATCGTTCTGTACCTTTTTGTGTTTTGAAGCCTATATATATATATATATATAGGTACAAGGCTGTCTGGCATTTTTCATGTTGAAAAGGTCTTTTCAGGCAAAAAAGAGGAAATCGATTGCCCTTTGATTGTCATTTAGAAGCTAACGATCAGAAGATTCAGAACCCGGGTGTCATTCCACGGTATCGCAGATTCTTGCTTTCTTTGGCTTCTATTTCAATCTTCTTCCGCCTAACCCAGATATAGAACAAAAATTTCCATTTTCCTCCACATGTCTGTCACCCAGAAAATCTGCTGTTTTTCGAAATATTAGTGTTCATTGAAAACGCTTTTTTGGGGAATCATCTTTCTTTTTGCTATGCCGAATGCATATATATGGTTGTTGGCTTGGCCAATGTGTGGGTAGGAGTTTATTACGATAAGTCATTTATGCTCTTTTGATTTGACTAGGGTCACGCGTGGTTCCGGCGATTCTTCCGTCGTCATACTTGCATGCTGTTACATGAATATTCCTATTAAAACTTTCTTTACGTGAAAATCACTCCAAATATGACGTCATGAATCTTTAGAGCAAAACATTGTCAGTGGCGGAATTACAAACATTATCACGATATTATCATTTGCGAGATATTGTCCGAGGATATATGTTTGTCGTATTGTTAAATGAGGTCGACGGCGTAGTCGTCATGGTTTTTCACATTATTATTGCGTAAGCTGCCTGATAATTAATACAATGTAGTAGTTGCCGGCACCCACGAGTTATTCAAGTTGGAAGGACTACTTTCGGTTGATACCGTGGAAAATGGCACAGTTTTTGTATCTGTTTTCTTCTGACAGCTTTGGTTTGTGCGGTCGATCATCTAGGAGGATGTCGGTCGTAAATGTAGATGAATTCCTTGTGGTAAGTCGATGGTACCAGCTAAAGTTGGTTTCTAGAACTGCAGGGGCGCTGTGTTGCTATGTAGATGGGGTGTATTTTGACGGAAGTTTGTGGTTGCCATTCTTTTGATTTTTGTTTTTTGATCATGTTATGGGCAACAATTTTATACGGACTGGTAATTCCTTTCCTTCCCCGACCATTTCTTTCCCCGTGTATCCTGCTTTGGGCATGTCAATGTGACAAAGTTTGCTGTGTCCAGAGTTTCGAGAGGAGACGTTATTTCTCATGGATGCGCCGATCCCCAAACGAGTCTAATGGGGTCATTCTTGTCAAGAGTTGGGGGTCTAAATTTCATTGCGTAGAAAAATAGGAAAAAAATGTTGATAGGAGAAGGGTTGAAACAATGTTGAACTCTCTAGAGTTGGAGGTACCTTGGGAAATCTATTTTATTTATGTTAATGTCTTGCCATGTTGCTATATTGCTAAAAGTAAGCACTTGTGCGTGTTTTTATTTTAGGAAAGATTTCTTTAATTCACATTTGAACTTTATATTTTAAGAGTAGAACACCAACTGAAACTAGAATGAAGAATCGAAGTAGTTAGTGTGGATGTTGAAATTAAAATTTCTTAGCAATGTAAGCAAGTATCAATTTTTAAGGTTTTTTTGCATGAAAATTATTATTAAATAAGAAATTGTAAAAAAATAGTACTCCGAACGTATTAGTAATCATATCAATGAGTACATTAAAATTATATAGTAATATTATATTTATTTGTATTTGTATCCAATATTTATAAAAATGCATTTCAATGATATTTATGTATTATTTGAATTAATCTAGTATTTTTTTGTTAATGTATTTTTAGGAATATTTTTTAAATTCACCCAATAATGATTTTTATGAAAAATTTGTTAAGAATTTTCTACATAAAAATTATTGTCAAATGAGAATATATAAAAAATGTTTTTACAAATGTATTAGCAATATATCACTATGTAAATATAAATTATGTAAAAATATCATAGTTTTTTGTAGCCACATCATTTTTTTCTCAAAAAATTATGTTCAAATGGTATTTATGTATTATGTAAATTAATTTATATTGAGAATATTTTTTTACAAATTCATCTCTAATTATAATTATCATGTAAAAATTTTCATTTTTAATTGTGCCATCCATAATAAATTTGTACAAATCAAACATGAAACTGAACTTAATTTTATATGGATACACGTATAGGGCACGCACAGAAGATTTCTATATGCATACTTGAAGACTTCGCACACGATTTCTTTTCGTGATTGTATATTTTTTACCATTACAAATGTGCTAAGATTGTGTATATAATTAAAATTTCCTGAAATAATTATAGAAGAAAATTTGATACATAGCGATAGCATAATTGTTCTTTTTAAAATAAGGTTAGGTGGTGGTATATCTATTTTCTTAAACTATTGTATTTGCACAAACTAAGGATTTTGGGTGGGCTTGCTGCTGTGGGGGGGCAGATAAGGGTGAAAGAAAACGACAGGGTGAGCGATTAAAAAGTAAGCAGAGGGTTGGTGTTATGTTCCAAATTTTCTTATGAGCTTTTGATGATGGCATGAATGTAGTATACAATAAATTAATATTTAGGTGTGCCCTATCCTGTGAGATGAAAAAAGTATGGTGTGGGTGTTAAGAAATTAATACTCACGATGTAAAGGTTATTTTCAGTCAAATTAATTTGTAACGAAACTATCTCCGCAGAAAATTATTATTTTGACAGAGATATTGCACCAAAGAGACAGAGGGAGAGATAAAATAAAAAGATAGATAGATGCATTGAGATAAAAAAATAGGAGAAATTTAGGAATATTTTGGCCGATAATGGCAGAGGTCTTTTTTTTTTTTGCAAGCATTGCAAGGTTACGTGTTTATTAAAAATAAGACAAATTAAAAGATAATTATGTAACTATTCAAAAAGTGTCTCTAGCCGATAATGTAGTTGTCCTTTTCTAATTTAATCAGAATATATGGTTCCAAAAGTTTTTTTTCATGTTCCTATTACATGATTCTAAGAATGGACATCTAGCGGTGGGACATGTGGCATCTAGTTTAAGCTCGTATATCTAGATAATGACATGGGCATTTTAGTATTAATTTTTGAGTTTTTTTGCATATAATTTATTCTTAAAAACGAAATGATAAAATATTATTCTTAAAAATATATTAGCACTTATATCATTAATTTTAATAAAATGTTATAAAAATGTTATCGTTATTGTCGGTTATCATCGGTGAATTTAATCAAAGTTATCTTTAACTAGGTATAGAAAAAAAAGCATAAAGTCCACACTTCTCTCTCTCTCTCTCTACTCAACGTTGATGACCCCCTTGTTATCCTTTTTTTTTAAAAAAAATTGAGGTGGGTCCATCCTCTCTTATTTGATGTACACGTTAATCTTGACCTGAGATGATCTAAAAAATTCAAAAAAATAAATAAAATAAATTATGTGAATAATCTTTTTATTATTCACACATTCCATTTTAGAGAACCCTATAGTCAACGCCGATGACCCCCTTGTTATCCTATTTTTTTTAAACAATTGAGGTGGAGCCCATCCTCTTATTTGATGTACACGTTTAATCTTGACATGAGATGCCCTAAAAAACTCAAATAAATAAATAAAATGAATTATGTGGATAATCTTTGTATTGTTCACACATTCCATTTTTTAAATTTTTAAAATTTTTAAGGTCACTTTGATAACAGGTTAAGATAAGTAATCCGAGATTGGTCCGGATGAGTTATTTCTTAGGTTTTATCTTTTTCAGTTTGATAACTTATTCTTATGCTAAGAATAACTCATTATATGTAAAATGGTAGAATGAGTTATTCTTAGAATAAGGGTCTTAACCCTAACCGACCCCAAATAACTTAATCATGTTACCAAACTCGGTTAAGGTGAGTAGGCGGAATAACTCATCTTATTCTCCCCTTATTATGTTATCAAAGTGAGCCTTAGACAATAGTGTGTCATATACGGTGAGTTAGAAGGGTCGGGTCTCACATTTTCTTTTTTTAACAACTTTGTTATACATGCCGGATGTGTAATTCGAGGGGGGGGTTCAGCCAGCATTACTCGTTAGAGAATTAGGGGACGTTTGGCTACACAATCTTAATCAAATGGTCCGAAATAGTCTCGACTTTTATGTTGAGTGAATTTTTTAAAACGGAGAGAGACATACACAAGAGGAGGAGAGTTAAATAATCTACAAAAACTCCTCCCACGAAGTTTCTATGTCCATCTACTGCTTAAATATTATTTAAATCTCATCCATCGTTTAATCATCATGTTAAAGCCTTTTTTAAACTCCCACCCACTGTTTATCGCTGATTTAAACCCCCTTTGTCACATTAATCTCACTACTTTACCGGTGCAGGTGAGCCACACTGACTTGCAGGGATTTTTTTCAACCAAATTCTCTGACACTCTGACATTTGTCTTATGCAAAGATTTTTTAGAAAAATCTATCCCAATAAACTTTAACAAACGGGCCCTCAATCCAACATTGATGGTAGAGAAAATACACATATCCATGCTCGCCGGAGACCTCACACGAAATGGACGCTTCTGGAGCATATTCATTGTCATTCCCTGTTGGCAAGCTGACAAGTGTGAACATCTATTCGACGGGGAGATGACTTGCGTGGAATGAAAATTACACGATAATGTGATTAAAAGAATCTCTCTCCAATAAGGGAGAGGTCCGAAGTAATGTTATCATAATCGAATCGGTATTTGAACCGATTAATAAATTAGTTAGATTCGAACCGGTTAGATCGTTCAATCGAACCGGTTTGAACCGTGACGTCATCGTAATATTGATATATGGTCCGACCGATTTTATAACTCAAGATAATAAGAAATAAGATATAATAATTAAAATAAAAAAATATACGTGTATTATTATTAATCATGATTATGTAACCTTACATGTAAAAAAATAACAATAATATCGTTAAATAAATTGACTTTAAGATTTTATAATATCACATTGGTCTTCACTCTTCACAATTGACGTTCATGCTACTTTAAAATTTTAAACTTCAAATATATCTAAAATAAAATGATAAATAACAACAAATCAATAATAATAAGATAATTTTATTCACAGTTAAATATCATTTTAAATATTTAAATATTTTTACGTTTATTTTTTATTTTAATGGGTGAACCGGGTCAGATCGATTCAGATCGGTTCACCGGTCGAACCGCGGTTCGTCCGGTTCATCCGATTCTTTAACATTAGACCAGACCAGCTTTAATCAGACCGATTCATAGACCGGTTCAAGGTTGGACCGGTCTGACCGACCGATCCTGTCCGATTCTGATAACAGAGGATCGGTCCCAAGTTTGAAATTGACCTCTCCTGCGGAGAGTTCACTTTTCCCTCGGTGTTTGTTAGCACCAGCGGGGGTGGACCATCCGGAGTGTCTTATTTCGCACGATATGGCGCTCGTGTAGATGTCTTCCGTGGATGTTGGAAGGTCACGTAGGTGCATGTAGTAGATTAGGTTTTTCTCTCCCCTCTCTCCTCCCTTTTTCCCCTCCCATGCATTCCTTTTCCTGATTAAAAATAAAAATAAAACTTGAGACTAACGACCGTGCACTAATTTGAATACATTAATTGAGCTAACATATTGAATATTTAGCGCGTTAAAATGCTTACCTCAGTTCCGCAAGGAAGATGAAAAATAGGTCTGCTAAGAACTTTACATAGTGAGCGAAAAATTTGACAAGATGTGTAAAGGTAATGGAAACAGTCACTCTTTTATTTTAGTTTATTTGAATTAAATTTATCAGTATATTAGTCTGATTATTCATCGTGAATATGGTTGCTAAATAGGGAATTTCAGTACATATGCAATGTTCGCAATATGGTGTTTGAAGATCTAAATTGCAGCCAGCTTCTGATGTATGCATGCATGGGTTTGGCCGAAATTCTCCATAAATTTCCAACATTTTATCATGAAAAATATCAAAATTACCGTCTTCATTGGCAAATGCGATATCCATCGTTATTATCCAGAAGTTTTAAAAGTGCCATTGAAAGACTGGCCTCGGGGTTTGTGTGTAGAGGTTTGGGGTTGATGTAAAAGTTCATGGATATTTTTGTTATTTTTAAAAATTTTAATTAATAATGATGACATATATGATATTTAACAATTAAAGATGATGGGTTTTTTAGTTTTAGTTCCTGTAAATTTTTAAATTTAGTTTTTTAGTTCCTGTAACTTTTGTATTTTGTCTGGGGTCCATTTGGTTAACTGCCGGTTAAATTATAAAAATATTCATGTTATATTCCCGTTAAAATAAACGGAAAGAATGAAAATAACAAAATACCTTTTTATGGAAACGTGCGCGCGTGTGTGCTGGGTGGGACTCGAGAGTCGAGAGTGCCGGCCTCCGGCGGTGGGAACTGGCGGCCTCCGGTGTCCCCGCCCCCACTGCACGTCTCTCTCTCTCTGGGGGCGGACGGGGGTGCCGGTGCCTGCGAACCCACCCACTTCACCCCCTCTCTCTCTCTCTCTCTCGGCTGCCCTGTAGGGTGTCGACCCCGGCGACCCCACCCGCGTCGCAAATCTCTCTTTTCTCTCTCGGGGCTGGACGGGGGTGCCTCACCGGCAACCCACTGCACCTCTCTCTCTATCTCTCTCGGCTAGCCTGCAAGGGTGCCGGTCGACGACCCCACTGCCATTGCAAATCTCTCTCTCTCTCTCGCTCTCTCGCGACTGGCCCCGTACGTTGAGGGTGCAAGCGCCGGTGCTGGCGCCACACCCCCACCGCGCCTCTCTCTCTCTCTCTCTCCCTCTCTCTCTATCTCGCGATCAGCCTACAAGGGTGTCCCCATCTCTAAGCTGGCTCGCAGGGGTGCGGGCACCGGTGACACCACCCCCATTGCACATCTCTCTCTCCGCGGAGCTCGCTCTCTATTTCTCTCTCTCGGCTGGCCTGCATGGGCGCTGGCGTCGGAGTTGGAGGTTCACCCCCCCCACCGCACCTCTCTCACTCTCTCTCTCAGACACACACACATATCCCCTTCCTGCTCCCCTGGAAGGTCCCCATCCCATGTGCCGGCAATAAGCACCGCCTGGACTCCCTCATCCAACAACTCTCTCTCTCTCTCTCTCTCTCTGGGGGTTGGGCACGCTGCCGGCGTCAAAGGGACCGGCCACTCCAATGAAAACTGAACCCAAGTCAGTTTGACCGACTTCTGCTGCCGGACATATACATATATATGATCCCATCAATGCTTCGGTCTATCCGGTTTGGCTCCATTTTTCTCACGCGTGCAGCACCATCCATCACCGCCAAAGAAAAACCCAACAGGGCCGGGAGGTCTCGCTCTAGATAACGTGGATGTGCGCTGAGTCCGGGGCGGAAGAAAAGAAGATCCGGAAAAGAAGTACTGTTAGGTCAGCCTAACCACCGGAACATGGCCGGCGTTTGGGTAGAGGGAGACAGCTAGAGCAGCTCCCAGGGTTGACTTCCCGACGGTGAGCAGAACTTTTCGCTGCCGGCTTGTTGATCCATCCCAAGAAAACAACCTTTCCCACGACGCGGTTTGTTAAGAAAGCGGCCGCGGAGGCCGCCGCGGAGTCCATGTGACCTTCCTATCTTTTTTGAGCTGTTATTTTATTCGTCTGTGACGACGTCGTCGCTTGCGGCGTTCGGGTTTTGATAATTCCACCTCCCGCATTGGGCGGCTACGCGCCACCCAAAGCCGCAGCCACGTCTGCGAGGTAGGCGTCCGACCGCCGGCCATCCCCCGGTCTCCTTCCACGGCGATTTCAGTAGGGCCACTCAAAAGATTACTATTAACCGGTTGTCTACGTAAATATACTCTTTAATTTTTTAAAAAATATCTATATATATAAAAAGAAAAGGCTGCTCACATGCGAATCTTTGCTTCAACCAAAGGAGTCAATGTTCCCTTGGCCTTGGCACGTGGAGAGAGAGATTGGAGGGTGGATCTGTGAAATCTCCGGTTACCCATTTTTGCTGGCATGGATTTTTTAAAATAAGTTTTTGATTAAAACAATGGTAAATCTGTGAAAGATTCGATTGGAATTCTTATTCAATATATGGCCTAGTACTAGCCAGATTTTTCAATGGATTTTTTATTTTGTGTTTATTTTTAATCAACATTTTTCTTCGAGGGGACCCTTAATTTTTCTTTTGTTAACGTGTGCTCCTTTTGTCTTCTCACAGTGATTCCATCGTCAAAGTTATGCGTTTTACATGTATGTAGTATAGCCATGGTTCGTTGACTTAATAATCCATGTCGGATCGAGATTGATAACCCTAATTTGATACGGTATGTCCGAGTCGCATGTGACTCATACTGACTTGGACTGACCCACGACAACCCTTTCTTTCCCCACCCTGTCACTCTCCCACCCCTACGCGCAGCCCTTTCTTCCCCCACCCCGATAGCCCACCTCGGCGCCCCCGCCCCACCCCTGGCAGCCCCCCACCACGATTGGCAATGCTGCCAACGTCGGTTCCTCGATGCCAACGCCGGTTCCTCGCCGTCACGTACTGTTGGATCCTCACCATAGAACACCTAGAATGTCGCAGAGAAGGGTAGAGTGATAGGGAGGAGCGACTCGATCCGAGTTGACCGTATCATGTCTCGGATTCTAGTGGATCCGAGTAAATTCGCTCGAGTTGACTCGACTTGGACCGAGTCGGCAAACCATGAGTATAGCATGTCACTATGGTTCTTCATTCTTATAATCTTATTTCCATTGTTTAAAAAGGCATCACCTTGTAAGGCTCTAAGATTTAAATTTATAGACGAGACACTAGAAAAATATCTTGAGACATATATGCATCTCAAACTTTTTACTCGAGACTTAATGTCTTTTGTAGATTGACGTGGTACATCTAAAAGTCTTCACCATCACATGATATTTTACTTGGGATTTGTGCATTAATAATTAATTGAGAAGATGATATAGTGAGAGGTGGATCCAAGGCCTATTTTTTCATCTTTAAAATGTTAACAATTATCTAGACAACGGAGATCTATCGTTGAGTTGAAATAACACTAGCACATGAAAGGTAGTATAATGTTTTTAACTATTTTGATAATTTTAAGATTATTTTTCTAAACTATCGAAAATATACGTCTCATTAATGTATCTCAAAACTTATGCCTTACAAGGTTTACAAAAAAATATCTCACAAGACACCTCAAGACTTTCTAAACTATAATTATTTCTAATTTCTTTTAAGGTGTCTTAATTCCTCCTTATCTTTTTTCCTCATTATTTATGAAAACAATGCTATGTAATCCCTTTAAAAAGTGTGCAATATTTTTTCTCTCTATCTTTCCAAAAGAAAATAATCTAAGGTTATTTCACTTTAAATTTATTGCTTAACTTTATTTAAATTAATTTCAACTTCTTTGATTTTTTCTATCCATAATTATTTGATGTGGGGATTCTACTTATCCGTTTGTCAAAGCATACGTTGATTAAAAAATACATTCAAAGTCAATGTAAACCTAAACACTTGAGTTTATTTGTACGCAGAAACATGTCATGCTGCTCATGCATCACTTTTGTTATTTTTTAATCTAATTGTTGCCCCCCCCCCCCTAAAGAATTAAAAATTCTACTCCCGCCCCTGCATCTACCATTGACATCAACCACCTTAATTTTATCACCATTATTCATCACCTTCTCACTGTCACTCACCATCCCTCCTCTGAAATCTTACATTAACTGACGGTCACAGAAGATGGATGACAATGATCATGAGAGACCACGTTGATCCGATTAAGATACGGTGATTTTCTTTCAATATCATATACAGAACATGAAGGACGGAACGTCACCACTTAAATATATAGGGCCGGCCACTTTAATGGCAGTTTAGGATAACCTAACTCGGGTGAGTTCGGGTGAATTATTCTTTGAGTTTTTATATTTTTAGTTTGATACTTATCTTACTCGGAGTCGAGTAACGTAGTCATGTGAGGGAGAGAGATGACATGAGTTAATCTTGAGTTAAGAGATTTAACCATATCAGACTCCGAGTGATATATTTCGACTCTCAAATTTGAATAACTCGTCCACTTAATTCCTAATCCCAACCAACCTTGTTATATTATCAAAGTGGCACGTATAGAATGATCCCAATCCTAAGTTAGCACCTCACAAGGAGGGGGGGTGTCCTCGTTACCCCTCCATTACGCATTCACCTCTTAACTAGGTCATGTACGTCCTCACTACCCCCTTAATTTTCTTCGGAGTGGATGAATCTTCTAGTGCGGACCCTCAAAGGAGAAGACTTTAGACTTACTTATAATATTTGTAATTTCTAATATATAATTTTTTGAGCCCTCTTCTTATGTCTCTACATTAATCTTCTCAGCAAATGTGAGATTTAGACCGGGGTTCTCACTGACGATGTCTGAGGGCGACGGGAGTTTTATCATTTTTTGATGATAAAAAATACTCAAAGAAAAAGACGTGAATATTATTTATAAATATATTCGCATATTTATAATTTCTCATGTGAGATCTTTTGAGTCTATTTCTTTAGACCTCTACCAGAGCCCAGACGCAGAGGGTCCGCTCTCCCACAGGTTCTTCCTCTCATGTACCTGCTCGCCGCCGGTGTGGACTACGTACGGTGGTGGGGAGGAAACCTTTTGGCCTACGGCATCGGCGGCGCCGGGTTTCAACAACAACGACTACGCCCATTCAAACTGTATTCAAACCTCAATCCAGTATAATATGGGGGGGAAGAAGTCGGCGCAGAGAGAGAGAGAGAGAGCCCACCACCCTTTTCCGTCCATTTTCCAGCTATAAAGGTAGCTCAACATCTTCATCTCCTCCTTCTCCTCCATATGTATCCCCACCGCCAAGGCACAGCTTTTGCGCGCAGTTCTCATCTGCATTGCCCACGGCCCCTCGACGGTGCTGCATGCTGTGGTTCAAAACTTCAAATATGACGTCCTTTCGGAGATGGGTCTTCCTACTTCTGCTCCTGCAGCTCCTCCTCCTCCTCCACAGGCCGGCGGTGGCGGGTCGGCCAGTAAGATTATTAATCCTGCAGGGGACGTCGGCGCCGGCCTCTACTCCAGAGGAGACGACGACGTCGCAGCTTCTACAGCTGGTGGCGGCTCTGCCCAAGGGGAAGCCGAGGCCGTCCCGCTCGTCGGGTTGCACCCACCACGTCACGGCGTTGCACCGGTGCCCCCTGAGGGCCAGCCGCCGGGCTGGGGCTTCTTCCCTGGCAGCGGCGGCGCCCGCCCGCAAAGGGAGGAATAAATAGTGTAGACGGCCATGCATGGGATCAAGAAGACCATATTGGAAGCCCTCCCGGAAGCTCGATCTTCTAGCAAGTAGCCAGTGGCTTCGATCATTTCCCTAGAAGACGCGAAAACTTGGCATCCAGTTCTGACGCTGTTGCAAGGTGATCTGGAGGAGAGAGGACGCAGAGATCTTCTTTCTCAAGTTTTGTCTCATTTTGCACTCTTTGTTTTTTTTTCCCTCATTCTTTCTGGTTCTCCGTAGAGCGAATAAAGATGTGACATTCGCACCCAACAGGCCAGGTGTGGATTATTCTCTCTCTTCAATATCCTTTTTTTTTGTCCCCTCCTGATTCAGGGAATCATGTATAGGATCGCACAAGTTTGCTAACGTCCGCATCCATGTACGTACGTAGTCTTCTTCAGATGATCAGCTCATCTGTTCTGTTACATGACAATTAAAAACGAGTTGTTCAATAATATATATGTTTCTAATTATTTTTTGGTAAAACAGGAACATGTTATTTATTGAGCACTAATATTCCACCACGAAGTCATCGATCGCCCCTCGCCGGTGACGGAGTGGACATCATCCCCCTTTGTAAGGGGGAGCTTTCGAGTTCAATACTAAGTTCTCTCTCCCCGTTAAAAAGAATTATCTATCAAAAAAAATATCTCAACACAGATAAAAATGGACGCGAACCCTTCGCTACAAGAAAAGACGGAGTTTTCGACGGCTCTAATCCGTCGAAAATCTGTCGAAATTTGTGTCAGAAAGTTTCTCTGAATTTTTAATTTGTGGCGCCAAATGTTCCGACGGATTTAATTCCGTTCGAATATTCGTCAAAAATTTCGACAGGTTTTCCAACATATATTTATATATCAAAAATATCGATGCAATATCCGATAAAATTTAATCCGTACAAAATTACGACATATATTCTGACGAAAATAAATTCGTCAACAAATTTCATAAATAATACCGCTTTTTCTTGTAGTGCTCGTCCTTCCTTCTAATAATACTCGGCATCCGCTGCCTCTTTTCTTGCATGCCCCGTTCCATCTTACTGAGGATATTTTCATTGAAAGATGGCATGCAGCAAACAAGAATACGATCTTTTGACATGTGGGGTTTGAAGGGAAGAGAGAGTGGACATGGCAGGTTTGCAAGTTGAGTGAAGGAGAAGACCTATGAAGCTAGGTGTGGGAATTGAAAGAGGTGTTAGAGTCTAAGTGGGGCGTTAATTAGGAAATGAGATGAAGATTAGAGGAAGAGGATGGGAGATGTAGGATGGTGGCTGCTGAGATGTTCTGTGAAGGAGCGAGGGAGAATATACAGTGGTTACATGGACTTAACAACAACAAAGTTAAATGGGATGAAAAAGTTTTAGGGTATATCGGTGTGGACGATCTTCACCCTATAAGTAAGGGCCCAAATAAAATTTTTACAACTTAATTTGGAAGGGAAGAGGAATTACCGTGTCTTTTATCAAATGAGCATATTAGACAAAATTATGAAATAAGCCAAGAAAAGAACCGCGGAAAGTTTTAAGGTCACGTTTGATAACGGGTTAATCTCGGGTAGGATAATTTAATCGGGTCGAGTGAATTATTTTTATTTAACATATTTTTTCTTAATCGAAATCGGATAAGATTAAAATAAATTAACTCGTTCTTATAAAATAGGTGGAGTGACCTACTCAAGATCGATTAGAATTAGAGGTCGGATGAGTCATCTCAAATAAGTCGTCCCTCTCAAATCTATTTCATTATCAAACTCACCCTTGAGTTCAATTTCACGACTATTTTACACAAGGATGTCGGGTTCCACCCAATCCATGTTGGTCAAAAAGGACTGGTTTGAAACCTTTCCTCATTTTCTTGAAGCCCACACGGAGTTCGAAGTTCTTCCTGTTCTTCTAACCAGTGGTCAACTCAAGCACTTGTTAGAGAACTGTTCTTATCTATTTGTTTTCATTTGTGTGTTAACTACACGTGGAAGCATTTAGCTGGGCCACTTTAAAATTGGATGCGTCTTACCCTACTCTTTTGACTCCACCTCCCAGCTCGGATCACAGTTGTATGAACGTAGACCTTCCATGACGAGACGTAATCAATTACGGATGGGTCATGCTTTCGTGTCGGCATATTGTACCGGCTGTTTTTTATTATGAATTTTTTATATAAATATCGTTCTAAATATTAATTATATCAAATATATCTTTCATGTAAACATATTATCAACAATATCTTTCATTTAATCTTAAATATTGTAGTTATACCCCTATCATAACCTTCGTTGGTTTAATTAACTTGGGTTAAACGTGAGTTAATTAACGGTAAAATTATTAGTCTATCTTCAGGTTACCTCTCTCTCTCCCCGAAGGAAACCCTAACGGGTGGGAGTGAGTAGCGTCGCCGACTACGAGGTGGGGGGAGAGGAGGAGGGGGCATCAGCGGTGAGGGGGTGGGGGCGGAGCAGTAAGGAGGGTGGAGGAGGGGGAGAGGGGGCGTCGGCGGTGAGGGGATGGGGATGGAGCAACAGGGAAGGAGGTAGGGGAGAGGGGGAGGGGGCGTCGACGGTGAGGGGGTGGAGCAGCGCGAGGAGGGCGACAAAGGGGGAGAAGGGCCGGGAGGGCACGCCGAACGTGAGGGGGTGGAGTAGCAGGGAGGGCGACAGAGAGTAGCGTTGTCGATTGCGAGGTGGGGGGAGAGGGGGAGGGGACACCGACGGTGAGAGGGTGGGGTTGAGCAGTACAGAGGGCGGCAAAGAGCAGCGTCACTGGCTGCGAGGTGGGGGCAGAGAGGGAGGGGACCACCAATGGTGAGGGGACCGCACCACCGCCGCCGATCGCTCGAAGACATCGCTGCTGCTGGACGTCACTACTACTAAGTAGATGTAGAGTAGATGTATCTGTTGTTGGCTCTACTCGCACATCTCTCTCTCTCTCTCTCTCTCTCTCTCTCTCTCTCTCTCACTGTGCAACGGGGGGTGGGGGTTGCATCACCCACCGACGATGGTAGTGGTGGTGGTGGGGTGGCCTCGTCGGAGGTGGGAGGGGGAGTGGGTGGGGGAGGGAGGGCGATCTCTCTCTCTCTCTCTCTTTCTCTCACGATGGTTTCTTAGTAAGGGTATTTTAGGTATTTCACTACACCTAACGATGGTATATATGATATATTCTACAAAATATTTACCTCTCGTTGATAACATTAAATCACAAAGGTATAACCACAACATTTAAAATTAAATGGATGATATTTTTGATTATATGTTCAAATGAGAGGTATATTTGACATAACCGATATTTAGAGAGATATTTACATAAAAAACTATTTTATTATTGGTACAAGTTTTAAGAATTTGTTGTAATATCTAACTCTTGTCTACTCACTAAAAGATCTATAAGGATAGTCAAAATAATGTATAGATAAATATGAGAAATTGGCAGAATGTTTGAATGTAAAATACCCTTGAAATGGCAAACTATATGGCTGATTTCTATCTGGAGCATCTATTAGAATAGAAAAAGAGGGATGAAATATTATGATTGTGGTCAAACTTTGACTAATGTGAAAAAGTTGATACTCCATTAATTTGTATCTTTGTAGAATAGTAAAAATGAGATTGTTGGAGAAAGTTTTACTAATGCGACTATCTAAAAATAGTTATAATCGTTCATACTTGGTACTTTTCACCATGAAAGTAGAAATCAAAAGAGAGCTTAAGCAAAAAAATTTGTCAGAGACACTCAAAAGTGAGAATAGTTTTCTGTATTGGACACTTGGGGTGAGGATTATATTTAGAATAAATGAGATTAATTAAGGCCCAATGTTTTGAGTTAGAATGCTGATTGAAAGGGTATATTAATCTAATTATTTCTAACTGTAGCTCCCAAGTAACAGACAAAGATGGATGGGATAGTTCGTTTTCACCGTATCTAAACATCTTTCTACAACACAAAAAACTTGCAAAGATTGAAACTTTTTTGTATCCCAACTGAGAGAAATCAAACCAAGAGTTAAATGTGATATACAAGGTCAAATTTTCTTCACTACACTTCTTATTGTTGAAGATAGACATTTATTGACAAAAAAAAAAGATTTATGATGGAATATGCAAACAATTTGAGCTTTTGTAAGGGTATACACAGGACTCATAAAGTTAGCTCACCTAGGGTTTATCAAATCGGTCCCGTACGCTACGTAGTGCATGTTTCGGACCATACCGGTCGAAGATCGGTATGACCGACACGTGATACGCAACTAATACAGTATTTATATTCAATTAAATATAATATATTTTATTTTATGTTCAATTAATTTTGATAGGTAAATTGATTGATGCACTTCTTTGCAGCGGTTTATCATGGGTTTGAAACTCACCGGGAGCATGTTTTTTTTTTTCAAATTTTCATTTCTTTTTAAGGAAAGGGTCAAAATTGGATGCCATTTATGAGATTCAAACCGTGAATCTCACGGTTGCACACGTGACCCTCTAACCAACCAAGTCACAAATGATTTCAACATATAATTTATTACACTAAATCATGGTTTGCCGACTCGGCCTGACTTGGGCCGACTCGGACGTACCGTACCGTATCAGGACAAACCCGGTACACTACGGATCACCCTCAGGATCGGCTGAGTCGGGCCGAGTCACAGTGAGAGAGAGATAGAGGAGGGGGAGAGGGGGAGAGAGAGGGCCGAGTCAGACAGAGTCGGATGCGAGTCGGATGTGACTCGGGTGTACCGTACCAGATCAGGAGGATCCCGATCCGGTACGGATCAGCGAGTCGACGAACCTTGCACTAAATATGGATGCCATTTATGAGATTCAAATCGGGAATCTCACGGTTGCACACGTGACCCTCTAACCAATTAAATCACAAATGATTTCAACACATAATTTATTACACTAAATATTTATTATATTGTTGACACACTACGGTGTAATATGATACAGTGCCGTATCGTACCGTACCAATAAAATAGACCGATATGATCAAGCCATCAAACCTTGAGTTCACCTGAACATTTGCTTACTAAATTAGCTCACTGTAGTGTTTTTCTTCTATAGAGTAATGGTATACATCTAGGGGCCGTTTGGTACGGGGTTAGAGCGGGGATATCCTCGCTCTAACCCCGTTCTACGTTTGGTGTGGCTAAAATGGGCGGGGATAACCCGAGTTAAAGAAAATAAGGTTAACTCCAATTTTAGGGTTAGAAACGGGGATAAGTCATTCTAACCTTTTGTTGGAATGACTTATCCCCATTTTTCTAACCCCATTTCACCTATTGTGTACCAAATGTACATGAGAATATGACTAGACATAAATTATCCTAGAATGACTTACACATATTCTCCTCAAAATTTATCCCGATACCAAACGTCACCCTAAGGTTATGTTTGGTATCGGGATAAAGGGTGATGAGAATAGGAGTAAGTCATTCTAGGTTAATTTATTCCTATTCTTATTCTCGTATGCGTTTGGTATGCGAGATGATAAATATGTGTGTATTTGATGGAAATCTCAGTTCAAGATTCAAAATTCACGAGCTTTGTGGGTTTGATGAGATCGACAGTTTACACAAAATCTGAGCTGAACCTTCTCCGAGTCAGGAAGTTTGACGGAACAAGCATCTCCGAGTGATCGGCAAGCAGCTTCATCAACAAATGCAATCAAATGGGCCATTCCATGCTAATCGTCTCATTTTATTGGGCCGTATACATGGGCCTAATGGGTCATCTCTATGAAATTTTATTCACAATAAAAGAGTCTTATTATGTATTTTAGTCTTTCGGTGTCTTTAAGTATTCCTAGGGAATCATGATAAGAAGGTATTAAGTGTTAAGGAGTCTTATTATGTATTTTGATGTTTCCGATAGGGTGTCTTTTAGTATTCCTAGGAAGTCATGATACTAAGTGGTAAGTGTCTCTTAATCTTCCTTGTATGCCTATATAAGAGTCTTGTATCCCACGGTGGAAAAACAGTGAATGAAGATCTATTTTTGGAACCCATGTGAGTCCCACGTAGGGGGACCTTTCCCCTCCCTTATCTTCTTCCCTTCACCCCCCTGCAATTCCCATGGCCGCTAGTGCCTTTTCTTCCTTCCCTCTCCACGGGTGCGATGCCCACTTCTTCCCTTCCTCAACCACGGGTGAGTGATGCCCTTCGTCTAATTCTCTCTCTCTCTCTCTCTCTCTCTATCTCTCTCCAATTCTCTCTCATCCCCACCCCAAATTCGGAATCCACTCTCTCTCCTCTCTTTCACCTCTAATTAAGACCCCTCCCCCTTCCCTATACCCCTCATTTAAGTCCCCTCCCCTCCCCTAGGTAGAACTCCCACTCCCTAGGCATTCTCTCCCCTTCCCCACACAACCTTTCGTCTTCCCAGGCACCCTTTCATCTCCCCAAGGCCCAATTTCGAATTTGGGTGTTCCCTCCTCTCTCTCTCACCACCCCATTACCTCCCCACCTCCCAAAAGCACCCCCCTGCAACCCCAGCCACGTCCATCCCCCCCCCCCTCCCTTAACCCAAACCCACAAATCCCTTCCATCCCCCTTAATCCCCCCTCCTCAATCAGCTCCATTCGCAGGCAGAAATCAAGCCCGAGTTGCAGTCGATATTGGGAGCAGTTCCAGGCAGAATCGGCTTCCGGGTTCTTCATCAAAAACGTACGTTGGCGAGTCTTCTGACCAGGCGAGGTGGAATCGTCCTCTTCCGAGTTCGTGAGCATCGGCAGTGGCCAATCTCCCACGACTGCGCAGGAGGCTCCTGAACCCGACCAGAAGCTGAGGAAGACCACCACCACGCCCAACCCTGACGGAATCCGACTCCGAGCTGTTCAGCAAAGTTCCTCCCCTCTCTGTCAGCTCTCAGGAACAGAAGGCGGTTCGTCGATCGGAGCTCAAGGTGTGAAGTTATCAATTTCCTACCACTGTTGGGTCATTCTGTCCACCGATCCCCTCCTCCGACCCGTCCCCACTCAACGGGACCTGCACGTCCACACCGACATCCGACTGAGGCGAGACCAGTGCCGCTGGAAAGTAGTCGTCCCCACGATTCCAACGCCACCTGCTGCGCACCAAACGGAGTTCGGGATTGCTCGTGGTGTCCATGTCAAGCCGCTGTTCAGAAGCTGCCCCTGCACAGAACCAGAACGGGGTCCCCGCTCAGTCGTCCGTGGCGACCAGGTTCGGGCGGAACCAAAATTCAGAAAAATTGTGCTGCATCCCTACCCTGTTACGAAGCCAACGGCACCAACCGCGTCTCCGGCAAAATTCCAGAGTGCGATCTACAGCCACTTCAACAGCTGCTGGTCACAGATTCCAGAACCGGGCTGATAAAAGAATTTGGAGAAATATGAAAGAAGAGTCAGTTTTATGCCCGACGTTAATTCGTTTCACATCAAGTGGTATCAGAGCTTAGGGAATCGGGCCGTCCCATCGGACCGAGATCCTGAGCTTTGAGGTTCGAGGTCGAACCTCCTCCAAGCGGAGGAGTATGATGGAAATCTCAGTTCAAGATTCAAAATTCACGAGCTTTGTGGGTTTGATGAGATCGACAGTTTACACAAAATCTGAGCTGAACCTTCTCCGAGTCAGGAAGTTTGACGGAACAAGCATCTCCGAGTGATCGGCAAGCAGCTTCATCAACAAATGCAATCAAATGGGCCATTCCATGCTAATCGTCTCATTTTATTGGGCCGTATACATGGGCCTAATGGGTCATCTCTATGAAATTTTATTCACAATAAAAGAGTCTTATTATGTATTTTAGTCTTTCGGTGTCTTTAAGTATTCCTAGGGAATCATGATAAGAAGGTATTAAGTGTTAAGGAGTCTTATTATGTATTTTGATGTTTCCGATAGGGTGTCTTTTAGTATTCCTAGGAAGTCATGATACTAAGTGGTAAGTGTCTCTTAATCTTCCTTGTATGCCTATATAAGAGTCTTGTATCCCACGGTGGAAAAACAGTGAATGAAGATCTATTTTTGGAACCCATGTGAGTCCCACGTAGGGGGACCTTTCCCCCTCCCTTATCTTCTTCCCTTCACCCCCCTGCAATTCCCATGGCCGCTAGTGCCTTTTCTTCCTTCCCTCTCCACGGGTGCGATGCCCACTTCTTCCCTTCCTCAACCACGGGTGAGTGATGCCCTTCGTCTAATTCTCTCTCTCTCTCTCTCTCTCTCTATCTCTCTCCAATTCTCTCTCATCCCCACCCCAAATTCGGAATCCACTCTCTCTCCTCTCTTTCACCTCTAATTAAGACCCCTCCCCCTTCCCTATACCCCTCATTTAAGTCCCCTCCCCTCCCCTAGGTAGAACTCCCACTCCCTAGGCATTCTCTCCCCTTCCCCACACAACCTTTCGTCTTCCCAGGCACCCTTTCATCTCCCCAAGGCCCAATTTCGAATTTGGGTGTTCCCTCCTCTCTCTCTCACCACCCCATTACCTCCCCACCTCCCAAAAGCACCCCCCTGCAACCCCAGCCACGTCCATCCCCCCCCCCCCTCCCTTAACCCAAACCCACAAATCCCTTCCATCCCCCTTAATCCCCCCTCCTCAATCAGCTCCATTCGCAGGCAGAAATCAAGCCCGAGTTGCAGTTGATATTGGGAGCAGTTCCAGGCAGAATCGGCTTCCGGGTTCTTCATCAAAAACGTACGTTGGCGAGTCTTCTGACCAGGCGAGGTGGAATCGTCCTCTTCCGAGTTCGTGAGCATCGGCAGTGGCCAATCTCCCACGACTGCGCAGGAGGCTCCTGAACCCGACCAGAAGCTGAGGAAGACCACCACCACGCCCAACCCTGACGGAATCCGACTCCGAGCTGTTCAGCAAAGTTCCTCCCCTCTCTGTCAGCTCTCAGGAACAGAAGGCGGTTCGTCGATCGGAGCTCAAGGTGTGAAGTTATCAATTTCCTACCACTGTTGGGTCATTCTGTCCACCGATCCCCTCCTCCGACCCGTCCCCACTCAACGGGACCTGCACGTCCACACCGACATCCGACTGAGGCGAGACCAGTGCCGCTGGAAAGTAGTCGTCCCCACGATTCCAACGCCACCTGCTGCGCACCAAACGGAGTTCGGGATTGCTCGTGGTGTCCATGTCAAGCCGCTGTTCAGAAGCTGCCCCTGCACAGAACCAGAACGGGGTCCCCGCTCAGTCGTCCGTGGCGACCAGGTTCGGGCGGAACCAAAATTCAGAAAAATTGTGCTGCATCCCTACCCTGTTACGAAGCCAACGGCACCAACCGCGTCTCCGGCAAAATTCCAGAGTGCGATCTACAGCCACTTCAACAGCTGCTGGTCACAGATTCCAGAACCGGGCTGATAAAAGAATTTGGAGAAATATGAAAGAAGAGTCAGTTTTATGCCCGACGTTAATTCGTTTCACATCAGTATTCCTATTACTCGTTCGGTAAAAAATAAGGATAAGAATGAGAATGGGGGTATAAATAGACAATTTTGTCCTTGTTATCTTGGGTCAAAATCTGCAACATTATTCTTCATTTGGTAGGGATTAAGATGACTTAAATAAATTTTTTACAAATCTTCAACTTATACTTAATAAATATTAACAAATATGATTATCACTAATGACAAACCTAATTAAATTTACATAATGATTGTGATTAGATAAATTATGATCATCATAAATATAATTATTAAGACATTTTACTTTATTTATAATACTAATTAATGTCCATGATATCTTAATCATGATTATTAATATTGGTAAATTTTATATTCAGATAAAAGAAGAAAAATAATAAAAAAAGATGATTTGTATGTTTATTCCCTTCTATTAATGAAACTAGTTAAAAAATATTTTTATTAATCTATCTTTAAATTAACAATGTGCAAAAATTACGTTGGAACAACTACCAACCCCTGCACACACACACACACAAAATTGGTACGTAATCTCTCCTAAACACACACACACTGAACACACACATGTCGACTGTGTCCCCTGCACACACACACACACACACACACACTTAGTTGGTACGAGTGACTGAACACACACACACACACTCGGCTGCGTCCCCTACACACACACACACACACAGACACACACACACACACTCAGCTGGCACACACACTGAACACACACACACACACACACACACACACTCAACTGGCACACACACTGAACACACACACACACACTCGGATGTGTCCCGTGCACACACACACACACACACACACACAATTGGTAGGTAGTCTCCCCTGAACACACACACACACTCGGCTGCGTCCCCTGCACACACACACACACACTGCTGTAGGTAGTCTCCCCTGAACACACACACACTGTTGTGTCCCCTGCACACACACACTCAGCTGGCACACACACTGAACACACACACAGAGACACACACACACTCGGCTGTGTCCCGTGCACACACACACACACAATTGGTAGGTAGTCTCCCCTGAACACACACACATGAGATAATACAAGCTGCCGGATGTGTCCCCTGCACACACACACACACACACACTGTTGTAGGTAGTCTCCCCTGAACACACACACATTGAACACACACACACTGTTGTAGGTAGTCTCCCCTGAACACACACACATTGAACACACACACACACACACACACACACACACACACACTCAATGCAAAGTATGGCTACCAACTAAAGGGCGAGGTAAATGATAATAATTAAAAGAGCTTTATAAAAAGTTAATCGTACATTGCAAGTTTCATGTGGACATATCCTCACATATGATAATAATAACTAAATCCATATCACTTTTCGTTACATAATTTCAATTGCTCAAATTTTCCCAACAAAATATCACATAGCTTCATAGTTCGATCGGCTGCAAATTTCTCCATCTCGATTGTTCTTCTTGAATCTTCAACCAATGCATGTTCTTCAATCTGTGCTCCTGTTGTAGCTATGTTAGATGTCCCCTGGTTCGACCTCTTTGCCTGTAAGATGTGTACGATATATTCATAAATTATAACATTGAATGCAAAATATATAAAAGAAAATGATAAGAGTAAAGAAGTGAGGCTCAGAACAACATGAGATAATAAAATCACATGGACAATGTTCCATCATATTATTTGGGTGGAGTTGTTAGTCCTTCCAACCAATCATCATTGCCTCATATATACCTGATATGACCAACCAAAGTTTGACATTGGGAATGAGCATAATATGGCTGCCAAAGTTTTGAGGTTGGGAAGGAGCATATTATGGCTGTGTCCCCTGCACACACACACACTCGGCTCCTTCCACTGCACACACACACACACACACACACACACACACACACACACACACACACACACACAATTGGTAGGTAGTCTCCCCTGAACACACACACATGAGATAATACAACCTGTTGGTAGGTAGTCTCTTGCACACACACACACACACTGCTGTAGGTAGTCTCCCCTGAACACACACGCACTGAACACACACGCACACACACTCGGCTGTGTCCCCTACACACAGACACACACACACACACACACACACTCAAAGTAAAGTATGACTGCCAACCAAAGTTTCACTCATGTATACCTGATATGACCAACCAATGTTTGGTATTGGGAAGGAGTATAATATGGCTGCCAAAGTTTTGAGGTTGGAAATTGAGGTTGGGAAGGAGTATAATATGGCTGACAAAGTTTGAGGTTGGGAATGGAGGTTGGGAAGGAGCATAATATGGCTTCCAAAGTTTGAGGATGGGAAGGAGCATATTATGACTGTGTTTCCTGCACACACACACACTGAACACACACACACACTTAAAGCAAAGTATGGCTGTCAACCGAAGTTTCACTCATGTATACCTGATATGACCAACCAATGTTTGGTATTGGGAATGAGCATAATATGGCTGCCAAAGTTTTGAGGTTGGGAATGAGCATAATATGGCTGACGAAGTTTGAGGTTGGGAAGAAGCATATTATGGATGTGTTTCTTGCACACACACACACACACACACACACACACAATTGGTAGGCCATGAACACACACAGATGAGATAATACAAGCTGTCGGCTGTGTCCCCTGCACACACACACACACACACACACACACACACACACACACACACACTGCTGTAGGTAGTCTCCCCTGAACACACACACACACACTCTGCTGTAGGTAGTCTCCCCTGAACACACACACACACACTCGGCTGTGTCCCCTGCACACACACACTCAAGTATGGCTGCCAACCAAAGTTTGACTCATGTATACCTGAAATTGTGAAAGTACAATAAAAAATAGATCAGGTTATTTTGTTCCTTACTAAACTTTGAATTAAAGAGGACAGGTGACTAAATTAAATTGAACAACTCATGCATTTGCATCACACACTAGGCTGTATAAAACAAAAAACACATGCAGTTGACATTTCTTTCATTCATTGATACGTCAACGATAAGAGAAATATGTATACCGTTGACATTTCTTCCACCCATTTGAAGAAGCCACAACCTGAAGTTATCTTTGCAGCCTGCACATATATCGAAATAAAGAAAAATTACGTACAATTGATATGGAAGATATAAATAATAATCATATTACAATGTTTATCACAAAACATACCTTGGATTCTGGGCATACATAAAAAACGTTCCCTTTATTTTTGGTAGTATTTGAAGTACGCCTTCTGCATGGGCCTTTGTCACAAGGACATAATAATAATTTATCCACCCACATGAAGAATCGACATAGTTTATCATTCGCAAGCTGTGAACACGTATATAAAAGAAACTGATATACATAGCCCATACACAGACATAATGTGTTGCAAAGATTGCAAAGTAAGAATAACATACGTCAAGTGGACAGCAATAATAGGGACGTTGTGGATTTCTACTGCTCTGAGATATCTTGACAACACATTCCCCCTTGCCGCATTCACATTTAATACGATCATATTTACCAACACCTATTGAATCCATTTTCACGATGCCCTGAAACATAACTATGCACATTAATAATTTATGACGTGCGTGCTTGTGCTCAGATCAAATATTTTTTCATTGAGGTACAAATGTTACAGTCGCATATCAAAGCCACTGTAGTAAATCATGCAAAAGTAGGGGTACACCATAGGTCGTCAAACCTACTAGTTGTGTGAAATACAAGGCACTGCAGTAAATCACATCATAAGTAGGGGTAGACCATGGGCCGCCAAACCTACTAGTTGTGTGAACTACAAGCAGGGCAGTGAAATCACATCATAAGTAGGGGTAGATCATATGCCCCCAAACCTACTAGTTGTATGAAATACAAGAAGGGCAGTGAAATGAGATGCCCCCACAGTACCCCTCATCACATATATGCTCCTTCCCATCATCATTGCCCATCCTACTAGAGTTGATGTCCATGAACCTGTAGAAAATAATTTGTTAATTACCCAAAGCATGAATTATGAACATGCAGATAATACTACTAAAATAATTCAAAGTACAGTTTTTTGATCGCCTATAAACCATCATGCAAGAAATGTGCAATGTAGCGAGTTTTGGCCCACATAAGACTACCCCTAGTTGAGACAAGATGCTCCAAAAAAATTATATGAGGGTACTAAACAAAATATCAACGTCACGTTCGTATGTAAAGTCAGGGGAGGGGGGGGAGAAGAGGATGCCAATCCACGATCACATGCATATCTAAAGAAATGTTAAGGAAATTATGTTACAACATCTGAAGTGTTTAAGGACGTAAGTAACAGTACAAATCAACTGTTCGATTACACAACACAACCAATGTCCAATTTAAAAAAACAACCAACACATAAATTTCATTCATCATTTGTGGCTCCCATATGACGACGCCTGCAATACATAAGATATATGCTTACAATAAATGGATGTTGAATGAAATGAAATGAAATGAAACTGACTATAACTTGGGTTTTAAGAGAATACCCTCGTGCCGCATGGTGGGCCCAAAGGCGAGTGGCTATACGTTCCTGAAATCTGTCTCCTCTAACAACCACAGACCTATTGAGATTCTCCTCTTCTTCGACCTCCTCATCCCCTGCAGTGTTTATGTCATCCTCTCCTTGTTGGAAGATAAAATCAAGCCCATGCTTCTTTCTAATGAAGTTATGGAGTACACAGCATGCCATAGCAATCCTGACTTGTGTCTTAATTGGATAACTTCGACGTTTCACTAGAATTGTGAAACGTGACTTCAATACACCAAAAGCACGCTCAACGCAATTGCGTAGTTGGGCATGCCTATGATTGAACAAGTCCTCATTGTTCCTATGATTAACCCTGGTCCTATTAGATCTGTACTCAGAAAGATGATACCTTGTGCCACGGTATGGCGCTAGGAAATTGGGGGTGTTAGCGTACCCTACATCAACCAAGAAGTATTTCCCTACGAGAACGGATTGTGAGTAACAGTGTGGAAGATAGTACAGAAGGACACTCTATGAAAGGAGTAAACTATACCTTCAGGAACAGTAAATCAACCTTTCTCAATGGCCCATCTCAGTACTTTCATATCTGCAACTGATCCTTCCCAACCGACAACAACATAAGTAAAGATAAGATCAAGATTCACACAACCCAACACATTTTGGGATGTTTCACCCTTCCGATTTCGATAACGAGATTGGTCGACCGTTGGCACCTTTGCAGCAATATGTGTCCCATCAATCGCACCTATTATATTATAAAAGAGAAACAAACTAATAAGCGTTGATAACTAATGAACAATAACTATGAATCAATAATTAATGATTATAAACCACACCACCTTGAAGAATTGATAGAATTTTGGATCATGCCTTGTTTTTGGATGAACTGGCTCTTCACCTGTGGGTTTCTTAATGCATTCATGACGCATGGATAACACTGCCATGAGTACATTGTTAAAATGTCGGTTGATGGTCTCACCTGAATGTTGGAACCATTCCCTGAGTAACCTATTACCAACTCCATGTCCAACCTCGAGAAGGAAGATAGCAAACTTCTCAGTAGCCGACATATTCTTGGTGTCTTTCAATACACCCTTTTCCATTAATGTATCCCTTAATCTTAAGAATAGAGAATGCTGCACTCGAAAGCTAGAGTAGGATCTGCCTACATGACCGGCCATTAATTGTTTAACCCACCTATGTCCTCGACCGACATCTGTGTGCATTAACGGCCTAGAGATACAGGTATGAGCCGACATCATTTGAAGGACAACTACATGCTCAACTTCCTCCCAATACTCCTCCTCCTCCGTCATAAACTTAATAAGGAGATCAAGTGACGGGCCAGCATGAGCAGTTTGAGAATCCATTGGTAATGCAAAGGTTACAAATCCTATATGAAAGAAAGAGCATGTATTAAAGTATGCATGAGTATATCATCGCACAATTCATGTAAATGAAACATAGCCAATCGTATTCACATTCCACTAAATAAGAGCTAGAAATAACAAATGTAGGAGATTACAAGTAAAGGTTAAAAAGGATACAGAGATCTATGAATAATAGCATAGACGGCTTAATATCCATCCGAGCTTTAACTCTTCTGGGAGAGCCAAGAAGATGCAACGGTCCTCGACACACTTGATAATCTCCATCACTCTGAACATGCCTTCCTCAGGAAGTCCAGATAACTTCAAGAGGGCATCAATTGCCAGATCTATTGGTGGAGTAGATTTCTTCTGTAATTCTAACATCTCCCTTTGTAAGCTTAACCTTTCCTCACCTAAACTAACCAATTTGTCAATTGATTGTTCATTAGCCACAGATGCTCGCTTCCTCTTCCTATTTACATTACTACATGAATGCATGTTCTTAGATGATGGTGGCACATCTTGGGTTGCCTCAAAATTAGGTGTGCCCATTTGTGATTGTTGCTGAATATTTTCTGGGTTTTCCGTGTCATTAAAAATACTAGTTATGTTAAATTCATCTTCCACATTATGCTGCTCATCACCATTGTCGCTTCGCTGGTCAAGATAAGAGATTCCTTCATTACATGCAGCGTCATCCCCTCGAGCCATAGAAGTAGAGCAGATGAATTCCATTTGATCAAAAACTAAGAACGGCTTCCCTTGGATTGCTCTGTATTCTTTATTCATCTACGTGTGTGAAGTCACATGTTATTCATGTAATGGAATGTGAATATTATAATTGTATAATGTGTAATGGGTATGCTACCTACCGATATGAACTCCTCCCAACTTTCCACAGTACCCGGGAGTGGCATTTTTTTTTCATCATCCCAACCCCAGCCCGATCGATTCTTTAGACTAACAATTAGATAGTACCTCTTTTTCAAATTTTTAAACCGATTTTTCAGATTTTCCAACGAATATGCTAACTTGGTCAACTCGTTGAATTTCTTTACCGTATTTCTCCATGCATCTTTTGTGAAGTTTTCATTGACAAAACCATCATTATTAGTCTCGTGCTCAGCGAGGAGGTCAACAATACACATATTTGCTTCGTTGCTCCAATTTGCCACCCTACTCTTCGGATCTTTCAATCCACTCATACTTATTTAGAGAAACAATAAAAATCATTAGGAAATTACAACTGAGAGTAATCCATGCCCCAAAGATAATTGAGAATAAATTATCATGAATGCTAGTATATAAAAATCATCACATTTGATAAAGATAATAAAAAGAATAATTAAATCGGACGTTTATCACATGCAATTAATCATAGAGTTTGAATTACCTGAAGGGAAAGGAGTAGTGTGCAAGCCAATGAATTAAGGAGTCGTCTGCACAGCAAAATGAGAAGGAGCCGTCGACAGCAAAAGGGAAGGAGCAGTCGATAGCGTATGGTATAATATAAACAATCGCCAACTTTGGTTGGCAGCCATACTTTGCTACTGCTGTGTGTGTGTGTAATATCCCGGACCTTTCGGATCCTTCTTCGTGGGTCCCGGATCTAGTTTTCGGAGCGTCTGGCTCCGTTGTGTCCGAAATTTTGTTTCGGACGTCTTTCGTGTTCGGATCGGCGCGATCCGGAGTTGTTTCGGAGGCCCGGAGGCGTTCCGCGGCTTTTCCGCGTGTGTTTTCCGATTCCCGGTGTGTGTTTCGGCTTTTTCTTCGGAAGCTCGCTGCGGGCAAACCGGGCGGTTCCCCCAGGCACGAGTGGTACCGTTGCGATCGGTGCGTTCCGAGGATTCCGGAAACGTATTTTTCTATTTTTCGGTATTTTTCCGAAAATTCGGATTTTCTATAAAGCCTAATCCTTTTTCTTTTCTTTTTCCCTTTTCTCTTTCTTCTTCCTCTTCCTCTCTCTCTCGCGACCGTGAGCCCTCCTCTCTCTCCCTCTCTCCCATTCGGACGCGGCGAGCCCCTCTCCGGCTACGGACGGCGGCGGGGCGACGGCGCGGACGCGTGGGCAACGGTGAGGCGATCTCGTGGGCGCGCGGCGAGCGTGGGAAGCGTGGAGAGTTCGTGAAGCTTCGAGCATTCTTCGTGATTCGTGATCGATCCGGCGGAGCATTCGCTCCATTGAGGTAGGGTGACGTTCCTTAGCCTCATGCCGATCTTTTCCGCGATTTATAGGCCGCGGGGAGGCCGAGAGGGGATCATTTGAGCGTTTTTTGGGTTTTTCCATGATTTGGGGAGAGCTCGCCCGATCTATGGATTCAATGCATGGATTCGTGTTTTGAGGGCCTAGAATCATGCTAGGGGTCCCCAGGGGTCTTCCCCTTTGTTTTCCCCCTCCTATGGAGGCATGGGGGCATGGTTAGAATTTTTGGGCGTTCTTACCGTTTTCGGCCGCGGACTGAGAACGCGATATACTCCAGTAGCGCGTTCTTGGAGGTCGCGCTGCCCCGACCGAGCGCGTTCATCGGAGAAGATGAACAGGAGGCGGTTCATGTCGCGCTATGGGGTCATAGCGCGATCATCCTTGTCGCGCTAGGAGGACCTAGCGCGATGGTCCTTGTCGCGCTAGGGTTCCCTAGCGCGACGGTCCTTGTCGCGCTAAGGAGACCTAGCGCGATCTTCCCTGTTGCGCTAGGGTCCCCTAGCGCGTTCTTCCGTGTCGCGCTAGGTATCCCTAGCGCGATTTGGCTGTTGTTGGGTGTTCCCCTTGGGCCGTGTGTGCGTCCCGGGCACCCCGTGGAGTTCCGTGACCGTGTCTTTGGTGTCCGGAGGTTCCGTTTGCCTTGGTCATGAGTTTGGCCGTGGGCGGTGAGTCCGTCTTTCTCCGACTGTGGCCACCGTGCGACGGGGCTGATGCGTGGGGTGATTCCCACACGTTGTCGGTTTCGGACGTTGTTTTCCGTTGACTCGAGAGTCTACTCCTTCAGTGACCCTCCACTAGTCGTAGCCCACCAGTACGAGGTGCTGGTCTCACCTGGTAGTGGTGTACGGGCACCCACCTTTCGAGACGGTTTGTGGACCGGTTACCGTAGGCCCCTCGTCGGTAGCCAGAGTCCGGCTACGGGGGAAAACCGGTTAGAGGACCAGACCTAGTGACGTAAGGTCTGTGTGTGCACACGTGGTTGGGGGCGGTTGGACCCACGTCGATGGGTGTGACCCCAGCTAGTTACTTGTTTGTGGTTACTTGTACGGTGTCTGCGCCTCGGGTAGGACCTACCACGTCAGGCGGTTCACCTGCGGTGCGGTGTAAGACGTCAGGGGACGCTACCGGCTGTGCTTCTAGTGGGTGGTACTCCTGTCGAGTACGGAGTGTCAGACTGTCAGTCGCGTGTTTCTGACCTTCGGATTTTACGGTTCGACCGTTGATTTCGGTCTTCTCGTACCGTGGCACGTGTGTCGGTTTGCGTGCCGTAGGGTCTAGTTCTGTAGAGTACATGGCTTTCCTTTCCGAGGTACTTTCCTACCGCTAGAGTAGTGGTTTCTCGTTTTACGAGGTAGGGTTCGAGTGATCCCTACTGAGTCTTGTTCTGAGACTCATTCCCTGCATGTTTTCACCGTGTTTCAGGTGAGGCGCCACCTTCGGGGAGCGCGTCAGGAGCGCAGCGTGGTGCGGGTGCCCAGAGGTAGTGCCAGAGGTCAGAGCTGGGGTATGCCCCGTGTAGCTGTACTAGTCGTGGACTGCTGTTATTGTTGTTCTTTATTGTGGACCATGTAAATTGTTAATTTATTTCCTGCTTAATATTATAACTGTTTAATTTCTGTAATTATTTGTGATACTTGTGTAGTCCCCACACCATCCTTTTAACCCTTCCGAGTCTTCGGACTCGTGGGTGGCGGTACGAGTCTCGGGTTATCGGGCCTTCCCGGTAATCGGATTCTCGGGTCGTTACAGCTGGTATCAGAGCGCGGTTGTGGAATTACATGAGAATCATAGATAATTGTAGTGGTCCACTAGTCCACAACGATGATGTACATGTGACGCTGGCATTGGGCACCGCGTGTTTTATTCTGACATTGCCGTTTTCGTGTTTTCTGTCTCGTGCTTCAGGAGCGAGGATGGCGCCGAGGAGGAGTTCTCGCTCTCAGCAGGGGCAGTCGGCTGGAGGTCAGGAGATCCAGCAGGGGGTCCAGAGGGACCAGGAGGAGCATAGCAGAGTTCCGGGAGCTACCGAGGCCGCGGATGCTGCGAGAGCTCCGGGGGCCGAGGATTTCTTACGTGGCATGTACCATCTCATGTCTCAGCAGTTCGGCGGAGAGACTGCTGAGGGCTCGTCAGTCAGGGGTGGGCCAGGCCGAGCAGTGAGGGACTTCATGCAGTTCCATCCACCTTACTTTAGCGGCCAGGCAGACCCTGATGCGGCTCGTGATTGGCTTGATGAGATGGAGCGGGTGTTCAGTTCTGCGAAGAGTACTGCCGAGGATAGAGTGGTGTTGGCCTACAACCAGTTGCAGGGTACGGCTCGGAGGTGGTGGTCTTCCGAGTGGAAGACGTCCTTTCAGCTTCGTCCACTTGAGCAGGTCGAGTGGGGTGACTTTGTCAGTGCTTTCGAGCGTACGTACTGTCCAGACGTCGTTGCTACGCAGCGGATGCGGGAGTTTCTGGAGCTGGTGCAGGGTGACATGTCCGTGTTGCAGTACAGGGCCCGATTTGTCGAGCTGGGTAGGTATGCACCTCATATCATGGAGCATGAGAGGGTGAGGACCACGCAGTTTGTGCAGGGCTTGAGGCTGGAGCTGAGGCACCATTTGATCGCGAATGGGGCCACTGATCTAGAGACGGCGTCTCGTGTTGCGATTTCCTTGGAGATGGATATGCAGAGGACTCGAGGACCGATCAGCCAGGCGCAGTCCGTGTCAGGTCGCAGCCAGCAGTCGGCTACCCAGCAGCAGGGTTTCTTCCAGCATGCGTCGGGTGGTTCAGGAGTACCGGCACCGGCAGCGCCAGTGGCAGGATCTGCGTCCTTCGGCTCGAAGATCAAGAAGTTCTTGAAGAAGAGTCTCCAGAAGAAGCACAAGGATCAGGGGCAGGCTTCATCGGGCAGTGTACAGCAGCCGATTCCTTTGCAGCGTCAGGGATCAGTGGGTGGATCGCGAGGACCTTGTCCACGGTGTGGTGGGACCCACCCAGGCAGGCAGTGCACGGCGCCGATCATCTGTTTTCGGTGTGACCAGCCAGGGCATATGGCGCGTGACTGTCCTTAGAGGCCGCCGCAGCAGCAGTTTCCTCAGCAGCAGCAGGTTCCCCAACAGCAGAGGCAGCAGCAGCAGCAGCAGCAGCAGCAGGGACAGTACCCGCCGCTACCCAGGTCAGCTAGCGTGGGAGGCAGGCAGAGGGCTCGTGGCCAGATCACGCACTTGACCAGGGCAGAGGCAGTGGCGTCGTAGCTCGTGGAAGGTACCGTTCAGATTTTGGGTTGTGCGGCTCAGGTTTTATTTGATTCTGGCGCGTCTCATTCGTTTATTTCGGAGGATTTCGCGTCGAGCGTCGAGGAGCCGATGACCCAGTTGTCCTGTGATTTGGCAGTGGAGTTGCCTTCGGGTGACTTTATGGTCACTCCGTATTGCTTCGACCAGGTTCCGGTGTGGATCGATGGGCGGAGTATGCCAGGCAGGTTGTATGCATTGCAGCTTCGTGATTACGACGTGATTCTAGGCATGGATTGGCTCGAGACTCATGGAGCGGTGGTGGATTGTGGAATGAAGAGGGTCTACTTCCAGCATCCGAGCAAGAGGACCTTCTATTTCCAAGGTATCCGTTCCGCCTCTTCTCGATTCCTTATCTCTGCTATTCGAGCCCGTCGATTGCTTGATTCAGGTTGTCAGGGTTTTCTCGCGTCTGTGGTTGTGTCTGACCGGATGGAGCCGGATGTCGAGGACATTGCGGTGGTGTGCGAGTTTCCCGATATTTTTCCTGAGGAGTTGCCTGGATTACCTCCCCAGCGGGAGATCGATTTCGTGATCGAGGTTGTACCTGGTACGGGACCTTTGGCGAAGGCTCCCTACCGTATGGCCCCCGCTGAGCTGAGGGAGTTGAGGGCGCAGTTGCAGGAACTGTTGGCCAAGGGGTACATTCGTCCTAGCTTTTCCCCTTGGGGTGCGCCCGTGTTGTTTGTGAAGAAGAAGGACGGTAGTCTGCGGTTGTGCATTGACTATCGGCAGCTGAATGAAGTGACCATTAAGAACAAGTATCCGTTGCCGCGGATTGATGATTTGTTCGACCAGCTTCAGTCTGCGCGAGTGTTCTCGCGGATTGATTTGCGGTCCGGTTACTATCAGCTGAGAATTCGCGAGTCCGATGTGGAGAAGACTGCATTCAGTACGAGGTACGGGCATTATGAGTTTCTGGTGATGCCGTTTGGGCTCACCAATGCCCTAGCAGCCTTCATGGACTTGATGCAGAGGGTGTTCCATCCGTATTTGGACCAGTTCGTGGTCATCTTTGTGGATGACATCCTTGTTTATTCGCGGTCTGCTGAGGAGCATGCGTACCATTTGGGTGTGGTGCTGCAGACGTTGCGAGATCACCAGTTGTATGCGAAGCTCAGCGAGTGCGAGTTTTGGCTCAGCGAGGTGCACTTTCTGGGGCACGTGATTTCTGGTGATGGCATTTCCGTGGATCCCGCCAAGGTCAAGGCTGTGATGCAATGGCCGAGGCCGAGGTCGGTGACGGAGATCCGGAGTTTCTTGGGGCTTGCGGGTTATTATCGCCGGTTTATCCAGGATTTTTCCCGCATTGCGACCCTGATGACGAGGCTCACGCGGAAGGATGTGCCTTTCATCTGGTCCGAGGAGTGTGAGCCGAGCTTCAGAGAACTGAAGAGATTGCTCACCTCGGCTCCGGTGTTGGTTTTGCCTTCTGGATCGGGAGGTTTCGTGGTGTGTACAGATGCTTCCAGCGTCGGATTGGGTGCTGTTCTGATGCAGCATGGTAGAGTGGTGGCTTATGCATCTCGGCAGCTAAAGCCCCATGAGGAGAACTACCCTACCCATGATCTTGAGTTGGCGGCGGTGATCTTCGCGCTGAAGATCTGGAGACATTATCTGTACGGCGAGAAGTTCGAGGTGTTCACTGACCATCAGAGTTTGAGGTATGTGTTCTCGCAGAGAGATCTGAACCTCAGACAAAGGCGTTGGATGGAGTTCATGAAGGACTATGACTTCACCATGTCTTATCAGCCGGGCAGGATGAATGTCGTCGCCGATGCCTTGAGTCGGAAGGTGGCGGTCAGTACCTTGATGCTGAGGAAGTGGAGGCTCTGGGAACAGGTGCCCGAAGTTTCCTTCAGGCTCAAGATTCCCCAGGAGCGAGGGTTGGCAGTGCTTGCGAGTCTGACTGTCACTCCTGCTATCCGTCGTCAGGTGACAGAGGCTCAGCATGCGGACCCTGAGTTGCCCCGGATTCTTGCGATGGCTGACATGGAGCTCGGCAAGGACGGTGCTGCGAGGTTTCGTGGCAGGTTGTACGTCCCAGCGGAGGAGCAGGTTCGTCGTGCGGTGTTACGCGAGGCTCATGGGAGCAGGTACACTGTACACCCGGGTGCGACGAAGATGTATCGGAACTTGCGGAGGCAGTTTTGGTGGCCTGGCATGAAGAGAGATGTCACCGAATTTGTGGCCAGGTGCCTGATCTGTCAGCAGGTGAAGGCGGAGCATCAGCGACCAGGAGGTACTCTCCAGCCCTTGGATGTTCCTGCTTGGAAGTGGGACCATGTGACCACAGATTTTATGGTGGGGTTGCCAAGGACCCCGAGTAGGCAGGACAGTATTTGGTTACTGGTGGATCGGCTGATGAAGGTGACGCGGTTGTTACCGGTCAAGGTCAGCTGGAGCGTGCCTAAGTTGGCTCGTCTTTATGTGGAGCGGATCGTGCCGTTGCATGGGGTTCCCATTTCGATCGTATCGGATCGGGATCCGCGCTTCACTTCTGGGTTCTGGAGGAGTTTCCAGCGAGCTCTTGGCACGGAGTTGGCTTTTAGCCCGACGTATCATCCTCAGTCAGATGGTCAGTCTGAGAGGACCATTCAGACTTTGGAGGACATGCTGAGATCCTGCTGCCTGGAGTGGCAGGGGAGTTGGATTCATCACCTACCGTTGGTGGAGTTTGCCTATAACAACAGCTATCATTCGAGCATCGGCATGGCTCCTTATGAGGCACTGTATGGGCGTCCTTGTCGGACTCCGCTTGACTGGTTTGAGGTGGGTGAGCGTGTTTTGACGGGACCGGAATTGGTGCAGCAATGTGTGGATGTTGTGCACCTGGTTCGTCAGAACATGTTGGCGGCCCAGAGTCGGCAGAAGAGCTATGCTGACCGTAGGAGGCAACCCCTCGAGTTCGCCGTGGGCGATCATGTGTTCTTGAGAGTTTCTCCAATGAAGGGGGTGATGCGTTTTGGACGACGTGGGAAGCTGAGTCCCCGCTATATTGGTCCTTTCGCGATTGTGGAACGCATCGGTGAGGTTGCTTACCGGTTGCAGTTACCTCCTGAGTTGGCGTCGGTGCATGACGTGTTCCACGTCTCGATGTTGCGGAAGTATATGCCCGATGACTCTCATGTGCTCGAGTTTTCTGTTTGGCCTGAGGTGACTCCAGATCTTTCTCTCCCAGAGTTTCCGATCCGCGTGGAGGATAGGCGAGAGCAGCGCCTGCGGAACAAGGTCATTCCCTTGGTAAAGGTCGTGTGGCAACGACACTCTGGTGGTGAGGCTTCGTGGGAACGTGAGGACGAGATGCGTCGGCAGTTCCCGTATCTGTTTGAGTGAGTCTTCCTCTTCTTTCCCCTTGAGTTGTTCTCAATTTCGAGGACGAAATTCCTTAAGGGGGGAGGGCTGTAATATCCCGGACCTTTCGGATCCTTCTTCGTGGGTCCCGGATCTGGTTTTCGGAGCGTCCGGCTCCGTTGTGTCTGAAATTTCGTTTCGGACGTCTTTCGTGTTCGGATCGGCGCGATCCGGAGTTGTTTCGGAGGCCCGGAGGCGTTCCGCGGCTTTTCCGTGTGTGTTTTCCGATTCCCGGTGTGTGTTTCGGCTTTTCCTTCGGAAGCTCGCTGCGGGCGAACCGGGCGGTTCCCCCAGACACGAGTGGTACCGTTGCGATCGGTGCGTTCCGAGGATTCCGGAAACGTATTTTTCTATTTTTCGGTATTTTTCCAAAAATTCGGATTTTCTATAAAGCCTAATCCTTTTTCTTTTCTTTTTCCCTTTTCTCTTTCTTCTTCCTCTTCCTCTCTCTCTCGCGACCGTGAGCCCTCCTCTCTCTCCCTCTCTCCCATTCGGACGCGGCGAGCCCCTCTCCGGCTACGGACGGCGGCGGGGCGACGGCGCGGACGCGTGGGCAACGGTGAGGCGATCTCGTGGGCGCGCGGCGAGCGTGGGAAGCGTGGGGAGTTCGTGAAGCTTCGAGCATTCTTCGTGATTCGTGATCGATCCGGCGGAGCATTCGCTCCATTGAGGTAGGGTGACATTCCTTAGCCTCATGCCGATCTTTTCCGCGATTTATAGGCCGCGGGGAGGCCGAGAGGGGATCATTTGAGCGTTTTTGGGTTTTTCCATGATTTGGGGAGAGCTCGCCCGATCTATGGATTCAATGCATGGATTCGTGTTTTGAGGGCCTAGAATCATGCTAGGGGTCCCCAGGGGTCTTCCCCTTTGTTTTCCCCCTCTCCTATGGAGGCATGGGGGCGTGGTTAGAATTTTTGGGCGTTCTTACCGTTTTCGGCCGCGGACTGAGAACGCGCTATACTCCAGTAGCGCGTTCTTGGAGGTCGCGCTGTCCCGACCGAGCGCGTTCATCGGAGAAGATGAACAGGAGGCGGTTCATGTCGCGCTATGGGGTCATAGCGCGATCATCCTTGTCGCGCTAGGAGGACCTAGCGTGATGGTCCTTGTCGCGCTAGGGTTCCCTAGCGTGACGGTCCTTGTCGCGCTAGGGAGACCTAGCGCGATCTTCCCTGTTGCGCTAGGGTCCCCTAGCGCGTTCTTCCGTGTCGCGCTAGGTATCCCTAGCGCGATTTGGCTGTTGTTGGGTGTTCCCCTTGGGCCGTGTGTGCGTCCCGGGCACCCCGTGGAGTTCCGTGACCGTGTCTTTGGTGTCCGGAGGTTCCGTTTGCCTTGGTCATGAGTTTGGCCGTGGGCGGTGAGTCCGTCTTTCTCCGACTGTGGCCACCGTGCGACGGGGCTGATGCGTGGGGTGATTCCCACACGTTGTCGATTTCGGACGTTATTTTCCGTTGACTCGAGAGTCTACTCCTTCAGTGACCCTCCACTAGTCGTAGCCCACCAGTACGAGGTGCTGGTCTCACCTGGGAGTGGTGTACGGGCACCCACCTTTCGAGACGGTTTGTGGACCGGTTACCGTAGGCCCCTCGTCGGTAGCCAGAGTCCGGCTGCGGGGGAAAACCGGTCAGAGGACCAGACCTAGTGACGCAAGGTCTGTGTGTGCACACGTGGTTGGGGGCGGTTGGACCCACGTCGACGGGCGTGACCCCAGCTAGTTACTTGTTTGTGGTTACTTGTACGGTGTCTGCGCCTCGAGTAGGACCTACCACGTCAGGCGGTTCACCTGCGGTGCGGTGTAAGACGTCAGGGGACGCTACCGGTTGTGCTTCTAGTGGGTGGTACTCCTGTCGAGTACGGAGTGTCAGACTGTCAGTCGTGTGTTTCCGACCTTCGGGTTTTACGGTTCGACCGTTGATTTCGGTCTTCTCGTACCGTGGCACGTGTGTCGGTTTGCGTGCCGTAGGGTCTAATTCTGTAGAGTACAGGGCTTTCCTTTCCGAGGTACTTTCCTACCGCTAGAGTAGTGGTTTCTCGTTTTACGAGGTAGGGTTTGAGTGATCCCTACTGAGTCTTGTTCTGAGACTCATTCCCTGCGTGTTTTCACCGTGTTTCAGGTGAGGCGCCACCTTCGGGGAGCGCGTCAGGAACGCAGCGTGGTGCGGGTGCCCAGAGGTAGTGCCAGAGGTCAGAGCCGGGGTATGCCCCGTGTAGCTGTACTAGTCGTGGACCGCTGTTATTGTTGTTCTTTATTGTGGACCATGTAAATTGTTAATTTATTTCCTGCTTAATATTATAACTGTTTAATTTCTGCAATTATTTGTGATACTTGTGTAGTCCCCACACCATCCTTTTAACCCTTCCGAGTCTTCGGACTCGTGGGTGGCGGTACGAGTCTCGGGTTATCGGGCCTTCCCGGTAATTGGATTCTCGGGTCGTTACAGTGTGTGTGTGTGTGTGTGTGTGTGTGTGTGTGTGTGTGTGTGTGTGTGTGTGTGTGTGTGTGTGTGTGTGTGTGTGTGTGTGTGTGTGTGTGTGTGTGTGTGTGTGTGTGTGTGTGTGTGTGTGTGTGTGTGTGTGTGTGTGTGTGTGTGTGTGTGTGTGTGTGTGTGTGTGTGTGTGTGTGTGTGTGTGTGTGTGTGTGTGTGTGTGTGTGTGTGTGTGTGTTCAGGGGAGACTACCTACAGCAATGTGTGTGTGTGTGTGTGCAAGAGACTACCTACCAACAGGTTGTATTAATCTCATGTGTGTGTGTTCAGGGGAGACTACCTACCAATTGTGTGTGTGTGTGTGTGTGTGTGTGTGTGTGTGTGTGTGTGTGTGTGTTTGTGTGTGTGTGTGTGTGTGTGTGTGTGTGTGTGTTTGTGTGTGTGTGTGTGTGTGTGGGAAGGAGCCGAGTGTGTGTGTGTGTACACATTCAGTGTGTGTGTCAGCTGAGTGTGTGTGTGTGTGCAGGAAACACAGCCATAATATGCTCCTTCCCAACCTCAAATTTCGTCAGCCATATTATGCTCCTTCCCAACCTTAATTCCCAACTTCAAAACTTTGGCAGCCATATTATGCTCCTTCCCAATACCAAACATTGGTTGGTCATATCAGGTATACGTGAGTGAAACTTTGGTTGGTAGCCATACTTTGCTTTGAGTGTGTGTGTGTGTGTGTGTGTGCGTGCAGGGGACACAGCCGAGTGTGTGTATGTGTGTTCAGTGCGTGTGTTCAGGGGAGGCAACCTACAGCAGTGTGTGTGTGTGTGTGTGTGTGTGTGTGTGTGTGTGTGTGTGTGTGTGTGTGTGTGTGTGTGTGTGTGTGTGTGTGTGTGTGTGTGTGTGTGTGTGTGTGTGTGTGTGTGTGTGTGTGTGTGTGTGTGTGTGCAGGGGACATAACCGGCAGCTTGTACTATCTCATGTGTGTCAGTTCAAGGGAGACTAACTACCAATTGTGTGTGTGTGTGTGCACGAGACACAGTCGAGTGTGTGTCTGTGTGTGTGTCTGTGTGTATGTGTGTGTGTGTGTCTGTGTGTATGTGTGTGTGTGTGTGTTCGCATAGGCGACAGGGACGGAGAAGAAAGTGCTCACCAGAGAAGAACTGTGGAGTCGGCCACCGGAGAAGACGAACCTGTGGAGTCGGCCACCAGGGCTCACCGGCCGGAAGCCCCAGCGATGGGCCCAAATGTAACAACAGCAACCGGAGAAGATGAGACGGGGAGTCGGCCACCAGAGCTCACCGACCGGAAGCCCCAGCGAACTAGCAGGGTCGTCTCGCCAGGTGCGATGAAGGGCGAAACGGGGAAGGAGACCGGCCGGAAGCCCCAACGTTGGGCGTCGATGTACCCTCGTGCCACCGGGGAAGGAGACGAGCAGGGTAGCCCACCGTTGGGCCTCGATGTACCCTCGTGCCACTGGGGAAGGAGATGAGCAGGGTAGCCCACCGTTGGACCTCAATATAGAGTCGGCCACCGGGGAAGGAGACGAGCTAGGGCGAAGGGTGGAGGAGGGCGAATGCACGGGACAGAAACGGGGATGGGAGACGGGGATAACGCATCCCCACTTTTCGTGGGGACGAGTTATCCTCGCGGTATCCCCGATTTCGGGGTTATTCTCATTCTCTTTAACCCAAGATATCCGCGAGCTTTTTAACCGAAACAAATGCAGAATAGGGTTCAACTGGGGATAACCCCGGTGTAACCCGATATCAAACATGACCTAAGTCTCCCTAGTGTCGATGATGTCTCTAATAATATTGGCTTTCTGTCGTCATTCTCCCATTATTTTATTTGTAATACGTCTTTCTTATGCTTATTGCCTAGTGTCTTTTTTGTAGAAGATATTTCATTTTGAGATTTTTACATATATACTCCCATAAAATTTGATTTTGTCAGATATACTCTTCATCTGAGCATATTATCATGAATTTATTCAAAATATGAGTAATGTGATGATTATGTCCTCGTCGTAACTCCCATGTGTTTAACTCGAGTTAAGTGTGAATTAAAGAGTAAGATTTATATATATATATATATACTCCTATAAAGTTTGATTTTGTCAAATATGCCTTAAATCTAATGACCGTAGATGACATATTTCACAGAATATTCTCCTCCCATGGACGGCAGTAAACTAAAAGGTATAATTGTAATATTTCGGTCTAAATGAAGGATATTCACGATAATATACTCAGATGATGGGTATTTTTGACGAAACTAAATTTTATGGGAGTATATACATGTAAAAATCCCATTCATTTTTCTTGAATAACTAACATCCCATTTTCCCTCTTTTTATAGTATATCACAATCTCATTCATCAAAGAGTAATTAAAAGTGTGACACCGCAACATTACTCATATAACTATGAATTCTTTTAGTACATTAACATTAAAACAGATGGAACAAATCAAGGGCCTACTACTAATGGTAATGTTAAGCTTATTATCAATATGAATACATCTGATACAATGATAACAGTCAGTAAAATGCCCCATAATAAACTCTAAGAAGAAAAATTGAACGCAATATATAACCTACTTGGTTAGAATTTTATTCGGCTGGGAGAGCAATCCATAAAGGAGCCCAGTGTCTAAAGCATGAGGTGACGTGTAAACCCCCAAAGTCCTAAGTTCCATAGGAATCCATGATCTGATTGTTTTTTTGGGTTAAAAATGAATGGATTTATCTGGATTCCCATGGAATTTATCCGGCCTTTATCCGAAGAATCCGACATCAGAATATCTTTACGAAAGTAGACCTAACGAGGAGGGTCTGTATTATTCTGAAGGACAGGGTTCAATACCCGATTTCCCGGTCCGTTAAACAAAATACCTATGAAAAAAGAATATGACCTTGCAAACATATAAAAAGAAATATTAAGACGTGTTTAGAACATATATAGGGTGAGAGGATTTTTTCAAAATCTCTTAGGGCCGCTTTGTTATCGAAATTGTCGGGAGATTAGCGCAATCGATAAGAGAGGAAGAGGGTGGGGTCCACGCTCTCACCTCACACATAAATGTTAATCGGGGTCAGTTAACGTTAACCCTGTTCGGTTAACAAACACTGCTCGGTTAGCAAACATGACCTTAAAAAGAGAAGAAACATCTTTTGAGTAGATTTTAAAAAAAAATCAATTCTATTATCTTTCTCCCTATCCGTCTCTAGACCTCGAAATCCATCGTAAAATAAAAATTGATAGAACGTTTGAAAATTTTTTTAGGAGGAGAGATTTCAAACGATTGGAGGGTCCAAAATCCATGTACTCAATGTGTTCCAAACTAAGCCTTAAAACCAAGGTTTGTCGACCCGCCCGACCCGGTCGACCCGGTCTCGGCGCAGGACGGGTCGGGTCGGCCGGGTCGCACAGCGACCCGGTCCGCCCTCTTGGGCTTTCGGCGCGTAATTTTTTAATTTTTTTTAAAATTTTAAATAATTTTGTTTTGAAAGATTAAATATTATATATATTTAAAAATATTAGAATGTAGAATTTTTTTTATGATAATAGATCCATACTAAATTACACATAGTTAATTATATAAAAATTACATATTACACCGCTTAATTAAACATCCTATTATATATAATACATAAAAAATTATTTAACTTACTTAATATGTTAAAGTAAACAGTGACATAATAATGACATTCATTCATGAAGTATAAAATACAAAAACTCACTAATCCTCGTCATCTGTGAAGCCCGAATCCCAAAACGCACTAATCCTCGTCATCAGTGAAGCCCGACTCCTAAAACTCACTAATCCTCGTCATCAGTGAAGCCAGAATCTCAAAACTCATCATCAGATACATGAGACTGATCACCCGTATAATCTAACTCTATCCTGGTGAGTGGAGGTACATGTGGGTGGGACTGAAAATATGTAACCATCTACACAAATGATGGGTCGTGTGCTGCGGTGGAGGGTACATGAAAATCTGTAAAAAAAGTCCTCACTACATCTATAGCTTCAATTATATCATGTGCGACTGGTGCTGGTGCTGGTGCTGCTCGAACTCTGGATGTGGAGGAAGATCCTGCTCCGCCATGTGATCGTGGTGGGGGTACCCGGGACGTAAAAGAAGATGTCCTGGGTGTGCTACGAGAACCGTATCTATCCTGTAACTGTGTCCGAAAGGAATGTCAGACATCTCTCGGAACTCGGTCGCATGCATGAACATCGCGTCCCACTCCCGCAAGGTGCTCTGCAAACCTGTGTATGCCGGTGACGCGATGTCCGCAGTATCTACAGTGCACATGTCTATCACCATCAACAGAGTATCAATGCTCCCACGCAGGGTGATGCCGTCCGTCCATGATGACCTGCAAATGATGTAAAAGTTTACATTAGTGATTTCAATGATAAGTACAGAACTCAAGATATGAAGAAATTTATAATTAATTAAGTTAGTTATAAATATAACCAAATGATACATACTAATTAAGAGTATGGACCCAAACTGGGCCAGTGCCCATCTCCAAATAATTTGACATTAAATGTGGTCCGCAGATAGGATAGATAGTCTTCATAGCGCATTGAACCTGAATAGTTCTCCCAGTACATGCGTACGTAGTATTCATACTGCTGCGAACCTTGTGCGTACACGACCTCTACTGGCGCAGCTGCGTCATAAGGATATGGATACGATGGGAAAAATGAACTACTGTTATCTGAGTCGCCATGATACATCGGCTGTTGCGGCCATGACCGTCCATACGAGCTTCCAGATCCTTAGGAGTCATGTGTGCTCATCCTCTCAAAATCAGACAACATGTCTTGATAGCTGGTACTTCTGCAACCGAACTTCCATAGTAAGGATCCCAATGATCAACTGCCCGCCTCGTCCCTATCGGTGGAGCACCGTGGTCCTCATCTTGCGTGGCATGTGTGAAATGCTGCTCCTCTGTCCATGAGCCATGTTGATGGCCCCCACGACCTCTACTATGACCATTGCTGTACTCTCTGCCACCAGCACTAGTATTCTCACGAAGACTCCGTTGGCCACCTTGAGAACCACCACCTCCATGGGATGAAGACCCTGTCGGTGTACTATCAGCATCGGAGTCATGACTCCCACTAATGCGGGGCTCAACAGAGGGCTCGGGAGTGTCGTCATCTGCATTGGGATCTAATGTCTCCATGTCTGCAATATTTATCGAATTTAATGGTGGTCCCTTGTCCTTCTTGCTGCTGAATAATGTGGTCCATGATGATTTTTTCTTCTGTGGAGCAGGGGGCGGCTTACCTGCTGCATGTTGTGTCCCTCTAGATGCCTGAGAAACAGAAGCCTGGTTAGATAATTTTTCAACTTACTTTCTACTGTGTAAGTCTGTACGTATACCTGAGACGACTGACTGGGTGCCTTAAATGTTGAGCGCCGTAGCGCAGCAGACTGAGATGGTTGTTTCGATGCTACCGAAGACTACACAATAATATATTCAATGACAATATAATTTCAATATAATTTCAATGAAATACAACATATAAATGTAGAAATGATAATATAATTTCACCTCTCTAAATGAGGAACTCCCCCTAGCCTCTCTTGAAGTGGATAGCATTTTCGGTTCCGCAGATATTGAATGTCGCGGTGCAGCAACTCGGGACCACTGTTCTCCCGCAATGTTGTCATTTGTCGGACCAACCTGCAATATATTTCTTACATCATCATACATCAATATATGACTACGCTATCTAATGAAATTTGCGATTCGATTTTCATGTATTAATTCACTTGAGGTGGCTCTTGACGCTCAATTGATGGAGGTTGCATCAATCGCTCCCATGCTGTATCATCGTACGCATACGATGTGTCTCCACCCCCAATGATGAGTTCTTCATCTAAATTAACTTCATCATCACGTCCCGTTGCTGACTCGTCACCACCCAACTGCACATGGATGTCATCTCCCTCTCCCACTGCCTCTTGTACAGCTGATGCGAGAAAAGTATTAGGCCGTGGTGTCTCGCCTGGTCCTTCAGCCTCCTCGTCCAGTTCTGCCTCACCACGCTCGATTGTGTGGTGCGGACACCAGGGCGATCACGTGACACGTCGGCGAACCGACGTGTCATACGCGGAGCGCCAAGTGGACTACATCGGCTTCCCATCGAATTGGGGATAATTTGGCTTCAATTTGGACACTTTTGACATTAAATTTGGGCTTGTATTGAAGATTATACATAGGTTTTCATATTGGGCTGGTTGCTAGACCCTTAAAAGGCCAAGTGGTTAAAGGCCCTTAAGCTTTCCTTAAGAAAGGAAAGGCCTTGGACCAATATAAAGAACCCATTAGCCTAGTAAGGCCCAATTGGACTCCCTTCCTATATGGGCTCTCTAAATGGGAGAGGCCTTATACAAGCATGGGCTTCACTCATGGGTTTACAAGGTTGGAAGGGGCCTTAAGCAAGAGGAGGAGAATGGGCTGGCCATGAGCCAAAGGGGCCCATTCAAGGCCCATTGAAGGGGGCGCCCCCTTCCTTGGCTTATTAGGCTAGAAAATTATTAATTTTGTTCTTTCTTCTCTCCATTTACCACATGGGAGGCTAGAAAGACTGCTGGTCAATTTTCCAATGGCTGCCACCTCACATTTTACAAAAAAAAATTCAAAGTTAGGTGAGCCACCATTGCCCCTTGTTTCCCCCTTTCACTATCACATTGTAATGGGTTCCCCCACCCTCTCTCATTGTGTATCCCACGCAGCCCCCTCCCCTCCATTGCCTATTTAAAGGCTTGTACAATGTGTGTTTAAGGATTGATGAAAATATTTTGTGAGAAATTGCCTTAAGTGAGTGATTCACTTCTCCTTCTTTGGGTGTGACTCCCAACCCTATCCTGTGACTGGACAGCATTCAGGTCGTGAGACTCAACCCTCTACCTCCCTCTTCCTCTTATCTTCTGGTTCCACCTGATTTATCCCTGATACTACTACGAGTTAGCAAGGATTCAACGCTGGTTTCGTGTCGATCCGAGTTCGGGAGCGCCGGTGGCAATTTTCCTCGTGGCGGCACGCAGATCTGTCCCAGAGTGCAGTCCAGATCTGAAGATGTCTGTGTATTAATTCTTGGAGCCCAACCCCGACGCCATATGCAGTTGCTTTCTAAAGAGAAGTCGTAGTGTTTCAAGCCCTCTTCGCGTTTCCGCTGGTTTCGCCTCGATCCGTGACCGTTACTGATCGTGCCGACAGATCTCGTGGGATCACGCGGGCTGGTCTGAGCAGGTCCGGCTAAAATCTGAGTCGACTTTCAGAGCCTGCCCCACCTTCATCCGGCCAAGATCCGTGTGAGAGGTCTTCAGAGTATTTCTTCCTCAGGGTGTCGTCGACGTTCTCCCATAAAGAACACCCCGATCCGACATCGGCAACCATTATTTCATATTTTTACCGTGTCGTTGTGCAGTTCTGTGAGCACAAAACCAGAACCTCAGAAGATTCGTCATTGCGCCCAAATCTGAAGGCATCTGTTCGCGATCTTCGGAGTGAAGATACTACATCCAGTCGCCGGCATTCTCCAACAAACGGCGCTCCGATCGGACTTTGGATCTGGTCGTACCAACCTCCGCAAGCTCGCTGCGCAGGGTGACCAGCGCGGGAAGAACCGGATCAGTTTTCCGCCGGCGTACCCGAGCGGCTCCGGCACACGTTCCTCGCCTCCTGCGAGTGTGACCCGTCAACCCGGGTTCCAGCAACCCCAAAATTGGTATTTGTAGCCCTATACCTCCCTGCGTGGAGTGGGCATATATTTCTGAAAGTGTAATCTTATTGCATTTGTATATCGGGGTTGTTCAGAAATCGGCCGGGAGTCTTCCCCACGCCTAGGCGTGGAGGTACGTGCTCGTTCCGATACTCACATTTGCTGTTTAGTATACTTTCTATATTGCTGTGTTTGTGAGATTAGGGCCGTTAGCCAGTTCAAATTCACCGCGATTGTGAGTTGTGAGCGCCCGTTCCGTGGCTCCAATCGAGCACCGAGCGCGAATTAGCACCCTAGGCGACGGTGGTTTCTTAATCGCCGCGATCCCCACGTTTCCCTCGCAAGGGACGATCGTCGGGCTCAAGAGAGTCGATGTTGAGAGACGTCTCCACCTGGAGAATACCACGGTGGTCAGCCGCCCGGCTTGTCTTAGTGTGCTAGTGCTGGTCGCACATCGAGTCGGTCGTACGTCTTAGCCCGAGTCGGTCATCCGTCCCGCATCAAATTGGTATCAGAGCGTCGTTCAAGTCTAGGGTCATTTAAGTCCAAGGTTGCATTTGCATTCCTCTACTCGGTATATCAAAAGGTGCGACACGAACGTTAGGCTACGCCTATCGGGAAGGCCGCACACTTGCGCGAGTGATCTTCGGATCGCTTAGCTCCGCCGCGTACCGAATAGTGGGTTAAGTCTAGGTTCCTAGTTAGTGCATCCCCACATAGTCATGTCTAGCATGTAGTTCCGCCGAATTCACATGGAATCCCCATCACCCGGACAATATGGCCGTTGGTCCACCCATGGGCTTGGCAACCATCCTCTCCCCTTCCGTAGGCCCGAAGCCTCTGATTTTTATGGCTCTAATGATCCGGGCGACTACCTCAATTGGGAGGCCGCAATGGACAAATATTTTGAATGTTACACCATGTCTGATGCCATGCAAGTTAGTTTTGCCCGAGAGAGGCTTGTCCACAAAGCCGCCTGGAAATGGGAGAGCATTGAGCGCATGAGAGAGGTTAGGAGGTAAAGGCCCATCGAGTCGTGGCATGAGATGAAGGACGAACTTAGGAAGGTCTACCTACCCGGCCCGGTCACCTCCAACCGACCCCACCCAATCACATCCACCCAAGTGGGCCATAATCGGAGGCAACGCGCCGCGCATGTAGAAGAGCCGAGGTCCACGACTAAGTCGAGTTCATATGGGAGAGTCCACCACATTACTCCTACTCCAAACCCCACCATTGCCGAACTCTTCCAACTCAATTTGGATAAAGTGGATAGGAAGTGTGCTTATATCGAGTCCCTGCTTCCCCCTTGCCTACCTCCTAGCCAGGGAGGAACCAAACACGAACCTAAGGAGGTAACAACCGATAGTCCCAATCCGGTGCCATCTATGGTTCCATCCCACGATCCCCTCCCCATCATAGTGGATCCTCGTTCCCCACCCACGAGAGCCCCTTTGCCTATACCCCATGTCCGTCAGGAGGATAAGGGTAATGACGCACTTATCAAGGAGCGTAGTGGTTCACGACAGCAGTGTTATCGCTGCCTGGGATTCGGCCACTTTGCAGGACAGTGTCCCACTCGGACATCTCGAGCTCTAGGGGACAAAAGGGTTGGAGAAGCCACACTCTCCGATCTTTATTTGGAGCCTTCTCAGCCAGAGCTACCCGTGTTTCTAACGGGAAAGCTACTCATAGCCGAGCCACTCTTTAGCTGGCTTAAGATAGGTTTGGTCCCATCTCCCCTCCCATCTATGGACCCTATCCTACCTCTGGTGCCAATCCATTCATTTCACACCACTTTCCGGTCTAGTCACTGTGTGGATACATTGGATGACCTTCCTAAAGGGTTAGACCGGCAACTAACTTTTATGCACTTGTTGGCTCCAGGCTTTGACCAACCTATAGGTCGTAGCTTCACACATCCATCCTTAGGGTCTATCACCTCCGTGTACACTGTGTGCCATACCACCATGGAGGTTCTTTTACTCCTCCCCTTACCGGCCGAGCCTGACTTCACTCCTTTTATCCCGAGGGAGGAGCCCTATCTGCTATACACAGTCCCATCTACGTCGATGGATGAAGGTGACCATCAACACCTTCTAGAATTCCACACATGGGACCTTGAGATGAGGGAATCCATATCGAGGGGCCACACATTCTTTGATCCCTTCGATCTCTTTCTTCATGGGCCCTTTGGCCCACAACCTCCACTCCACCTCTTTGAGGAAGTCCACTTTCACATCCCTTTCCCACAGGCCGGGCCACCTACGCCCACCAAGCCCGATACACCTACATCCGGCCCTCCTAGCCCTCCCAAGTCTCCCAAATCCAATGGGCAGCCGCATGCTAGGGACAAAGTAGGATGTCTAGGAGTCCCACTTTCCGCCAACCACCGGTTGCCACTAGTGTATACGGGGCACATGTTCGGGTGTCCTGCTCCACCATTGCATATGCATAGTCTGCATAACCATAGGTTTGTCTAAGTTCAAGTGTGTGTGTTTGTTTCTATGGTTTGTTTTCTTTCATATGGTTTACATTAAGTCATGTCAATAAACGGCCAGTCAAAGCACATATAAGGAGGTAGCCGATGCATGCTACATATCCGTGGATTCAAAGGGAGAGTACGTCTAGATCAGGGTCATACCTGATTGGTTTCCTCCCGGAGACCGAAAGCCACTCTAAGTCCACGATCCCCACCCTTTCCGGGTCAAGAAACAAGTGGGTCCGAATGCGTACGATATTGAACTACCGAGTGACTATGGTGTCAGTTCGACGTTCCATGTTTCAGATCTGGTAGCATATTGGAACCCGCGGTGATCCCTAGTGAGTTTTGGGCTTTCTCCTTCTATTGTGAGTGATACACCACCCGAGAGTCCATCTCTTCCAGCCTCAACGCATGCATGTAGATTGTATACTGGATGAGCAGGTGATCACCACAAGGAACGGCGCATATCCACACGTCCTAATGCGTTGGCGAGGATGCCCACGATGACCAACACCTTGATCGCATGCGGAGAATGCAAGCTTCGATACCCTTACTCGACGGGGTCGAGTTCCTCCCACCCGGGGAGAATTGGTGCGGACACGAGGGCGATCACGTGACACGTCGGCGAACCGACGTGTCATACGCGGAGCGCCAAGTGGACTACATCGGCTTCCCATCGAATTGGGGATAATTTGGCTTCGATTTGGACACTTTTGACATTAAATTTGGGCTTGTATTGAAGATTATACATGGGTTTTCATATTGGGCTGGTTGCTAGACCCTTAAAAGGCCAAGTGGTTAAAGGCCCTTAAGCTTTCCTTAAGAAAGGAAAGGCCTTGGACCAATATAAAGAACCCATTAGCCTAGTAAGGCCCAATTGGACTCCCTTCCTATATGGGCTCTCTAAATGGGAGAGGCCTTATACAAGCATGGGCTTCACTCATGGGTTTACAAGGTTGGAAGGGGCCTTAAGCAAGAGGAGGAGAATGGGCTGGCCATGAGCCAAAGGGGCCCATTCAAGGCCCATTGAAGGGGGCGCCCCCTTCCTTGGCTTATTAGGCTAGAAAATTATTAATTTTGTTCTTTCTTCTCTCCATTTACCACATGGGAGGCTAGAAAGACTGCTGGTCAATTTTCCAATGGCTGCCACCTCACATTTTACAAAAAAAAATTCAAAGTTAGGTGAGCCACCATTGCCCCTTGTTTCCCCCTTTCACTATCACATTGTAATGGGTTCCCCCACCCTCTCTCATTGTGTATCCCACGCAGCCCCCTCCCCTCCATTGCCTATTTAAAGGCTTGTACAATGTGTGTTTAAGGATTGATGAAAATATTTTGTGAGAAATTGCCTTAAGTGAGTGATTCACTTCTCCTTCTTTGGGTGTGACTCCCAACCCTATCCTGTGACTGGACAGCATTCAGGTCGTGAGACTCAACCCTCTACCTCCCTCTTCCTCTTATCTTCTGGTTCCACCTGATTTATCCCTGATACTACTACGAGTTAGCAAGGATTCAACGCTGGTTTCGTGTCGATCCGAGTTCGGGAGCGCCGGTGGCAATTTTCCTCGTGGCGGCACGCAGATCTGTCCCAGAGTGCAGTCCAGATCTGAAGATGTCTGTGTATTAATTCTTGGAGCCCAACCCCGACGCCATATGCAGTTGCTTTCTAAAGAGAAGTCGTAGTGTTTCAAGCCCTCTTCGCGTTTCCGCTGGTTTCGCCTCGATCCGTGACCGTTACTGATCGTGCCGACAGATCTCGTGGGATCACGCGGGCTGGTCTGAGCAGGTCCGGCTAAAATCTGAGTCGACTTTCAGAGCCTGCCCCACCTTCATCCGGCCAAGATCCGTGTGAGAGGTCTTCAGAGTATTTCTTCCTCAGGGTGTCGTCGACGTTCTCCCATAAAGAACACCCCGATCCGACATCGGCAACCATTATTTCATATTTTTACCGTGTCGTTGTGCAGTTCTGTGAGCACAAAACCAGAACCTCAGAAGATTCGTCATTGCGCCCAAATCTGAAGGCATCTGTTCGCGATCTTCGGAGTGAAGATACTACATCCAGTCGCCGGCATTCTCCAACAAACGGCGCTCCGATCGGACTTTGGATCTGGTCGTACCAACCTCCGCAAGCTTGCTGCGCAGGGTGACCAGCGCGGGAAGAACCGGATCAGTTTTCCGCCGGCGTACCCGAGCGGCTCCGGCACACGTTCCTCGCCTCCTGCGAGTGTGACCCGTCAACCCGGGTTCCAGTAACCCAAAAATTGGCATTTGTAGCCCTATACCTCCCTGCGTGGAGTGGGCATATATTTCTGAAAGTGTAATCTTATTGCATTTGTATATCGGGGTTGTTCGGAAATCGGCCGGGAGTCTTCCCCACGCCTAGGCGTGGAGGTACGTGCTCGTTCCGATCCTCACATTTGCTGTTTAGTATACTTTCTATATTGCTGTGTTTGTGAGATTAGGGCCGTTAGCCAGTTCAAATTCACCGCGATTGTGAGTTGTGAGCGCCCGTTCCATGGCTCCAATCGAGCACCGAGCGCGAATTAGCACCCTAGGCGACGGTGGTTTCTTAATCGCCGCGATCCCCACGTTTCCCTTGCAAGGGACGATCATCGGGCTCAAGAGAGTCGCTGTTGAGAGACGTCTCCACCCGGAGAATACCACGGTGGTCAGCCGCCCGGCTTGCCTTAGTGTGCTAGTGCTGGTCGCACATCGAGTCGGTCGTACGTCTTAGCCCGAGTCGGTCATCCGTCCCGCATCATTGTGGCTTTTGCAACCCATACTACCATAGAGTCATCATCGTCTCGCAAGTACACAGCATCCGTTGGGTCATATTCTCCCTCTCCTCTCCTTGTATCCATCTGCACATGCCGAACCTTTAGCCTCATGTTGTAATGAACATACACCATTTTGTCTAGCCTGCGGTGTGTTAGCCTATTCCTCAGCTTAGTATGTAAGAAGGAGAACGTCGACCAATTCCGCTCACACTCACTCGACGAGGATGTTTGCGATAGAACTCTCGTTGCGATCTTCCTTAATACATGTGCACTTGTGCCGTAATTTAGCCACCACTCAGCTGTGATTAAGGCAGATCACGTACAATATAATAGTTAGATGTAAAAAATAAATGTTGAGCTATAGAATGTACATTGTGAAGACACATTACCTGGATCAAGTATGTCACGACTGGCCACGGCATTAGGTGTCGCAAAAGAACCAATTGCCTCTCTAAATGTTTTCATCTGCATTATCGAAAAATATTAAGTACTTGTTTCATTTCATAATCTCAGTGGTAAAATATCCAAGTATACCTCATTCAACGCATCAACAACATCTGTTGGGGTGACAGACAATCGGTCTACCACAATGTTGACCGATTCTATCAAAGTATCGTCATAGGCAAGGCCCCGAGCATATTGGAATGCCGGATGTAGATAGTACGCTGCAATCGCAAGATAATGAATTACATATTAGTACCAGCTAAAGATCACAGCTCATTTATTGGACGAGAATGTAATTATTTACATACCATGTGAAGATCACGGCTCATTTGTCTGTCCCATCTGTCCTCCACAATATCTAAGATGGTGGGTCCATATTTTTTGGACGTTGCAATGATCTTCCGCTTGGCAGCTTCAATTTTGCTGTATACCAACCCCATGGTTGGTACTCTATCCCCATCCACACATCGCAGTACCTCATACAGTGGCTCTATCAATGACACTAATATATTCACTCTCTCCCAAAAATTAGTGGTGTTGATAATTCCCTCGACCTCCCCTCCTTCACGTGAAGCAGCAAAAGAGGAACTCAGCCAGTTCTCACCTCTAAACATTTGCTTCAACCCATCCTTATGCTTCAGAAGGCTCTGCAATGCGATGTAGTTGGTGGCAAATCGTGTGATGCCAGGCCTCAACAATTCGCCGCCACAATGCTCCCTCATCCAAACCAGTACAATGCTCCTTTTCTTTCATCTCAGCTCTCCTCTCCCGCAGGTGCTTTGCCATTGCAAGTTTCACATCTCGAGGCACATGGGTACACCCAGCAACCTCAGAGTATCCTGCACCGGCTCCTCCTGCCAAATGCTTCTTCAATCGAGACACCCCTCCTCCCCGGTGTTCTATTTTACAATAATTACAATGCCAACACCGTCGGTTGCCATCCAACAAAACTCCGTGTGACCATCCAATATCATTTGGTCGTTCCCTAGGAGCCATAGAGTGCTTAACTGTATCTCCTAAATTTAAGAAATACAAATTATAAAAAATACATTATTTTAAGCAGAGACTAACAATGAAAATAATATCATTATTTCTACAATATGCAAGACTAAATTCAATATTTAATACATCTCAATATAATTTAGTTCAAAATAATATCATTATTTCTAAAACATGCATATAATGCTAATTTTTTTATTTAATACACCTACATTTAGTTTAAAATTATTTTTAAAATATTTATCACTAATTATATATTTAAATTATAAACATGTCTAATTGAATTACATTATACATCTACATTTAGTTTAAAATTATTTGTAAACTATTTATCACTAATTATATATTTAAATTTTAAACATATCTAAATAAATTACATTATACATCTAAATTAACTTTAAAATTATTTGTAAAATAGTTATCACTAATTATATATTTAAATTATAAACATCTCTAATTAAATTATATTATAAATCTAAAGTAACTCTAAAATTATTTGTAAAATATTTATCACTAATTATATATTTAAATTATAAACATCTCTAATTAAATTACATTATAGATCTAAAGTAACTTTAAAAATATTTATAAAATATTCAACACTTTTTACATTAAAAATAGCTCTACTTAAATTACATTATAGATCTAAATTAACTTTAAAATTATTTATAAAATATTCAACACTATTTACATTCAAAACATCTCTACTTAAATTACATTATACATCTTAATTACATTTAAAATTGTTTGTAAAATATTTATCAATAAATTTATATTTAAATTCAAAACATCTCTACTTAATTTAAATTATAAATATTAACTTTAATTTTTTGTAAAATATTTCTCACTACAGATATATTTAAATAAAAAACATCTTTAATTTTTTAAAATTAAATATTATATTATTTTACATCTACAACAAATAATGAAAATAATATCATTAATTCTACAAAACTAAATTTTAAATTTAATACATCTCAATTAAATCTAATATTTAAACATGAATTAAATAATACATCAAAAATAAATATATTTCTACAACTTGAATTAAACGATATTTATATTATTTCTACAACATGAATTAAATAATACATCAAAAAATTTAATTCTACAACATGAATTAAATAAAAATTATATTTTTTCTACAATATGAATTCAATAATACATCAAAAATAATATTAAACAATCTAACAAATTTTATTCTTAAACCTTTTTAAATTAAAAAAATATAAAAAACAATATATGTTTTATTCTCCCCCTCCAAACCGCCCCTGGCCCAGCCACTCCCCGCCCAGCCGTCCCCCACGGCCCTGCCCCACTCACCCGGTGGCAGACGCCCAGCCCCCCCCCCCCCCCCCCCCCCCCCCCACGGTGGCAGACGCCCAGCCCCCCCCGTCCCCCACCGCCACCTCCGGCCACCCCTGCCCCACTCACCCGGTGGCAGACGCCCCCCCACCCCACCCCCACCCGGTGGCAGACGCCCCCGATCCCTCCCCCACCTCCCTCCCCCCCACCGGCGGCGGCAGTGGTGGCAGACGGCCCCCTCAACCTCCCCCACCCCCACCTCCGGCCAGATCCGGCTGGCAGACGCCCTCCTCCCCCACCCCTACCTCCGGCCAGATCCGGCGGTGGACGCCCCCCCTTCCCCACCCCCACATGCGCAGACCATTTAAAAAAAAATTCACCTACCTCCGATCGCCGCCCTGAGCCGCCCAAAGCGTTCTTCCGCTGGTCTGATCGCTGTCCGCCGCCGCTGCACCGCCGCTCGCCGGTGGGAGGGATGGAGGAAGACCCTCCCCCTTCAGCCCGTTAAATGCGCGAACTGCCCCGACCCGCCCGTACCGAGCCAGGTCCCGCCTCGTACCGGAGCGATACGTGGCGGGACGCACGGGACCTTGCGGTCCAGTGCGTCCCGTCCACGACCCCCAGCCCGTGCGACCCGGTGCCCGCCTAGGTCGGGTCGGGTCGTGCGGGACGGTGCGGGTCGGGGCGGGACGGCAAACCGTGCTTAAAACTCTATTTTCTTGATCCACTCTCAAAATCTTTCGTATTTGTAACCTTAAAGTTATCATGTTAGTTACTATGCTTCTAAAATTTAAATTAAATGTATAATTGATGTATCCTTCCAATCAAGGGAAGCATACACTGTTAATGAATATTCTAAATTATAATTTGTACATTTTATATATTCAAAATAGAAATTGTTATGTTTATACTCTCTATGAGAGCTACGTTAGCGTATCCAGCCACATAAATTAAGCTAACGAGACTGACGATGAAGTAAAAACCATGGTCAATTTTAAAAGTATGCCGACCAATATGATGTTTTAAAGGCATGAATCGTCGAATGATGAAGATATTAGGGGAATACGAGCAAAGAAACTCTGGACGATATAAGAGCAAAGATCTCCACAGTAACGGCACATGGCGGACATGGACGCCACCACCGTCGCCTCCGACCTCGTCGACTTCCTCAACGCCTCCCCCACTGCCTTCCACGCCGTTGGTCAGATCCGATTCTCCCAGAAACTCCTCGCCTCCCCCTTTCTTATGATTCCTCGTGTTCCCGCGGTTTCCGATCTGCACCGGCTGTTTGGGTCGTTTCATCTTTTGGTTTGCTCAATTTTTGTTATCCGGTGTTTCTGTAGACAAGGCGAAGAAGCTCCTAAAGAAGGCAGGATTCGAGCACCTGTCCGAGAAGGATGGCTGGGTGCTCGGTGCTGGAAAAAAGTATTTCTTCACTCGGAACCATTCCACCCTCGTCGCCTTTGCCATCGGGAAAAGGTTTGATGTTCCTTATGATGTCAGAAATCAAGGGAAAAACGTTTTTTTTTCTTTTCTTTTCTGTGGGAACCTCTTCGTTCGTCTCCGGTTAGTCATAGATGCATCAATTGTTCTCGTCTCTTCCTTCTCCTACAGATATGTTGCAGGGAACGGATTTCACATCGTTGGGGCACACACTGACAGCCCTTGCCTTAAACTTAAGCCTATCTCGAAGGTTGGTGGCTAAACGGTTTTGTAGTATTCTTTTCTTTTATTTTTTTCCTTCCCCTTTTTATCCCTATAGTCTTTGTTGCTATCTTTCTACTCTTTATTATGCTGGTTAACCTTAAGAACTTGGTTTATGATGAAATGATATCCTTTTCTAGATTAATCCCAGAAAGGAAACAATGCTTTGTTGTGCTGCCTCTTATGCTCGAGTTAATGCTATCTTTTATTGTTTTTTTCTGAAGCTAGTTTTGTGGCTGTGGTCTGCTTGTTCAAATATTGGCTTTGGCAATAGATTGAAATGTCAAATGGTGCACTTTAGGTTTACCCGAAAATTGTTGTATTAAGTTGATCTTTTTGGGTGCTATTTCTGTTCTTTAGGTGTCTAAAGGAGGATATCTTGAAGTCGGTGTCCAAACATATGGGGGTGGATTGTGGCATACCTGGTTCGACCGTGATTTAACCGTTGCAGGGCGTGTGATGGTAAAGGAAGTAAAAGATGGAGCTGTCTGTTACTCTCATAAGCTTGTGCGGGTTGAGGAGCCTATAATGCGGATACCGACCCTGGCTATTCATCTTGACAGGTTAGTCTCCAAGACTCTGTATACCATATAACTGAAGCGAACATCTCTTTTATCCATTTTCTCCTTAAATATTGTTAAGGTATAAACCAATATATATAAAAGCTGTCCACCTACCTGGAGCAGAAAAAATCTTTGGCAGGTAGATTATATGAATAATTGATTTGTTCTCTATTTTTAGAAGCAATCTTGGACAGCAGATCACACTGTGAAACTGAAAGAAAACCTTGATTCTGAGACCCAAACATTGAAGAAGCTCCATAACAAAGGGTGGGATGAAAAAACTGAAGAACATGATTGCTGATGCCATTGTGAATGGGAATATTTTATGGTCATACATGATATGTGGTGTAAGTAGTCCAAACGATCTGTTGACTTGTCAAAACATTATGCCCTTTTGTGGAATAAGAAAAGGGGAATTGATGCAGAGCAGAAAATGTAAAAAGGAAAATGTTGGTAGGAAGGTGCTATTTTTGTTATATATTGTCAAGTGGAACCACAGACCCAAACAGGAAAAACAGAGAATTCAGCTGCTTGCCAGGTTCATTTATCTTATGCGAGGTCCATTTTGTTATATATTCCAAGCCACTTAAAAGGCAGACTATCAGACTCTTGCATTGTGCATGAAGACAATGTGTACATGCAAATAGATGCACGTGTGCATGCACAAACCTCTTGTTATTCGTCTTTTGGGAATTGAGAAAAAGTTAGGTACAATGGGATTTACTTAATGAAGGTCTTTGACTCTCTGATTGTCTTTTGGGTAAGTTACATTCCTAAAGGCCTCCTACAAACTCATTTTAAATGGACTTTACTAACATGCATTAATCAAATATACTGTACTCTTTTTCACTCTTGGAATAAAATTTTCTCTTGTCAAGGTTTATTATGTGTAATGGAGGGTTCACTTCTTTCTTATCTTTCTGCCAGGGGCGTTATGGAGGGTTTCAAGGTCAACACTCATAGTCATCTTGTCCCTGTTCTGGCAACATTAGTTAAGGTGATTTACTTATTAATGTGTAATTTGTTAATTTTTTTAATCTTTTTCTTCACATTTACCAACACCTGGCTGTAAGCCTTTTCGTTTTTCTTTTTTTAATTTTGACAGTGTCTTATTTTTGTTCCTGCTATTTATTTGAAGTTTATACCTTGGCTAATAGTCTTTACATCCTGTAACATTATTGGCCTGTGGAGTTTCTGGATTGACATTTGGCAGTTGTTTTGCATACATACTCTCCGGAGATTACCTATATGGGTAACAGGAATCATGCACGACCATTTCATTTAAAGTTTTGCAATTAAGTCTCCTCATCTGACATTTGCAATTCTCACTTTGCTTGGCATGGCATAAAAATGCATGCTCATGTTGTATATCATAAGGTTGAAGCCAATAAGCATGCAGAAGCTACTTGCAGTTTGACAAAAAAGAGAACTCATTGTTAGATACATGTATATTCTATGGTTTTTTGCATATATACCCTCTTGGTTTTTTGAAAGTGGGTGGTACCACTGATGTATTAAATGAAAAAAAAAGAATATTCAAGTGTAGGCCAAAAAACTTCCAACCGACCCTATACAAAATGCCACACCAAGGAAGTGTGGGTCAAACTAACCTCCCAACAAAAGAAAAAGAGGCGAGTTGAGGGAGTTCACATTACAAAGAAGATTAGCTCATTCCCTAACTCTATCACAAACAAAAGATACAACCGACTCCACAGCTCTCGACTCCCCCTTAAAGATCCGGTTGTTGTGTTCCCCCCCTAACGACCAAAGGGTATCATGGGGGATAAGCCACCACATTGTCCTGTCGCCTGCAAGGGCCCAACTCTTGCCCCAATGCTTCATCACGTGATGCACTTGGGTGTGTTGACCGAAACCACAATGAGTCTTCTTAGCAAGCTCATCTCACACCCCCTGTGAGTAGGTACAACCTACAAACAGGTGGTCCAATGATTCAACATCCATCCTGTAAAAACAAGAAGTCGGTTAGACACCCAGAATGAAACGACTCAGTCTGTCTTGGGTAGGTAGCCTCCCATGAGAGATCCTTTACGTGAGAAGCTTCACTTTTAGCAGGCACTTCTGTTCCTAGATCTGAGAATAGAGACCATGGCGAAAGCCATCATCTGACAACATGGCATAGGCTGAGCTGACCGAGAAAGCACCCTCCTTTCCCCACCTCCAAGCCCATACATCCTCAAAATTAGGCCGAGGTTGAACTGGGAGGAGGAGGGAGAAGAGGTCCTGGAGCTGCACAAACTCGTCATCCCTGAGGTCCCTCCTAAAGGTGGGAGCCCAAGTGCCCCCAAAGAGATAAGAGTCAAAAGCTTGAGACACCGTCCCCAAGGGAGCATCAGAAATATCAAACAAATTGGGGTATGAAGCCTCCAAGGTGAGCTCTCCACACCATCTGTCCTTCCAGAAGAGGCACTGGTCACCTCTCCCTAGGTGGACCCGTACACCAGCGGAGATGAAGTCCCTGCAAGTCCAAATATCGCGCCAAAGAGGAGAAGTCCTATGCTAAGGGATAGGGCTGTTTATCCGCGGAAAAATTCGTTCAGAAGAAAATATACAAATGTGTATTTAGGTTTTTGAACTTGCATATTATAATTTTCGCGTGCGTGATTTATCAGACGATTTAAGGTTCGTGTGCTGGACTCTTTCCCACCGAATAGAATCGGTGTTAATTTATATCGGACAAGTCCGAATATCCTTGATTAAAACTGCTAAATATGTTTTCTTGCCCTCCGGATAACGACTTTGCCAAGATATTAGTTTGAGAAAAGAATTCCTTTACCCCAAAATAGGGCATCATTGTAATTATCCCTCCCTTTGAGGGTTTATTTGCAGTCTTTCCTTTGTGGAAGGGTTTTGATGCAATTTTCCATCAAAGCAGGATTTTTATGTAATGTGCCTTTCAATATTTGTTTCTTCTGAAATTTCAAACATTTTTGCACAGATTTTTAGATGTTTACACGATTTCACAAACTTTGAGGGTATAATTGCAAATTTTAATTTCTTCGTAGACCAAGTATGATTTTCTACCAACTTTGGACATAGTTGGGGAGACTTGAATATTTCCCATAGAATTTCCTGATTTCTGGAATTCTTGCATAATTCCTTGGGGACATTTGCATAATTTCCCAAGATGTAGGGGTAAATCTGTAATTTTACATATTGAAACCCTCCATATGGTCTTGGCCATAACAATTTTTGTAATTGCACCCTTTGGTCAATCAAAAGAACCCATGTATTATCATTTGGATCAATTTGAATCCATGTTACACATAAGATGCTCACTTGAGGGTATTTTGGTAAACTACCCTCTTAAGTGAGTTCTTTTACACAAACAGGGTTTTTAACTTAACAAAAACCCAAGGGGGGCTGCGCCACCTACTGCTTCCTCTGCTGGACTGCTCTTGGACTGCTGCGCTGCTTGCTCTTGCTCTTTTTTTTCTTCTTGCTGCCGTGCTTTTTTTTTGGTGCTTGGTTGAAGTCTTGCTTTTATAGGTGCTTGGAGGTGGAGCGGAGGACCCCCATTTGACTCTCCTCCGGTGGAATCCCAAAAGATAAACCTTTGAACTTCTCCTCCCTAGCCTTTTCCTCTTCCTTTTCAGTTTCTTTCTTCTCCTTTCCCCCTTTTTTTCTTCTTTTTCTGAGTGGACGAAGGCGCCATGGGGGGAGGACCCTTCCTCCGGCCTACAAGCAGGGCGGAGGAGAGGTCCCTCCGGCCTGGCAGGTCCAGAGAGGCCTTATTTTGGCCTTCTTCTTCTATAAAAACAATGCCGTATAGCCTTAAAAAATTGTCCTTTCAACACGTGGAGCTTTTTCTTCTTCATTTTGGCTTGTACGGAGAATCTCCGCCTTGGCTTTTTTCTTTTGAGAACATGTGGGTGATAACATTCATCACAACTTCCACATATGTATTTCCCATGCACTTAATTTTATCTTCTTCATGTTCAAAGAACTATCAAAGATCATTTTCCTTTTGGGCCTTTCGAACGGCATTGACGAACCTTGGCCGTTTTGTCGACCCTTGTTAAACATATGCATATTTCCTCTGCAGAAATTTCTGAAAATCTGAAACTTATGAAAATATTTCATGGGGTCAACAAGGGCCTAGGTCCCACACTCTTCTCCTGGCAAAGTATCTCTGACGAACCACCTACGTCCACAGCCCATTCTCCCCTACCTCCAGCCTCCATAGCCACTTACACATGAGGGCAAGGTTGAAGTCCCTCACATCCTTGATCCCCACCCCCCCCAACCTCCTTGCCAATAGTCACCCTCCCCCAAGCAATGTCATGTCACCCTCTACATCTCCCGTCACTACCATTGCAAAAGAACCTTCCCAGAATAGACTCAATCTTCTTGGCCACTGTCTTCAGGATCCAGAACACCGAGAGAAAATATATTGGAAGACTATCAAGCACAGATCTACATAAGACGAGACGACCCCCATAAGATAACAATCTGGCCTTTTAGCCAGTCAACTTGAACTCATATCTCTAGATAATAGGAAGCCAATCTACATAGTGAAGAGCTCACGGGGACAACGACAGTCCTAGGTATGAGATAGGGAACTCCCCTACCTTGCACCCTAAAATGCAAGCCACCCTCCAAAGAGACCACTCCTCTATACTCAACCCCACTAGCAAACTCTTGTTGAAATTGACTTTGAGGCCAGTCACCTCCTCCAGCAACTCCAACAAGAGCCTAACCATGAAAAACTGCTCCTCTCACTCAAATAAGAACAAGATGGTGTCATCTGCATACTGCAAGTGAGAAATAGAGAGGCCCTCTCTATCAACGGGAAACTCCCTGATCAGACCAGCTGTCTCTGCTCTCTGCCACACCATGCTCAACACATTAGCCACTAACACAAAGAGGAGAGGAGACATAGGGTCCCCCTGACGGAGTCCCCTCCCACTGAAGAATAAGTAGGACGGCTCCTGTTCACTAGAACCGCAAAGGAAGCAGAGGAAAGACATGCTCTAATCCATCCAATCCATCTCTCCCCAAAACACATCTTATCCATCACATCAAACAAGCATTGCCAATTGACCCTATCATAGACCTTCTCAAAATCCAACTTCAGGACCACCCCTTTCTTCCTCTGCATCTTCATAGTAAACAAACACTCATGGGCCGCCAAGAAGTTGTCCTGGATATGCCTTCCTCTGATGAAGGCTCCCTGGAAGCAACTGACCAACCTGTTCATTACTCCCACAAGCCTCCTTACCAACATCTTAGTGATGATCTTATAAGTACCATTCAATAGACTAATGGGTTTGAAGTCTCGAAACTTTACAACCCCTGTCTTTTTAGGAATAAGTACCAAGGGGGTTTTATTGATGCCCCCCAAGTGTGCCCTCCTCTCTTGAAAGTCCTGCATAGCAGCCAAAAGGTCATCTTTGATGATCTCCCAACAGTTTTGGAAGAAGGCTAAAGGGAAGCCATCAGGCCCTAGAGCTCTATCACCTGCAAGTGAGAAAATAGTCTGACGAACCTCTTCCTCTGAGAAACTTCGGGAGATGGCCAACCTTTCCTTTGGTAAGAGACAAGGAAGTAAGTCATCTACAATCCGTGGCATGCAATGCTCGTCCTCTGTGAACAACTTGGCATAGAAGAGTATCTGGAATGACACCTGATATGCTTCTCAGCAGAGAGGGAGAGATCACCCTCCCTAATGCAAGTGATAGTGTTGACCCTCCTCCTTCCTGAAGCAATGCGTTGAAAGCAACTAGTGTTCTTGTCTTCTTCTTTAATCCACTTGTCTCGATCTCTGCCTCCAGTAGATCTCCTCCCTTGATAGGATCTCATCGAATTGTGCCCTCAGCAAGTCCCTAAGATTCCAGTCCTCTTCATCCATAAGGCTTGCATCCTCCAAAGCATCTAATCCCTCAATATGCTGAAGAATCCTATCCTTCACCGCCCTTCCTGGGAGCGTTCTATCTGCCCCCCCAAACTTTGAGCACTTGAGTAGTATGATGTAGCTTCTTCACCAGAGAAGCTAGAGTAGAAGTGGAGTGAACCTATACCCTTAAAGCATTAGAAACAGTCTCCATAAACTTAGTCTCTTTGAACCAATACATCTCTAATCTGAAGCTGCGACGCCTGTCAAACACTCGGCTGGTCTTCAACTGAATAGGCTTATGATCCGAAGTAGCTAGGGGAAGCACCTGCATATGGGAAAAGTGGTCCTCCCTATCAACAGACACCAAGAACCTGTCCAATCGAGAGCAAGAAGCATTTGCCCGCAGGTTGGACCAACAAGTAAATCGACTATGGGCCATGCCAACATCCACCAAAGCTACTTCTTGGATGAAACCTAAGAAGTCCTTCATATTACCTGAGTAGAAATTGTCCCCTGTCCTCTCCCAAGGTGCGACCACGTCATTGAAGTCTCCACCAACACACCATGGCCGGCCAGAAGAGAGGTGCTGGCTAAGCAGATCATCCCAGAGAAGACGCTTCTCTTCCCTGGACTGGGGGCCATACACCCTGCTGAAGTCCCAAGAGAAGCCATCACTCAGTTGTTTGAAGTGTAGAGAGATAGCCCACCTACTTACATGCCTGTCCCGCTCCAACTCCTTTACCTCAAAGGGATTCCAAAGAACCATAATACCTTTTGACCTGCCCACTACCGGAGAGGCAACCTCCATGGACAACTTATCACCTCCAACTTCCCTCATAAGGACAACTCCATTCCCCTCACACTTGGTCTACTGGATGCAAAGAATATCGATTTTACATCTCCTGAGTAGTTCCCTCACCGCCCTCTTCTTCTCCACCTCCCGAGCTCCCTCACATTCTAAGAAATGATCCTCATGGACAACTAGAGACATCCCTCTCCTCCCCACCTCACCCTCCTCTCCTTCCAAGTCCGCCTTCAACTGGGCACGAATACTCGCTCCCCATCTCTTCCCGATTTTATAGAGGGCCCCACTCACATCTTTCTCGACAGCCATATAAGAGACACCCACCGTATTCGCCACCTCCCTCACTTGATCCCCCATCGGCATCTCCACTTTCCCCAGCATCTCCCTCACCACCTCCATCCTCCAAGAGCTCCTGCCTCTCACCCTGCCCCAGCTGGAATCAAGCAACCTGCCCCACCGTCCCCCTCAGACACTAACTGCAGCTCCAACCCCGAATAAGGCTCACCAGCTACCCAATCGAGAGGCGCCTAGTACAGAACCAGCAACAAAGAAGAGTGATCCCCCCTGCTTCAGCGGCCAGCAAAACGACATTGGCCACTTGATCTGCACCAAGACCCCTCCGCCTCCAAACCAAGCCGCACGGGAATGCTAGGAGCTGCCAGAGAGGAAGGAACAAGCCGGCGAGAGGAACAACCCTTGGCTGTTGATAAAATAGGCCCCGACGAGGGCAGCAACAGCTTCTGGAGCACCTTGGACCTAGAGGAAAGGGACCCGCATCCAGAAGAGCTGGGCAGGGACATCTCTGGAGATCTTGCTGGGCCTGCCAAGAAGGGAGAGGAGCAACCTCCCTCTGGTAGGCCCTTGTTGGTCTCCACCGGATGAGACACCACCAGAGGCAGGGCCCCCAAAGACCCCAAGTTGCTGAGAGAGGCTGGGAACACGACCGCTGCGACTTTTGAGCCCGGAGACGCGGGACGCGTCACCACCTGATCGCCCTTGTTCGCCGTTGCAACTGGCCGGATGCAACTGACTGGCCCCTCCCCGGCGGCCACCGCCACAGATCTACTAGGCCCCGCACCGTCAAGGGACACTCCACATTACAACGACGAAGGCTTCGCACCGAGGTCACCGGCCTCAGCTAACGGGTGGAGAGGAAGCACAGCGCCGGGTCTTCGAGACCCGCTAAGGCCCGATGTATCGGATCCGGCTAAGTCCAAGGCCAATCGCCCTTGAACCGGCCCAGTCCACACCGCATCCCTCAGCAGACGAAGCCCAACCCAATAGCCCGAGGGCCGAAGGCACTAGCTTCCTCCCCGCGGGCGACGTATGAATGAGGGCATCGGTCTTCGCCACGTACCCCCGTTGGGCCTTCATCGTCTACCTCGCGATGTTCTAGTGGGCGCCCTAGCCGCACCAGCTGCCGCCGCTTCCCATGTGTCACCTCCGGCAGGATCTTCACCCTCACGACGAAATCTTCAAAGACAATCGCAAAACAGACCATTGGAGCGACTGAGCGATGACTAGAGACCCACAGAAAAGCTTCCACAACAGCGACCTCCTCGGAAGGGAATAGCCAGAGGCTGCTGGCCTCCAATCTCCCGAACCCTCCAACAAGACGGGCCAACCCCTCCTCCTCGCACTGGAAAATGGGAAGGTCAAGGAACCAGACCTTACGCCTAAGGGGTCTGGGGTTGCGGTAGGTCCCCTGCCTGTGACCCCAGCGGCTCAACCGTAAGACCTCCCCCCCCCCCCAAGAACCCCTCCTTCACAACAGCGTCTATAACTGCTGGACTGGGCCCCACGACAAGAAACCCCTTCTAGAGTATCGGGCAAACCTCCCACTCTACCTCCCTCGAACCGCGCGCTTCAAGAAGAACCTTCACCTCCGTTGCATCCATGGCGCCCTCCACCAGAGAGACCAGCAAGCAGCGTCGGAGTCAGGTCAACTTTCTCTCTGCCACGTCTTCTAGGAGGTTACCCACTGTTTTAGACGAGGTTGAATCCCTGCCTACTTGGGCGACTTTGCAAGAAGTCTTATATGTTTTGTTTTGAGTTTGGGGGTTCCTCTGATCATGGAATGGACTCTCTCTGAGGAGATAAGGGTGCACATGTGGGGCTACACGAGTGGCCAGTGCAGTGTCTATTTCATGGGGTGCGCATCATATCAGACGATTAGGGTTCGAGTGCTGTGTCTTTCCCCACTAACCGCAGTCAGTGTTGATTTACATCGGCATAACGTCCGAACACCCTTGTTTAATTGTCAACAATAAGGCTTAGAATTTCTCTCCAAGGTTCTAGTCGAGGACACATCAGCATAGGTAACTTGCATCGCACTTTTGATTCCCAATGGGTGACCATAAAATGTGTGAGGGGTAGGGCTTGGCTAAGACCAGGTTGAACTGGGCAACACCCTACTGTATCTGGGGATAAGAGTGAGCTAAGGGAGCCCAGGAGTGCACCAGGATGCCCCCGTTGATTACCTGGAGACTAGGGGCATTTTGGTAATTTGCTATATCCAATGGCACTATGGTAATTTTACCTTGTTGGAACTTTTATCACAATCTGGGGTGGCCGCCAAGCAAGGGTTGACTCTGGAAGGCTCAAAGGCAATTTTTAAGAGCCGTTGGGAATTATCAGGGCATCCCAAGGTTTGAAGGGCATTTTTGTAATTTGGCATGACCCTATGCGGGGGGTTTATGAGAGGCGCTGGGGCCGAAGGGCCATTTGTAGGCATTTCTTGAGTGTGAAGAGGTCGTGAGGTCATTAAAGGCGATGCGCACCCTTAGCTCCTGAAGGAAGGACATATATGTAATTTTCCTTGTGGGAGGGGTTTATTTGCAATTCTCTCCAACTGGCATGCGCCGGGGGCAGCATCACACACCCTTGCAAATTTTCATAACTTTCATTACAAAAGTTGTCGACGAGTTGTCAACTGTACACAGTATCATCGCCCTGAGGCGGGCGTATATTCAATTCTAATATCCTCGGGAAGGACATTATAGTCATTTCACATCTTCATGACTGAATTAAATTTTCCCTTCGTCACCCGGAGGATATAAAAACATGACCCGTAGGGTCGTGATTACAAGGCCCACATAGGGGCATAAGTACAAATCCTGTGTAGGGGCATAACAACAGAGCCCGCGTAGGGGCATAAATACAAGACCCACGTAGCGGCACAAATACAAGATCCACACAGGGGCATAACTACAAGCCCGAGGTGTTACATACCCCAAGTGGGCCAAAACAACGAACATGGGCCTTTCTTCTTCTTCTTCCAGTAGAGAAATTTCAGGTCCAAGAGTCCTCCTCAAGTGAGCCTCGTAGGGGGTATTTATAGAAGGTAAGGGACCGGCCCGGGGTGGGCCGAACCCGGGCGGGTCAAGGCCACCCCGGGCAGGTTCCCTCCTCTTTTTTTTTTAAATGGGCCTAGGCGGAACCCCGGGACCGGCCCGGGACTGCTCCACCCCGGGCAGGTCCGCGCGTACTTGCCCGGGGTTGGGGAGTCCCGGGCGGGTCCCGGGCAGCTCCGTCCGGGGTGGGCCGACCCCTAGCGGGCCCGCCCGGGGTCACCCGATCCCCTGCCCCGCGGGGACCCGCCTGGCCGCGAGGGGACCTGCCCGGGGGTGGCTGGCCCCGGGCGGGCCCCTCCATCCCCAGGTGGTTTGGGCCCCTCCTTATAAACCCCTAAAAAATGTTTTTTTTTTTTTTTTTTGAAACACTCGCTGCACGCCGCGTGGAAGAGGGAGGAACTTCTCCCGTGTTCGTTCGTCGTCTTCCTTGCGTCGCTTGTCGAGGGGGAAAGCCTTCTTCCTTCCGAGGGACGTGGTACACGCCGTTGGGACTGCGTGGAAGTTGTGCATAGCACTTTCCCTTCCCTCCTTCCTTGTCACGAGGTTGTTTTTGTGTGCATTAACCCCGGAACCACATGACCCTGGCGGTCTCCGTGGATTTACCCCGGGTTATGACCGCCTGTTTGCTGCGAGATGCATTGGGCTGAAACAATGAATGGGCCATGGAGTCCTTGTAGAGCGGAGATACTCCATGAGATGGCGCTACGTCGATTCCGCAACCTCGGTTCACACAGGAATAAATATCCGTGTTGGGTTGGGAATTAATTTTTTGTATTTCATCCCAATTATTGCAAGGATTTTTTTTTTGTTGCAACACCCACATCTAGGCAAGACCCCTGCGACTGTGCCAGGGGGCGAGAGCCACGAACCACCTCTGCGGGAGAAACCGAATGGCGCCCCACTGGCCACCTTGGACGGCGAGCCCCCCTTCAACGAGCAAAACTAGCAAGAATGACCCCATCTCCCGTAGGCAAAACAGACCCCTTTGAACGGCTTGCGAGGAGGGGGCTGGCGCGAGCCACCTCCTCCCCTACGGAGGATTCCCGGAGGGACCTCCGACCGCCACATAGAAGACCCCCCCACGCAATTTGGAGCCAGAAAATGAAGTAACATGCATATATACCCTCTCACAGAAGAAATTGTAGAATTGCTGCTCTTTCAAATGCATTTGCTTATATACCCTCCTTGTATGAAAATAGCTTCATGTTTCTTTAAACATAACTTCATGTTTCTTAACATAACCATGAATCACTTAACACAACTGCTGTTTTAAGGGGGAAAAGTGGTTCTATTGTCACTATTCTATTTCCTTTCTTTTTTCTCTCTATTAGGAGGGGTAGCTTAGTGATTTAAAAAGTTGACTATCATGTGAACAGAATATGCATGAAATATACTAATGGAGAAGAATCACACTTAGCCAAAGGGCAAATCTGAAGCTTTCTTTTTTGTACCAAGGGTTACAAAATTCTTGTTATCTATTGTCTCTACCTTATTTCAAAGTTGTTCATCTTCTGATGTCTTGACTTCTGTCCTCAATATTCCTTTCATTTCATTTCTTTTTTCTTTAGGGCACTGTTTCACATGGGGAAATTCGCTCTGTATCCATTTGTTGGATAAATGTGCACATATTTTAGCATGCATATTATTGATTGTACAAGTTTGGGTTTATCAGATGATTTAGGGTTCAGATACTGAACATTTTCCCCCCGACCACAGTCGATGTTTATTTACATCGGCATAAAATCTGAATACCCTTGATTAATTGTCAAAGGTACCTTTCTAGCCACTACAATATCTGTTGTGATGTTATGGGTTTTGTCTAATAGATATAATCTCAATGAACGTCTATTAGAGATGTACTCTTGCAAGAAAATTGAAGACTTCCATTCCCTAGACATGCGGAATTTGGATTACAATTGATCTCTTGAGACCTTTATATTTGGCCTCGATTATGAAATCGGATCTTCGAGTTTATATCCGGTCGTTGTCCGACCGTTGGGTTTGCTTCTGTTTGCAATTGAACCTTTGTATTGTTTCCATCGATGATCAGATTATTGATTATGCTTTTCGTCACAACCGGACCATTGTTTGCTCTTACCCACAATCGGACGGTTGGATTTGCACTCGGCCACGATCGGATCGTTGAATTTGTTTTTGGTCAAGATCTGACCATCAGGTTTGAATTTCATCATGATCCGACTTTTCTTAGGTACATCTATAATTTCTGACCATTCTTCGATATTTCTGCAATCTTTGACCTTTCTTGGGTATATCTACAGATTTTGACCCTTCTTGGCTATATTTGCAATTGCTACCCCTTCTTGGATACTTCTGCAGTTTTTTGGTTCTCCTAGGCTTATTTGTCATTTCTTGACTTCCAAGATATATTTGTAATTTCTCAATTCTCCTAGACACCGCTGTCATTTTTTGATTGTCCTAAGTGCTTCTATCATTTCTTGATTTTTTTGGGCATTTTCATCATTTCTTGACTTTTCTGGGTGTTTCTTTCATTTCTTGACTTTCCTTGATATTTCTGTCATTTATTGACTTTTTAGTCTGCTTTCCTTTTGGGGTATACTTGCAATTTTTTCCCCTTTCTGGGTCCACAAGCAATTTTACCCCCCCTTGCTGGATATATTTGCAATTTTACTCTTTTCCTGGGTCTCCTGGATATGATGGTTCTTGGCCATGGAAAGGCACACAGATTGGTATGGTTAGCCTAAAGTCGGACTCAAGAGAGTGCATACTGCTTTAGAGAATTAGCATAGTCTCAATCCGTCGAGTCGTGCACAAGGCGTGAACCTAAGCAAGGGCATTTTTGGTAATTTTAGACTTGATAGGAGCTTTGTGCAATTTTCAGGTTGAATAGGGGCTCTTATGCAATTTTTGGACAAGCCAAAGACATTTCGGCAATTTTAAAAAAGTTGAGGGATATTTATGTAATTTTAGATAGATCAAGAACATTTTATAATATCTGACTGAACAAAGGTTTTTGTGTAACTTTAGCATGAGGCACAAGTCCCTCCTTAGTGGAAGCGCCCAAGGCAAAAACACTTAGGATGTTGCTTCTCCTTCTTGAGCTCTCATGGGCTACGATCTATCTCCATGTGTCCGTTAGCGCACCGCCGTGAATCGACCTGTGCGGTCAGGTCGTAGGGGTCAAGGGGGCAGCCCCCTTTGCGAGGGGTTTTCGGGGAAGAAAAATTACAATATGATCCCTCTCCAAGAAATGGCACAAGGGATATAGCGACCATCGTAGGGGTGTATTTGCAAACACCCTTGTTAGGACTATTAGGAGAAAACAAGGCACAAGGCCTTTAGCCGCTCCTTGATGGAGGCTCCATCGGCTCCCTCTGGGTGTATGTGTTCTCCCCTTTCATTTGAGATCCCTCTGGGGGTTTTTATAGGCAACGAATGGGGAAGGGGCTACCCTGGACCGGGTGGACCCCTTGGGGGACCTACCCGACCGGGTGGATCCCTTAGGGGATCTACTCAGACCGGGTGGATCCCTTCCTTTCTCTCCATTTCTCCTTTTTTTTTTAAATTTAAAGAGAGAGAGGGAAGGTGGACCCGGTCCGAGTGGCCTCCTAGGGGAGGCTACGGGTGGCCTCCTAGGGAGGTAGGGTGGACCGGGTGGCTAGGAAATCCCCCCCCCCCCCCCCCCCCCCCCCCCCCCCCCCCGGTGGTTCCCTTCCCTCCCTTGTCTTTCTTTTTTTTATAAATTAGAGAGAGAGGGGAAGGGTGAACCTGGTGGACTCCCTTGGGAGCCTACCTGGTCCGGGTGGACCATCCCCTCCCCTTTTCTTCTCTTTTTTATGTTATTTTGCAGGTTTCAACAGGCACCCAACATTGAAATTTAAATAATAGAATGATGTTTCATACTCAGACTAATTACGACATCATTTAGTTTCTCTAGCATGATTGTAAACCAGTTTGCCATAAAAGACCCATGAGTTACATCAGGAATAGGAAAGTGGCACCCAATCAACACGACTAAGAAAAAAGATCCTGAAATTAGCTCATGGAAAAGTGCTTAAAATTATTTCACTGTCTCTGTCCACCCAACAACACACCAACATTTTGGGGGAGCCTGGCAGTGCGGTTGCATCCATACACAAGCCGTTGGAAGCAAATTAGAAGCCTGAATAAGCTCATAAGTATTCCCCTGTTATTTTCTGGACACCCTACTGTTATTTTTCACGTCATAGGCCATAGATTGCTGGTAGAAGTAGGTTCAACACTCTATGATTCTCTCTGTACACATTTCGTCCTTTAGTGCCTTGGTGACATCATAGACTTGTTTTCTTAAAACTATGTCCCTGAAGAGAAAGAGATCCCAAAACTTTGTCAGTTTGTGCTCCATGAAACATTAATAGTCCAATCAACAAAAAGATGGTTAGCAGATTTCCCATCTTCTAATTTAGACCAGAAATTGTTACTACAAGAATTGAATCTTAGTTGCCAAGGTGACCCAAGGTGACTTGGGATCCCCGAGTGCCTAAGTGCTTAGGCGCCTGCCTAGGCATTCATGGACTCATTCTGTGCGACTGTATATGGGAGAGAGCAGGGTGGTAACGTGGGGGAGGGGTTTTAACAGGGTGTGGGGTATAAATGTATCTGTAATGGTTATAGGTGCCTTGTTCGCCTAGATGGTGGTCTTGTCCCTTGGTCCCCTAAGAGCGTCTGGTCGCCTAAGAGACCATCTGGACAACTGTGGATTGGATATAAAAACTTTCCTTAGCCCTTTTTTTTGAGATTTGAATTAAGTAGACTGTTATTATCATCATTTTTTCTGAGTATAACATCCAGAGATCAGGTGGGATCAATACAAACTTACATCCCCCCCTTCCCCACCAAAAAAAAATGGAAGCTTCATTGGAGAATTCCAAAATTAACATGCTGACTTTGGGGGGGTTTTGTGGGCAAGAAAATTTTGGACTTTGTCGGCAAGAAATTTTATAGGCATTTGAGAAGACTAATAGAATGGGAAAAGTGATCTCCATAACCTAGTTGGTCTCTCTTTTGTCTGACTCCTACTGGAGGAGTAGAATTTTGAATATCCTCTGAACTTACTACCTTTGTCTGCTCATTGTTGCTTTATTCATATTTCCTGTATTTCCGTTGATAACATCATTTTACAGTCAAACAAGAAAAGCGTCCACATTCAGTTATATTCATGATTCTGAATGAAGATTATTTGCTCAGCTCCCTGTTAGAGTTTCCTGTGTATCTCCATAAATACTGAAGAAGTTTTTGCAGGCTGAACTTCAGAAAAAGTTGGCCGAAAATGGTACTCTGAAGACTGCAGAATCCACCAATGAGAAAGACTCGAATGAGAAGAGTAGCACTGATAACAAAAAACACCATTCAATCCTATTACAGGTACAAGTAGCTGGATGTGTTTCTTTGACCTTAGAAGCATAAATTCTGATAGAGGAACCATTACAAGTCTATCAGTGGCAGGAAAATGTAGTCTACACTTGGATCATTCTGTTTAATATTCATAAGTGTATTATGTATCACTCATTCTATGGCTGTTTCTATGATTTGATGCTAATTTATTTTATGCTTGTTTTTTGTTGTACCAGCTGATTGCGAATCAGGCATGCTGTGAGCCAGATAATGTATATGATTTTGAGCTTCAGCTTTGCGACACTCAACCTAGCACTATAGGTGGTGCCATGAAAGAATTTATATTCTCAGGAAGGCTTGACAACCTTTGCATGTCATTTTGCTCTTTAAAGGTGAGTACTCTCCATCTGGACTTCACAAATACTGTAAGACAACTTGTCTGCCTTCCAATTGTCTGTATTAATCAAAAGCCTTTTAGGTGTTCCTGTAAGTTGCTGCAACCCCGCTTTAAGGTTCTATGAGCATGCAGCATGCTGCAGGTTGAAGGTTTATTACATTGCAGACCTGCTTGATCCTAAGTTGCCAGTGTGCTTCCTGTAACTAGTTCACCACATGCCAAAGTATATTCATTGACTAAAGTTTACTGTAATCTCTGCTATGTTGTTGAGGAAATAGCTTTCGGAAGAATGCTCAAAGTTAATTATAACACATATGTCTTGCATTTGTTGTCAGTGCTGATTCATATTAGATGCCTATTTATCGAGGAACAAGGACCAAACATGGGAACATTGCCACTGTGCTGTTTAGGACAGTGCTGTGTTGGAGAACATCACCACAATCCAAATGCCAGATAAGTTTGGGAAGGTCTAGGATTCATGATTTCATAGATGTTAATGGGGCAACAAGACAATGTTTGAAATTTGAAAAGATCTATTATAGAAAGTGGGAACACAATATTAAAGTTTTCATCCACCAGTTATGATTTGGTGATCACTTCTGTTTGCATTAGAAAGCCATGTCAAACACTTGGGCATGACATGGCACCTATGTGGCACTTCATTTTAGAATTTCATTTTCAGAGAACCTGTTTGAATGTAAAGATTCAATAATCTGATTTGCAGTTTATTTATCTTTAAACAAGTTTTAATTGATTATATTTTAGTATATGTATGTATAGGTACATATGAATATGTCTACTATGTATACCTTCTGTGTCCTTGTGTCTTATTTCTAAAACTTTGTTGTGTCCAACAGGTGTACTTATGTCTATGCCCCACAAATCATAGTGCCCAAATTATTGTTCAAATGATAAATATGATAAAAATGACTATGATGACAGTGATTCAAGTGATGCTGTGGATTCTATTTGCTCCATCAACCTAGGTCTATCAATTATTCTTCTAACATCCAAATCTGATCAATATTCATATTCATATACATGACATTCATCCAATTTTCTAATCTGTCAAGCCTAACCCAGATCTTTCAAATGTTAATGAAAATAGCTTTACAATGGATATGGATAAGTGTTGCACCCGTAATTTTCTCGAAATATTTCGAGAATTTCATTCTGAAACAACCGACGGAAAAGATACGGTGTAGCGCCGATGTCGTCGGACCGCGGAGTACCTCCGTGATTTAGGGTCTATCGACCCGATCATATTATCACAAGTGGCATCGTGGCAATGGAAGTTAAGAGGAAGACATGCATGCACACCTGTCAAAGCGGCCGAGCAAGTGTATCACACGGCACGGACGGACGCGAAGATTCCTCCCCACGCAGCGCCACCACGGCTTCTTCTCAACTCAAAACGGAGCAAAACGGCGCGAAGAGGGGCCAAAACGCATGCCCGAGGTTCAAACGACCCCTCCCGGACGCGCGAGGGGGCCGCGGCCACCCCGTCGGGGTCGGCGGGGGTCGCGCGACCCCGCTGCCCAGCGGGGCTGCGCGACCCCGCCAGGAACCTCCGGGGTCGCGCGACCCCCCTCTCTCTCTCCGGTGTTCAAAAAAAAAAGGAGGGATTTTGACCCCCTCAGCGGGGTCATTTAGCCCTTTTTGGTGGCCAGAGGGGTCAAAATGACTTTTTGCCACCTCACCTTGACAGAATCGGGGCAAATTCACTCATTTGACCTCTCTGGGCCCTCCCGCCTTCTATAAATAGACCCCCTTGAGTCCAAGTAGACAGTAGAGCATTACGTACGTACGAAGAGCACCTGCGCAAGAAGACTTGTTCTATTTGTTTTGGCCCGTGAGGGGTAAGTCTCCGGATCTTGTACTTATACCCCTACGGGGTATATTTGTAATGATGTCCCTCAACGGGCCATGTTGGTAATTATCCCCCTCGGCGGGCCATGTTTGTAAGTCTTTACGTCCCGGGACGACCAAGTCATGTAGTTTTGTCCTTATAATGGCGCAATTACAAAGAACGTCCTCCCCGGGACCGTAAAAGACCTAAGTCCTGTAATTTACAGTTATACCCTGCAACTTTTATAATTGGGGCTACGCTCCTATCTCCCGCTCCAAAGCGGACGTTTGTACAGTCGACAATTCGCCGACAACCCTTGTACTTATCGGAGTTATAAAAGCACCCAGCATGCTCTGTCTATCTCCTTCGTGAAAAATTATGGGAAAACCCCTATCTTCCACAAAATTGCATATATACCTCTCCTCTGGCCTAATGGACAAATAGGTGTTTTCTATGAAATCCTTGTCATTCTTTCGGTCTGGGAGTGTTGTTAGTTCAGTCCAACACTTAGGTATCATTTTAAACCTAGGTCTAGGGTCCGGTAAAATTACCGAAATACCCCTGTGACCTCAAAATGGCCTCAGAGCCCTTGAAACCCTCCAGAAACGGCCTCCATGCCTTGGGAAGTCAGGAATTCGATCCTACTTCCATTTCAACCTAGGAATTCCAGAAATGTCCCTGGCTTGGTAAATTACCGAAATACCCTTGGGGTGTAAAATTGCCAAAGTACCCCGCGTGGTCCAGAAATCTCTCTCTACTTCTAAAATGCCTACGGCTTCTGCATCTTTGCATCCCTACTATGAAATCCTAGGGTTTTGCCCAGACTTAACCCTAACTTAGTCAATATGTTGGTGGTGAACGAATGGAGAGCTCCCCGAGCGAGAGTGCCCTTAACATCCGAACCTATAGAGAGGAGCTTTGGGATTTCTTTGACAGTTAAACAAAGGTGTTCGGACGTTAGACCGATGTAAATCAACACTGACTCCGGTCAGTGGGGAGAGGTCCAGCACCCGAACCCAAATCGTCTGTTACGATGCGCACCCACGGAATCACCCTCTACTCAGACGGGGGGATGTTTCTTTTCAAAAAGAACAAAAATCTACATTTTATCTACGATAAAAATCGATTAGATTTTTTCCGTGTCTCACAGACTGGCACGCCCGGTGGGACCTTTCCCGCCTTTCTTCTTTCTGTCAAAGAAAGCCTCCAAACCTTTTTTAAAGTTCTGATTTCCCTCCTTTTCCTTTTACAGGACGGGAAGAGGAGGGTATACGTCTCTCTACTCATCTGAGAGCTACTCGCGTTTCTGCGCCCTTCTCCGTTCGTGCTACGCATCACCACCACCAACACCAGCAGCAGCGATGGCAGCCGTCACCTACGGCCCCCAAGTCGTTGTCGACCATGTCAGGTTCGGATACTTGGCAACTCGGATCGTTTTCGGCGACTTCCCAACGGTCGTCGGCTCGTCCTTCTTCTTGGGCGTGGTGCCAGTGGCTGAAGTCAGTTCAACCGCCCCTGCAGTACCAACCGTCGAGGGCGTTAGGCCCTCGACCCTCGCAATTGACCGGGTTCTCCCGGTCAACAAGACCACCACTGAGGGTGTTAGGCCCTCAACCTCAACTGTTGGTCGGGTCCGCTCGACTAAGAAGACTACTGGGGGTGTTAGGCCCTCGGTTCCAACAACTGGCCGGGTTCATTCGGCCAGGAAGACTATTGAGGGCGTCAGGCCTTCCACTTCAGCTGATCGGGTTCGCCCGGTCAAGAAGACAACCGTCGGAGGTGTTAGGCCCTCGGCCCCAGCAGCTGGCCGGGTTCGTCCGGTCAACAAGCCAGTCGTCGGGGGTGTCAGGCCCTCGGATTCAACAATTGGCCGAGTCTGCTCGGCCAACAAGCCAGCTTCTGAGGGTGCCAGACCCTCTATTGCAGCAGCCGGCCGGTTTTGTCCGGCCAACTTTGCACAGATCAGGGGTGTCAGGCCCTCTGTCTCAGCCAATGACAGAGTTTTCTCGGTCAACCAGATTACCATCGGCACCGCCCCTGCTCAACGGGGGCAACGCTGTCGCCGTAACGGCCCCAACTCCAATGCGGCCACCCTCAGAGGTGCTGCCCCTGCTCAACGGGGGTAACGCCACCGCCGTCAAGATGACGCCATGCCTAAGGCGGGCGCCACCACCGCTGCCCCTGCTCAACGGGGGCAACGCCGTAACCGCAAGGGTGCAAAGCCCGAAGCGGCTATCTCTCGCTCCGGCAAGACTGTAATCGTCGGAGATATTCGCATCCGACTCGGTGGAGGCGAGCCGATCCTGCCACGGGATTGTCATGTCCCGACTATTCCTACCTCCAACCGCTTCGAGTTCCTCCGACAAGTTCGGGAGGACGGAGTGAAGAAGAAGAAGTCTGCCGTACTGGCGGCAACCCAGGGCCCTCTGTAACGGCCCAAGCCACGAGCTTCCCGTCCAAGGACAGGGGGCAACCAAGTGGAGGAGCGCCAGCTCCATCTGAAGAAAATTTGGGTCACCAAGGAGGAGGCCCGAATCATAAGGCACGCGAGGGCGGAGGAGCCCTTTCGCATGTCGAAGCTTCAACGAATGTGGAGTCCGCCAAGCACTGAGGCCTCGACGTCTGCGAGATTTACATCTCAACCCCTACGGGGGCAAAAGCGCCGAGGAGCCAGCAAGAAGGTGCGGCCGACCTCCCCCGTGGGCTAGTTCTACGCACACGGAGGAGGATCGCTCACCTCAAACATCTACATCCCGAGTGTCTGTCTTTGACAGACTTGGGAGGCCGCCCAAGCCGGAGCGACAACCGCCCAAGAAAAAACGGGTGGTCCAGGTGACCGATGACACCGTCAAAGTGTTCACCTGTTATGCCACCTCCGGCGACAAACAACCCGAAGGCACCTCGGGGGAACTAACTAACTCAATCAACCTCTTCAATACTCGAGGAGGTCAAGGTCCGGGTCCTGGGGCTTGGCACAAACACAAGAAGCGCCGGCTGCCGGTACATCTCAACCCGAGCCGGCACGGCAAGAAGAGCGTCAGGAAGACGTCCACAGTGTTGATGAGGACAGTCACTCCCGGCACGAAGAAGAGCTGGGGGAAGAGCCACGGGCCCCCACATTGGAAGAACTTCGACGGGAGAACCTAGAGCTCAAGAATCTGCTACAGTCGCTCTTGCGCGAAAAGGAGGTTCCGGCCCCGTCTCAGGCGGCACCCACTGGAATGGATCAGCAGCTTTCTCCCATTCCAGCAGCAGCCAATGCCTCTGTCACCGCTGCAAGACTCCCACTGGCAGTGGACTTCGAAGTCCCGCCGCATGAAGCCAATGCGCGGTCATCTGCTACTCCTGCCGCAGAAAGCCTCATGGCGCAGAAGCAAATGATTGAACGCATTGTAGAGGCGAAGTTTGCTCAACATGGGGAGGGAGTGGCCACCGTTGATTTGTACAGTGTGCCTTATCCCCTCCGCCATCAATTCAAGAAGCTTCCGCCTGACTGCCCGAAGGCCCCAAACTCCAGAAGTTCAACGGGCAGGGCTCTCAGCATGAACACCTGGCCTATTACATGACGGCCATGGGTGAATTAGCCCTGGAAGAGGCATATTTGCTGCGGTATTTCGCCACGTCCTTGACTGGCACCGCCTTCCAGTGGTATTCAAGGTTAAAGCCCAATTCTGTAACTGATTGGGCTGATATGCAGAAGAAGTTTGTCGACCGCTTCCAAATGGTCGAATGCAAAGTCTCCTTAGCAGAGCTTTGTTCCCTTCGACAGAAGAAAGGTGAAACAGCATTGGACTTCATCAAGCGATGGAGGGACGTCAGCATGCGCTGCGATAACCCTCCGACGCCTGAAGATGCGATCACCATCTGCCGTAGGGGTCTCTCGGCAGAAGTCAGCGAAAAGCTTCTCGGCTCAAACATCAGAAGCTTCGACCAGCTCAACACGGTGGTCGCGGAGATTGAGATGTTCTTCGCTGATCATCCTACACAAGCCTTTACAAAAGGCAAATCCTCCAAAGACCGTCTGGCTAGCGGCAAGGAGGTAAATGCCGTTGACTTCTCCCCGACGAATGGAGATAAAGGGGAAGGAAAGTCCAAAGGAAAGGGCAAGAAGTCTGATGACAAGCAAGCGCGTCTCGGTTGGCGGAGAACATGAAGACGCCTTATTCCTTCAGGAAAGAGCATACTAAAATGCTCTTTGATCTATGCATGAAAGAGCAGCTCATCACCCTGCCGGATCCGCGGAAGCCCTCAGAGGTGGACAAAACAGATGATCCTGCTTATTGTGTATATCACCGAAGGTTGGGTCATACCATCGGGGATTGCTATATTTTCAAAAACATAGCAGAAGAGCTCATTCAAAAGGGCTTGGTAAATATGCTGGGCCATGCAGTCGACCCACCCCAGCCTCATGCCTGGAGCCGATCGAACCGGTCGGCTAATGTGGTCCATATGGTGGCGATGGCCTCAAGCTCCAATGCCTCCGAAGTTGGGCCCTCAAGTCGACAGCCCAATGGTGGTCCTAGAGCCACTCCTCCTCCATTCCCAGAATGTTTAGCACTGCGGAGGGCTATTCGGAAGATCCGAGGGGAAGTCCGACAGTTGCAACTAGAACAGAGGCGCCTGCTGCAGTTCCTGGAGAGCATTGATGAGCAGTTGGTCCACTTTCCCCTTCGGTCCATTTGCCAGGGGGTTAGCTCCAGCCCACATACGGGAGACGGGTGTATCACCTCCGGGTCGGGCTCCGCTTAGGGGCTGGCTCTCTAAGAGTCCTCAGATTCATCTGAAGACGAGGAGGACTCACTGGAAGGCGAGGAGGCTCCACTTCAAGTCGAGCTCCCAGAGAAGTTATACTCCTTCCCTTGCGAGAAGACTCCAAACATCTTCTTCGCATGCCAGCGGGCTGGACTCATAAGCCCGTCACCCATGGAGCAGACACCAGGTGCTGCTTTTCATCAGGGCTATTGCCCATATCATGAAGTTGTTGGCCATATTCTACAACTGTGAGCGGTTCAAAGACCTCGCCGAGGACCTAATCATGCGAGGGAAGGTCAATATGGGCGAGTTCCTAGTCGACCCACCGCAGCCGCACGCACAGAGGAGTCTTCACTTCTCCGTCAATGTCATTCACGCTGCAGCAGCCTTCCAGTTCCCCGAGCCGCAAGAGGAGGGAGTCAGTTCCCAGGGAGCCAGTTCCCAATCGCCCAAGTCCACACTATGGTATCCAGGGTGGCGACCATCTCATCAGTGTTCTTTTCCTAAGGAAGACACTGAGAAGATTTTTGACAAACTTCTGGAGGATGGCTGGGTGCTGACACATGACCCGCCGTCTTATTACAATGAGACGGCCAAGAGTCACCCCCGCTATTGCAAGTATCATGCAAGGGTGTCTCACCCTACTCGGCAATGCCCAGAGGTCCAGGACTTCATTGAAGCCCTCATCCAGAGAGGGGTTGTCGATACTCAGGGGAACTCCATGACAAGGTTGCGTCTTGCAGAGGCCGCAGGGAGACTCTCCAGCAGGCTCGGCGAGAAACTGAGGCTTTCTCCCGATTAGCCCGACTAAGTGAGCCTGTGGAAAATGATGAATTCCCATTACTCACTAAAGGCAAGGCCACGACCACCTATAAAGGGCCTAAGGTCCAGAACCCAGGAAGCCAAGCCGCGGGAGAGAGTTCCAAGGTCCGCCCCAGGCTGAGTCAGCCTGGCATCGTCATAAGAGAGAACTCTCGGCCAGACAACAAAGGCAAAGCCAAGGTGTCAGAGCCTTCAGCCAAAGCTCCTGCCAAGTCAGCAAGGCCATTAGTCGTGGAGAAAACTCAACCTCTTGAGCCCGCGAAGACCCCGGTTAAGGCCTCTGTCAAGCCGGCACAGGCGCCAATTGTAGAAAGGCCTCAGCGGCTCAAGCAAGTCAAGCCACCACCCCAAGCAAAGTCGGTGGAACCACAAAGCCCCCAGAGGCCCTATAATGGATTGGCAGAGTTCCAGGAGTTGCCTCCTGAAATAATTGCTCAGGCAATCAATGCCACCTTCCAAGCTCAGCCGGAGGAGGCCAATTGGACCAAGGTTGCCCCCAAAAAGAGCCATGGCACTAGAGCTCCTAAGGAACCAGACCGGAGCAAAAAGCAGGATTCTAGGGGCAAGCGAGTCCCACCGCCGAAGCAAACTCCTCTCTCTTCTCAAGAGGCGGCACGCCAAAAGAAGCAAGAGAAGAATCGCAGGAAGAATTTGAAGAGGAGGTTGAAGAAGCAAGCCAAGCAAGCAGCGGCTATGGAGGCCCCTAAGGAGCCAACTCCTCTACAAAGACTTCAAAAGCTCATAGATGAGCTCGAGGAGTACACTCCCCCTTGTCCCACCAGGATCGTCACTCTGGACGAATACATTCCTTGGGATAAGCTTGGGCGAAAAGTCCGTCTTTTGCAATGGCTCCGGGAAATGGCCCACCGTCTTGAAGAAGGTGAAGACTTCCCTATCCCAGAGGAGCTCTCCTTATTCTACAAAGATGAGGAGCTCACTGTCGAGATGCTCCAGGAAATGCTGCAAGAGCTCTCCTGCAACATGGTGGCGATTCCGCCGCCTGACAACATTTACTGTCCTGCAGCTGATGGCACTGGAGGCAAGGCTCCTATGACAACTTATCAACGTCGCTCGACAAGAAATAGCCGAGGACGTGGCCGAGGTCGTGGCCGAGGACGTGGACGTGAAGGTCCCCTGGCCCTCGATCGGGTCATAATATTCAGAGGGGAGAAACCGGGTCCTGTCCCGGAAACTTGAGTTTGGGGAATCCCTTTCATCCTCAGCCCCTCAGAGGGTTCAGGCCCCGTTTCAACAGCTAAGCCGGGTGGCGTCCCTTTTACAATCACATCCTCTGATGAAGAAGAGGAGTCAGCCAAATCGCCAGTGCGCGAGGAGGCGTCAGAGCAAGCCGGCCCCTCCAACAGGGTCGAGACCTCAAACCCAGCAGGTCCTTCTAATGAAGACCAGCATGTTGGGCCTTTGCCATCTCCGGAGGAGTCTTTGGCTCCGCTATTCCAGGAAGATGCGGAAGGCCAACAGGACGGGGAGCGTCCTTCTAAACGGGAGAAGCCTCGCCAGGCGCCGAAGACCCTGGCGGAGATCATCCCGCCATTTGACAAGACCCGTGCTCGGGCGGACCGCAAAATCATTCATCATATGAAGCGGTTCCCAACAAATGTCACCATCTGGGAGGCCATCGCCTGGAGCAAGGATCTTCGGGAGGCTCTTGTCAAGATACTCCAAGACCCGGGGGCATATGAAGCCCATGTTGTAGAGTTGCAAGCTCAGGCATATGAAGCACTCACAGCCAACATCTCCTTCACGGACAAAGACATGTTGCTGTCCTCTCCGTGCCACAATCGCCCCTTATATATGAGGGGGACGATCAATGGGCATGACGTGAATCGCATCCTGGTTGACGCCGGAGCAGCCGTCAACATCATGCCTTTGAAGACTTTCAAGTCTCTATACTTGGCGCCTTATTTGCAAAAGGTGACCGATGTCAAGATCTCGGGATTCAATCAGGGTTCCGAGGAGGCGCTTGGTCGGGTTGTGGTCAAGCTAGCTTTGGGCGATTTTGTCACCCAAGCGACATTCTATATCATCAACTCCGACACATCTTACAAGATGCTGCTTGGAAGACCCTGGCTTCATGAGAACTGGGTTGTTCCTTCAACTCTGCATCAGTGCATTAAATATGCCAAGGAAGGGGAGCAACATACGGTCTTCGCAGACCAGGCCCCGTTCCACCCCAATGAGTGCCATCTGGCCGATGCTTCACTATATTTTGGGAAGCCCACTTTAACAATCCCCGAGTCTTTAAAAGACAAAGGGAAGCAAAAGGTGGACCATGAAGTTGAGGAAGGGCAGCTCTTCACTGTCAACCAAGATATGGTAAAGCTGCACAGGCTGAGCCTCAGTGCCGCCTCCAAGCCGACTCAACCAGAATGTTGACTTTGAAGCCAACCTCATCAGCCGGGTCATAGACGGGAGTATCTCCTTACCGCCTAAGTGCCTCAACTCTCGTCCCAACGGGAAGAGCATGAGGTGGAGCAGTTGAAGACCTTCACAGTCTCCTATCAACGAAGAAGGAGACGCAACAAGAGCAAGGGGAATAAGCCGATCATCTTTTACAAAGGTGACTTAGTCCCACCGTGCCCTCCTGAAGATGACTTCGGCTGGGATACTCCCACCGATGTGGCGCCAGAGCCAGTCCAGGAGATGGACGATATGCCTAAGTACATCAAGGAGATGTGTAAAAAGCAGCACATCCCGCAAACTCAGGACCCCGCGCGAGCGGCATATTTCCATCAACTGTGGAACCCTCCGCAGGTCCGAGGACAACCTCCCCTCTCCCGCAAAGATACGCGAGGACTCGGCTATGACCAGGAGACGGACTTCGAGGTCCATTTTGCAGTCAATGCCATAGGGCTACTGCCTCTCCCTAATGGGCAAGCTGAAGTTGAGCCCAAGATTGATGACTCTGTAAGGGAGTCTGGTGATGTGTCTATGACACCTCCACCTTCATCAGGAGTCGACAATGATCACCCTTCAGAGGGAAGAGCAGCCCAGCCTGCTAACCGTCGGCAAGATGAGGCCAGTCCTTCGACTTCAAGCCACGAGCAAGGGTGCTTCGAAGAATTTAAAGTCTACGAAGCCGACACTGACGACGAGGGAGACTTCGTCGACCTCCAACCAGCTCCACCGAAGCTTGAAGACAGTGGCCAAGCAACTGTGGATGAGTTGATCGAGATTAATCTCGGAAGCAAAAGTGACCATCGTCCCACCTTCATAAGTGCCCTCCTCAGCGAGGAAGAAAGGCAGTCGTATCGGCAGCTTTTAGAAGAGTTCAGGGATTGTTTTGCCTGGACTTACAAAGAAATGCCCGGGCTCGACCCTTCTGTGGCTGAACATGAGCTGGCAATACTTTCAACAGTCAAGCCAGTCAAGCAAGCCCAAAGGCGTATGCGCCACGAGCTGGAGTTGAAGGTCAATGCTGAGGTTGACAAAATGCTCAACGTGGACTTCATAGAGCCTTGCATGTACCCTGTGTGGCTCGCCAATATAGTCCCTGTCAAGAAGAAGAACGGCCAAGTCCGAGTCTGCATCGACTTCAGGGATCTGAGCAAAGCATGCCCGAAGGACGACTTCCCTGTTCCAATCACTGAGACAATGGTTGATATGACCACTGGTCACGAAGCCTTGTCTTTCATGGACGGGTCGTCGGGCTATAATCAAATCCGCATGGCCATCAAAGACAAAGACCATACGGCTTTCCGGTCTCCTAAGGGGATCTTCAACTACAAAAGGATGTCGTTCGGTCTGAAGAATGCCGGCGCAACCTATCAAAGGGCAATGACCAAGATCTTCGACGAGATGCTACATGACCTTGTCGAATGCTATGTCGATGATCTGGTCGTCAAGACAAAGAAGCGGGAGGATCACTTTGCTGACCTGCGTCGAGTCTTTGAAAGGCTTCGACAATTTCAACTCAAGATGAACCCAATGAAGTGCGCCTTCGGCGTCTCAAGCGGCAAGTTCCTTGGCTTCATCGTCAGGTACCGGGGCATAGAAATCGACCCTGACAAAATCAAGGCCATAAGAGGACTGCCTCCGCCCAAGAACTTGACAGAGCTCAGATCTCTTCAAGGAAGACTCGCCTATATTAGGCGATTTATTTCTAATCTCTCAGGAAGATGCCTACCTTTCGGCAAATTGATGAAGAAAGGAGCACCCTTCATATGGGACGAAGACTGTCAGAAGGCCTTCGAGCAAATCAAGGAGTATTTGTTGACTCCTCCTGTCTTAGGGGCACCTGTCAGAGGGAAGCCCCTTACCTTATATATTGCTGCCATGGATGCCTCTTTGGGGGCTCTACTAGTCCAGATCAATGAAGAGGGCAAGGAGCAGCCGTTGTATTACCTCAGCCGGAAACTGATCGGGCCTGAGCATCAGTACGCCCCTATGGAAAAGGTGTGCCTGGCTCTGGTGTTTGCTGTCAAGAAGCTAAGACACTACCTGCTAGCTCACCGGGTGGAGCTCATCTCAAAATGTGATCCACTCAAATTTCTGCTCAGTCAGCCCGTCCTCTCCGGTAGGCTCGGTAAATGGGCACTTATCCTCATGGAGTTCGACATTACCTTTGTCCCACGCAAGGTGATCAAGAGACAAGGCATGGCGAAGTTTTTAGCAGCGCACCCTGTGCCAGAAGATTCGCCACTCAACTTCGAGCTACCCGATGAAGAGGTGTTGGTACCTTCTCAAGAAATGGGGGAACAGTCTGAAAAAGTCCCACCACAGATGGAGCCAGGTGTCCTCACCCTCGACCTCCCACACTGGGAGTTATATTTTGATGGTGCCTCTCGGACAATCAAAAGGGCCGGCGGCCTCATAGACTATGTCTCGGGCGCGGGGGTAGTCTTTGTATCTCCACAAGGCGGCATCTCCACAACTCTTGCGCTCTCATGAAGTCGCTGACTAATAATGAGGCCGAATACGAGGCATTGATTATTGGGCTTCAACTGGCACTAGAGATGGACATCAAGTGCATCAAAGTGTACGGGGATTCTCAGCTCGTCATTCGACAAGTCCTGGGCGTCTACAACGTCCGGAAGGAGGAGCTCATCCCCTACCATGCAGCCGTCATGAGGCTCAAAGGAAAATTCTACCTATTTGAAATAGGCCATGTCCCCAGAGGCAGCAACTCCCAGGCTGATGCCTTGCAAAATTGGCAGCGGCCCTAAAACTCCCGCCTGAGGAGAATTAAATATTACTGTCAGACACCGAAGGCTCATGCCAAGTGTGCTCGACGAAGAATCAGGCCTCACTGTCTACGAGGTCGACAACATTCAAGAGGAGAATGCTCCCGAAGAAGAAGATTGGCGTGAGCCAATTATAAAGATAAAGAACGGCTGGCTTCCTCCTGATCGGGTTCAGAGGGTGCAACTGCTACGCAAGGCGACATCCTACCAGCTGATTGATGGTCTGCTCTTCAGGCTCGTCCATGAAAAAGACCGATCGGTCCTCCTACGGTGCCTTTCATCCAAGGAAGCAAAGACTGTCATGCATGAGGTTCACTCCGGATTGTGTGGAGCTCATCAAGCAGGAGCTAAGATGAAGAATAGCATCAAGCTCAAAGGGTTCTACTGGCCCACCATGTACGAAGATTGCAATCAATACGCTCGTACATGTCACCAATGCCAAGCATTTGGTCCAGTCCTCGACGGCCACCTAACCCGCTCCATCCAACCGCGCCTACTTGGCCGTTCGCGGAATGGGGTATGGACATTGTGGGACCATTCCCACCATCGTCCCAGGGGCACAAGTTCATACTTGCTGCCACCGATTACTTCTCCAGATGGGCGGAAGCCATTCCACTACGGGAAGTTACAGGGGAGATAGTTGCCCGTTTTGTGCGGCACTATATCATATACAGATTCGGCACCCCCAGTCGGATTATATCCGATAATGGCACGCCGTTCAAGAACAAGACTGTTTATGCTCTGGCGGCCAAGTTCCATATTGACTGGAGGACGTCATCGGTCTACAATCCCCAGGCCAATGGGTTAGCCGAGGCCTTCAACAAAACTCTTTGCAAGCTGCTGTCTAAGATGGTGGGTGGTCGCAAACGGGATTGGGGCGAGAAGGTCCACGAAGCCCTATGGGCCTATCGGACTATTTATAAAACCACCTACGGGATGTTCCCCATTCTCCTGGTCTACGGAGCTGAAGCAGTGATCCCTGTGGAGATCGAGCTAGCATCTTACCGTGTTGCTGTGCACGCTGGATTGCCAGGCCAAGACCAGTCCGAGATAGAAAGAGGCTTGAAGAGTTGTCCAACCTTGAAGGTGAAAGACTCAAAGCCTACAAGCACTTACAAGTGTATCAAGCCCGCATGACACGTGCCTATGATAAGCTGGTCAAGCAACGGGCGTTCAAGAAAGGCGACCTCGTCATGATTAAGGAAAAGGAGGTTCTCGCGGAAGATCCAGCGGCAAACTCCAGCCTAATTGGCGTGGGCCTTACGTCATCAGAAGGTCTATGAAGGAGGGGCCTATACGGTCCTTGACCACAAGGGGGACAATCCCTTCCCTCCTCTCAACGGCAAGCATATGAAGCTCTACCATGCGCCACCGCAGGAGTTTCCACAGCAGTCCTCACAGGACAGTGCCTCTCCTCAGTGAAGGTTCAAAAAAAAAAGGGGGGGTTAAAAATACTGATACCCCGGCGGACTCAGTCAGCCTTCAACGGTTGGCTGAGGGCAAAAAGGCCACAGACCCGGTCGAGGTGAAAACCCGAAAGGGCGCCTCGGGCAAAAATGGGCAACCCCTCGGTGTGAAAACCCGAAAGGGCGCACGGAAAAAGCTAAAGGGGGCCAGCCTCGGCGAAAACCCGAAAGGGCGGTGAGGTCTGTAATGTGAAAAAAAAAATCCTCTCTCTGCTTATTCTAAGGGTGGCTCTAAGTCAACGACTCCACCCCATCTCGGCCAAAACATCATATTGAGGCCATGGCTACGCCCTACATGTCATCCTATGACACCTTGTCCCACTGACGTTCTGAAGTTGTCATACTCTGTCCCATCGGGCTCGGTCTATGCATGCCCCTTTCGGGTTGCCGATCCATTCGCCTATTGGCTTCCGGGTTAGCTCATATGTCTCTTCTGAGCAGTCAAACTCACTTACTCTCTTTGTCCCACTGGGATTGGCCTCAGTATGCTCTCTCGGGCTGCCAACTCATCATGCATCTCGGCTCATTTTTCCTCTAGGATTGGCCTCAGTATGCTCTCTCGGGCTACCAACCCATCATGCCTTTCGGCTCATTTTTCCTTCTGCGATTGGCCTCAGTATGCTCTCTCGGGTTGCCAACCCATCATGCCTTCGGCTCATTCTTCCTTTTGGAATTGGCCTCAGTATGCTCTCTCGGGCTGCCAATCCATCATGCCTTCTGGCACATGTCCTACCGGGTCTGGCCTCAGCATGCCCTCTCGGGCTGCCAACCCACCTACTCGCCTATCGGCTTTCGGGTTTGACTCTCACGTCCCACTAGGGTTGTCAAACCTATCTTTGTCCCATCGGGAACGGCCTCAGTATGCTCTCTCGGGCTGTCAATCCATCTCGCCTATCGACTTTCGGATTTGACTCTCACGTCCCATTAGAGCTGTCAAGTCCACCCTTTTTCTTCTTCTGGGTTTGGCCTCTGCACGCCCCTTTTAGGCTGCCAATCCATCTTGCCTCTTGGCTTCAGACTTGACTCATATATCCCACCGGGATCGCCAAGTCTATTCCCTTGTCCCCACGGGCTTGGCCTCTACATGCCTTCGTCGGGCTGCCAACTCTACTTGCCTATCGGCTCACGGATTTGACTCGTACGTCCCACCCGGGCTGTCAAATCCCCTCTTTTCATCGCTTCGGGTCTGGCCTATGTATGCTCTCTCGGTCTGCCAACCCATCCCGCCTATCGGCCTCCAGGTTTAACCCGCATGTCCCTTTCGGACTGTTAAACCTACTCCTTTGTTGTCCCAACCGGACTTGGCACATGCATACCTCTCTTGGGTTGCCAGCCCATTCAACTTTCGATTCTGGATTTGGCTAATTACGTCCCACTAGACAGCCGAACCCATCCATTTGTCCCACCTCCGCGGCACACACGTCCCTACGGGAGTGCCACTTTCTCCTTGCCTTTTGGCATTATAGGACCCAAAAAAAAAAATGGGGTTAAAAATATTGATGCCCCAGCGGACTTGGTTATTTCCGTTAGGAGAGCAACCAAGGGCAAAAAGGCTTTAACCCGGCTAAGATGAAAACCCGAAAGGGCGCCTTAGGTAAAAATGGGTACCCCTCAGTGTGAGAACCCGAAAGGGCGCACTGGAAAAAGCTAAAGGGGGCCGGTCCTGGCGAAAACCCGAAAGGGCGGTAGGGCCGGTAAAGTGAAAAAAAGAAAAAAGAAAAGGCTTATCAAGCCTCAGACTCGCTCCTCCTCAGCTCAGCAAGGCGAGTCTCACTCTAAAGAGCTTCCTCTTGGAGCCCCTCAAGCCTACGGCGAAGAGTCTACATCGGCACGCGCAAGACTGCGCTCCTTCTCGGTCCCCCGGACCTCTCACAAAAGCCCCTCCACTCTGTGGGAGGCCATCTGCTCGCGCTCGTAAGTGGCCTTGACTTGGGCGCCCACCTCAGCCTAGGCTCTCCGAAGTCTGCAAAGTTGCTCCGCCTCCTGCTGAATCGTCAGCTGAGACCTCCGCCTCGCTTTCTCAATAGCGCGAAGGTGGGCGAACTCCTCCCGTAAAGACGCAAGCTCAGTCATCCAGGCGTCCCGAGGGAGACCAAATACATGCACCTGGCAATGCTACACCAAGTTGAGGACTATTCGGCCACTCCATCCCAAGGGCCAGGAAATTCTGAGGCAGCTATGAAGCCTCACCAGCTGAAGGGTGACACTGCACTTGAGTCTGTGCTACATGATATCTGCCTCAGCTCGTGTACGACCGACATCAACCCAGACCAGCATGCCCTAAGGGCTGGTCCACGTCAACTCTGGCTATCACAAGTCAATGATTAGCCACCTTCAACATTCGGCGACATACCTCAGCGGTCAGCCGACACATCAACATGTTCGGCTACACCTCAGAAGTTAGCCGGCACATCTGTGGCGACACCTCAGCAGTGAGCCAGTTTTAACTTGCGGCTACACACCTCAGCGGTTAGCCGACACGTCTTCAGTGGCATCTCAGTGGTCAGCCGGCACAATGACTTTTGGCCAAACGCACCCCCAAGGGTCGGCCAGTGTCAGTCTCTAGTTATCACAGCTCAACAGTCAATCAACGACGACTCAGATGGATGCGCCTCTTCGAGACAGGCCTACATCAAATCCGGGCCAACAAGTCTCTCAGAAGTAGGCCCCCATCAACTTCGGGCTAACAAGTCTCTCAGAAGCAGGCCTACATTAACTCTAGGCCAACAAGTCTCTCAGAAGCAGGCCTACATCAACTTTCGGCCAATAAACCTCGCCGAGACAGGTCCATAGCAACTCCGGGCCAACAAGCCTCGTCGAGGTAGGCCCACACCAACTCTAAGCCAACAAGTCTCTCAAAAGCAGGCCTACATTAACTTTAGGCCAACAAGTCTCTCAAAAGCAGGCCTACATCAACTTTGGGCTAACAAGCCTCGCCGAGGCAGGTCCACCGCAACTCCAGGCCAGCAAGCCTCTCCGAGGCAGGCCTGTATCAACATCGGGCCAATATGCCCTAAGGGCCGGTCCGCATCAACTTTGGCTAATGCACCCCTAAAGATTGGCCAGCATCCGACTTCAGGCCAATATGTCCTAGGGGACGGTGTACATTAGCTTTGGCCAGTATACCCTAAGGGTTGGTCGACATCAGCTTCAGGTCAAAGTGTCTCGCCGAGGTAGACTTATGTCACTTCTAGACTGGTGGGTCTCACTGAGACAAGCCTGCATCAACTCTTAGCTTTCTGAAAAGCAATGAAGCAATAAGGTGCAGACCCACAACAATCTCCCCATGTCATGAAGACTCAGGAGATATCAAAAATACTACAAAGGGCACGGACCGTCCGCCTCTGCCTCCGGCCTCGACGACGTCCCGTGGGGGGCATTTGTTGCACCCGTAATTTTCTCGAAATACTTCGAGAATTTCATTCCGAAACAACCGACGGAAAAGATACGATGTAGCGCCGATGTTGTCGGACCGCGGAGTACCTCCGTGATTTAGGGTCTATCGGCCCGATCATATTATCACAAGTGGCATCGCGGCAATGGAAGTTAAGAGGAAGACATGCATGCACGCCTGTCAAAGCGGCCGAGCAAGTGTATCACACGGCACGGACGGGCGCGAAGATTCTTCCCCACGCAGTGCCACCACGGCTTCTTCTCAACTCAGATTGACAGAAACGGAGCAAAACGGCGCGAAGAGGGGCCAAAACGCATGCCCGAGGGTCAAACGACCCCTCCCGGACGCGAGAGGGGGCCGCGGCGACCCCGCCAGCCATCTGGCGGGGTCGCGCAACCCCGCTGTGGACTGGCGGGGTCGCGCAACCCCGCTGGCATCCCAGCGGGGCCGCACGACCCCGCCAGGAACCTCCGGGGTCACGCGACCCCCCTCTCTCTCTCTCCGGTGTTCAAAAAAAAAAGGAGAGATTTTGACCCCCTCAGCGGGGTCATTTAGCCCTTTTTGGTGGCCAGAGGGGTCAAAATGGTTTTTTGCCACCCCACCTTGACAGAATCGGGGCAAATTCATTCATTTGACCCCTCTGGGCCCTCCCGCCTTCTATAAATAGACCCCCATGGGTCCAAGTAGACAGTAGAGCATTACGTACGTACGAAGAGCACCTGTGCAAGAAGACTTGTTCTGTTTGTTTTGGCCCGTGAGGGGTAAGTCCCCGGGTCTTGTACTTATGTCCCTACGGGGTATATTTGTAATGATGCCCCTCAGCGGGCCATGTTGGTAATTATCCCTCTCGGCGGGCCATGTTTGTAAGTCTTTACGTCCCGGGATGACCAAGTCATGTAGCTTTATCCTTATAATGGCGGAATTACAAAGAACGTCCTCCCCGGGACCGTAAAAGATCCAAGTCCTGTAATTTGCAGTTATACCCTGCAACTTTTGTAATTGGGGCGACGCCCCTATCTCCCGCTCCAAAACGGACGTTTGTACAGTCGACAATTCGCCGACAACCCTTGTACTTATCGGAGTTATAAAAGCACCCAGCATGCTCTGTCTATCTCCTTCGTGAAAAATTATGGGAAAACCCCTATCTTCCACAAAATTGCATATATACCTCTCCTCTGGCCTAATGGACAAATAGGTGTTTTCTATGAAATCTTTGTCATTCTTTCGGTCTGGGAGTGTTGTTAGTTCAGTCCAACACTTAGGTATCATTTTAAACCTAGGTCTAGGGTCTGGTAAAATTACCGAAATACCCATGTGACCTCAAAATGGCCTCAGAGTCCTTGAAACTCTCCAGAAACGGCCTCCATGCCTTGGGAAGTCAGGAATTCGATCCTACTTCCATTTCAACCCAGGAATTCCAGAAATGCCCCTGGCTTGGTAAATTACCGAAATACCCCTGGGGTGTAAAAGTGCCCAAGTACCCCGCGTGGTCCAGAAATCTCTCTCTACTTCTAAAACGCCTACGCCTTCTGCATCTTTGCATCCCTACTCTGAAATCCTAGGGTTTTGCCCAGACTTAACCCTAACCTAGTCAATATGTTGGTGGTGAACGAATGGAGAGCTCCCCGAGCGAGAGTGCCCTTAACATCCGAACCTATAGAGAGGAGTTTTGGGATTTCTTTGACAGTTAAACAAAGGTGTTCGGACGTTAGACCGATGTAAATCAACCCTGACTCTAGTCAGTGAGGAGAGGTCTAGCACCCAAACCCAAATCGTCTGTTACGATGCGCACCCACGGAATCACCCTCTACTCAGATGGGGGGGATGTTTCTTTTCAAAAAGAACAAAAATCTATATTTTATCTACGATAAAAACCGATTAGATTTTTTCCGTGTCTCACGATAAGATATTTGATGTGAGAAATATCTGGACATCTAATTTAGCTTTTATTCATTTTTTTCATTTTTACTAAAGTTAATGTAGCACAATGGTCTAACATGTTGCTTACAAAGTATCCATCTAGTACATATTATATATATATATATATATATTTGTGCTAAAAATTACTATCCCAAAGAAAGTGGATAATCTAGAAACAATTCTGAGTCTTCAGATTGACAGCTATTAGATATTGATCACATGTTGAATTGGGTGTCAAATATTTCAACTACGAATTTGGGGTGCACGTATGTGTGTTTGTGCTTTGATATTCATGCTGATTGATGTCTAACCAGGGATTTGCATTGCACTACTGGAACCTAGTGAGAATTTTTCTTTAGATTCTATTGCAATCAAATGGACTTCAAACATATTGGTGACACGAGTCAGCGCGGTACCTGTCAAGATAGAGGTAATTGTACCATTACGATTGTCAGCGGGGCAAGCTGGCCATTTGAGATGGTTTTGACATGTATAAAGAAAGGCCGGATATTTGCCTTTGTTCTTGTGATCCTTAAAGGAGAAAAAGAAAATGAAAGGAATGTGCAATGAGGTAGTGAAAAATGACATGGATTCAGGCGTGCTGAATAGAAAAATAGTATGTACTCAATTAATATGGCAAAACAATTATCCATATATCGGATCCAATTTAGTTGGGATTTGGTGGATAATGATAAATGGGATCAGTTGATTGACTGGTTTACTTTTCTGAGTTTATTGAATTCCGAGTTGAGCCCATATTTCCACTCAGTCATGTGAAGTGTTGGAAGAATATATTTAAACATATTGTTCAATGTTCTGTGAAAAACCTAAACTTGATCTAACAAGGACTGGTTGTGGCATAGTATTAGCTGGAAAGATTTAACTTCCAGTTTGAGCTATTTGAATCCAGAGTTTATGCTGTCTATGAATATTGAATCCAGCCTGCTGACCTTCCACTGGAGAAAGATGTGGAAGAAAGGTGATAAACATTTGTTGATATGCTAAGCACATATCAATCATGCAGGTTCACTTAATTCATGTTATTTCCTCATAATTGTACTAAATTATTCCATCAAAATCCCAATAGACAATGACATGAAGAGGGGATGACATAGAGACAAAGCTTTTATCATAGACTATTTCAGACCCTTTTTTCCAGGCTTTGGTTGCTAGAACAATGAGCGGTTTTGTGCACTCTGAAGTATTAATCAAGTGGCTGTACCTTTCTAATCGGTGAGGAATCCTCTCACATTGGGAAAAGAAAAAAGATGAGAAGTGACAGTGATGATCAAATCAAGATGTAGCTTGACTTACCTGTCCCCATCGTGCTCGTAGCTCTATCAAAGAGTAAAATCCAGGTAACACATGATGCTGATAATTGACATTTATATTGCATATCAACCAAGTTGAAGAAGTACTGATGATTTATTATACTGACTATATTCAGACATAACAGTGTGGAGGACTTGTCCAAACACTATAAATTAATATCGGTGACAACAAAAATCATAGGAGTCCGCTAATCCATCTTCCATCCACCAACCGTTGCAAGTTTGAGGGACTATTTTTTTGCCATAATGGTTAATCGTGTGTTTGGCGTGTTCTTTTTGTCATATGAGATTTTCTCATTGAAATATTTTGGGAGAGATGAAGACTTCATTCTTGCCATCATTTTGTATATAGAATCCTCTATCTTCTTTGGTTTTTCATGGTGAAATGATGAACCAGTGGATGATTCCACAGTTATTTATCTCAGGTAGACTAAGGTGATTTCCTGTCAACACTAGTGGAGACAGTCTGTTACTATGCCTCCCTTTTCCTTTGCCCTTCATTTTGTCTATTCTTTGAGAGAAAAGCATGCTAAATATATTCTGCATATTAATTTGGTTAATTCAAATTCAGGCATTAATAGATTCAACATCTTCTGAAAGTGCTCTGGATGATGAATCTGGTGTGAGGATGGTAGCATTATTTGATCATGAAGAAATTGGATCTAACTCTGCTCAGGGAGCAGGTTCTCCTGTCATGCTGGATGCTCTGTCAAGAATAACAAAATCATTCAACTCTTCGGATACAGTAAGGATCTTCTTTTATCCTAATTTTGAAAGTATCTTCTTTATCCTAATTATCTCCAATTTTTATATTACTGTTGAAATTTTCTTGCATCAATTGTAACCCTAATGTTGCAAAGGCTCTTGAAATGATCATTTTCTGTTTCTTTTTGGTCTCCTCCTAAGTATATGGAGAAACTTCAACCTGTGGTTTTTGTGAATCAAGCCAATTTGTTGCTGATATCCAGCAAATTTACTTAAATAGAGTCCAGATGATGCTTTTAGAAAATATTGGAAACATTGTTATGCATTGTTGGATTGGTGACTTCTTTGGGCCTTAGTGACTTAGATGTGGCATCCGCTGATGAAATGGTTTACAGGTACTTGAAAAAGCTGTACAGAAGAGTTTCCTTGTGTCTGCGGACATGGCACATGCCTTACATCCTAATTATATGGTATGGAGTGCATCCTTTTCATTAATTGTTTTTGTTTAGGTAGTTTGGATGTCTCAAGTTCAATGTGTTGCAAGATTCCAAAAGGGGAACACTCCTGTGCTACACTTCATATTCTATGAAAATTTAAGATACTTAACATTTGTGCTGAAAATGCAGTATTTTAGTACATTTTTAAGAGATACATTTTTATATTGATATATAATTAAAAATTTTAAAACATATTGAATTATGTGGGATTTAAAAGCCATTAAAATTTAATGCCAAGTGGGCCGAGCTTGGGCCTCAACATTTTGAAAGTTGTTTGGCCTGCTTCTGTCCAGCCCAACGATTAGTTGGGCCAGTCTGGGCTTGGGCATTGGGAGGAAAGGTTTGGGCTTTTAACCACATTGATTGGCAGCCATCTGATATTTGGTCAAACAGCTCTGTTGCTACGCCCTCTTAAAAAAGAAAAACAAGCCACCAAAACTGAATAACAGCTGTCTCAACAATTGATCAGGCAACTTCCATTGAAAGCAACAAAACATGTCTGTAAAACATGCAGTATTGTGCATTCCTTCCCAAAAATAAGATGGAGTACTTCCAGTTGGCCTGATGCTCCTTATTTTGTGGTAACAGCAATGTATGTTTCGGTGATGATCTCGTAGCCATTCGATTGTAATTGATGTTCAGTGTTTAACTTGGACCATTTGTATCTGAATATTGCCCTTTCCCTTGTGTTCTTTGTATATGTTCAATTTTCAGGACAAACATGAAGAAAATCATCAACCTAAATTGCATGGAGGTCTTGTTATTAAACATAATGCCAATCAGCGTTATGCCACCAATGCTGTCACTTCATTTATATTTCGAGAGATTGCAGGACAGCATAACTTGCCTGTACAGGTGTGCTTTTTCTAGCTGGTTATTATGATGAACAATTTGACCTGTTGACTTGGATTATGTGTGGCAATTCTTGCCTTTTGCAGTATTAAAAACTGAATTTCTTACCGAGAATGGATTTAAAATATGAAACTAAGATCATGCAGAAAAGGACAAAATGTACAACATACACCATATCACATCTTTACTCAAACTGCTTTCTTCATAATTTCTTCCCCGAGTCACTGGTATAATTGTGGAATTGACTTTTTTTTCTCCGAGGTTGGATGGGGTTCAAGTTGGGAACTGTTTTTTGTTTAATGGCTAAGCTTGGTTTTGAACTTTTAAACTCAAAACCTGGAGGCCACCATGCACTGATCAACTGGCTGAGGCATGAATACTTAAACTCAATGACTCAAGAGTCTCAATGGGGTTCAACTCTATCATTCTAGTTTTCTCAAGACTCTAGTATCTCCTTTGCTTTGTGTTATTTGTGTTTTCTCAAGACCCTAGTATCTGCTCTTATGTTGTTTGTGTGACTATCTCATTCACATGGTACATCAGTGCATAGGCAATCTCATACAAATGGAAGTGCCCCACCATCAGTTGCACTCTCCTTCATCCCTGTTCCTCATCTTTCTAACCTGTTGAAGAGTATTGTTTTCCAATGGGAAACTAGTTTTTTTTTAAGTGCCAATGGGAAGCAGGATTCACTAATTTTGCCATCATTTTTTCTCCCAACAGTGCTTCCATTCCCAGTTTCCCACTCCTATTCTTAAAGAAAATTCAATAGTAAACTAGGTCCCCCCACTCTTATCTCATTCCCATTACTGATCCCATGCCTGCTCTGTATTTCCATGGTTGAGAGACATTCTTGAACAAATGAGACCTACTGTTAATTCAGGGCCATCGTTCAAAACTTCAGTAAGATGTTCAAGGTCGTATATGGCTGTGACCGGGAAACACTCTGTAAGCCGTGATTTGAATGGTCGACTATGTCGAGCATTATCCTATGGTGAGTTGGATCAAGCATTTTTGTTCTTGTCATAGTAATTATAGTTCTGCTGGATTAGGTTAACTCCATTAGTTGAAGTTTTCTGCTGTTAGGTCTTTTGTTAATTGATGTGTTGACCACCTGAAAAATGATGGCTGCGGAGGGAATTAAGTCATTTTAGTGCCTGCTTCCAGACTTGTACTGTAAAAAGTGGGATGGTCTAGGCGCAAATGCCGTGACCATTCCGCACCTTATTCCTGCATCCTTTTGACCAAAAAGACTGTCCTAAGGTAGTCAGAAATTTTATGTCAGTAATTCTGGAACCAAAATATGCTTGTGTACCTCATACATGTAGACGTGCACTGGCACACGCGGCATCGACGGTATGCAGATACAGTTTACATGCTTCAGCTTTTGTAATTAATTGTGGATTTTAATGTTTTAAAATGTGCAATGATGGGCTTCTACCTGGCTGCTAGTTCTTGGCTGTGGACTGCCAGATGTGGGTAAATCGTGGACTTCATACTTGCTTATATCACTGCTCTTTTCTAGTTATTCATGGAGTGTCGTTGTCATGTGCTGCCCATCTCGGCATCAGTATCTACTCTAACAAACAAAATTTCCACTGACCTGTTTCATTTTTTGGGGGGATGTTTCTTGCAGGATTTTGTAGTTCGGAATGACATGCCGTGTGGATCGACAATTGGTCCTATACTTGCTAGTGGTGTTGGGATTCGCACTGTTGATGTTGGTGCTCCTCAGTTGTCCATGCATAGCATAAGAGAAATGTGTGCGGTGGATGACGTGAGACATTCTTACAAGCATTTCAAGTTCTATTTTGAAGAATTCACTCAGCTTGATCAGAAGATTTCTGTGGACATTTGATGCTGTCATCTTGACACAATTCCATGTTCCATATGCCAGTACTTGTGAGTGAAAATTAACGTCGTCATGCCTCTTGAAACAGTATGCCATGCAATGGTACCGCATCTCAGGTCCTCCGGAAAGGATTTTATGTTCCTTAAAGGTGAATGCCTCTCGTAGCACCGATCAAGGCTTAGAGGATCTTGTAAGAGAATTAGTCATCTCCTGTAGGGCTGTGTATGGTTCGGTTTTAGGCAATTTTTTTTTTCAAATTGAATCGAAGTGAACTGGAAAATTTTTGTTTGGTTCCATTTAAACCGAACATTTATAGTTATATTATGATATTCATGTATTTGTCCATGTGTATGCTTTCAAATTTGACATTAAAATTCAATCTATATATATGTATGCTTATATATATATGCTTATGTAATTACACACATATATATGTTTATATGATATTCCAGTTCGAAAAACATGTTAACCCATGCAATTTCAAACTGAATGGAATCAAATCATTTGGTCGGTTTGATTTGGTTTTTGGTTTGAGCCAAATTATGCAGTCTTATTTCTCCAGTTTTAGATTTCTAACCAGTAACCTAAAATCTGTCTTATGAACTGATTGCATGGATCTGTCCTATCCGAGCTCTCTGATTTTTAAAACACTGCTCCCTGGTTTCTGATTTCTAAAGGCGCTTATTTTTTCAACATCATGCAATTGGACTAGAGTTTATGAAAGAAGAGAAAATGTTTCCAGTTGTGAACATAGAAGAGAATGAAGGTTAGAGTAGAGGGAGACCTACATTCTCTCCATGTTGACGTCGAGTCCATTTAATAAAATTGTGTCTCAATCTCTGCTGACCTTAATGCGTGAGGCCAGCACTTCCAAAGGTTTTATGTCCAACCAAGAACAGTTTCCCGATGCAATCTTTGACAACTTATAGATCCTCAACTTGACCATCCGATTACAAAATTAGAAGATTGAACTGAATCACTTAAAATGCAGTGCTCCCCGAAACTTTCTTTTTTTTTTTGGAAAAAGGAGCGCTCTTCAAACTTAAATCATCTTTTCCTGCTATTATTTGATTTTCTAATAGGACAGCAAGAAAGAGGTGTGACAAAGTGTGAGACTACAGCCTTGCTCATTTCAGGTATCATTGAAATATGATCTTTACTAATATCTTATGATATTTTACGTCAAGATAAACAACCATCCGGTGAAATTAAGAATGTGTCAGCACTGAAGATTGTAAAGGTAGCAACGGAAAAGACTGAAGAACGGAGGCTCTTGGACTCAAAAAACTTCATTAGTTGAAACTTTGAGATAAACAGCACATATACAAAAGAACAGATCTTTCTCTATTATTTACAGAGCATGGGAGTTTCCTAATGCTGCTATGACTTATGCACATACTCTCGTTGTTCATCTATGAACCTGTAACGGCCAAAGTCCTCTGTGCTCCAAATGGTTCAGGCACGCAGTTGAACACCGTTTTCATTGCAGCAGTGGCCGATACTACGACATCGCCATATGGGAACTCTTGCTCAACATCTATGTATCCGCGAGTTGTCAGGACCTACAATGGCAACCAGCATCAATGCTAGAGAAGAGGCTGTCACCACTCTCAACTTTTACGAAGGACACGTCTCACCCCCCAAAAAAAAAAAACTCTGTAGGTCTTGAGAAGCATCATAGTTTGTCACATTGAATGATTATTTGTCCCTCGCCTAGGTGGTTTGAAGTGCAGTTCAACATCGACACCAGATTTATGTTAGTAACCAATAGAATTGTACAAACATAGCTTTTCAGCATCGGCTAGTTAAAGACAAATCCCCAGCTTTTGGTTAAATTCAAGGTATTTTAAAATACCCACACACATACTAGGTTCTAGGCACCCGACTTCACTTTCAGGGCATGGTTTTGTGCTCTTTATTCCTCCACAGTTTCTTTGACAATATGCATAGATCATTACTAATCCTGTTTCTCATCTGCGTAAGAATGCAAATGGATGTGCAGCAAGATTAATCTTGTTACTCTCTTAAATCACAGGAAAGCCACACACAACTACTGGCTTTTCATTTTATACTCATCGACTTTCATGCGAGAATTTTGCTTTACCAAATAGTCTGCATGTCTCCAATCCTGATATCCTAGCAACCATGTCAGACATTGCCATTCTAAACCTATGGACATTTCTCACTGCCGCGTGACCAAACTACTTGTATAGATAACATACCAGGGTTTCATAGAAAAGCTTTGCACACTTCGTTCTCTGCTTTCCTTCCAGAACCCTAGATAAACTCAAGGATCCTTTGTCTTGTTCAAAGCAATGGCAAAAATATCTGGCCACTGACCTGAAGAGGAGTCCAGTTCAGAGGGTTCAGAAGGATGAAAAATGGAGGTCACCAGTCAACATAACATAGAAGAAACTAAATGATTTTTACCTTGTTCTGGTTGACCACCCATCTGCAATAGTTAAAAATACAACAGAAGAAAATGAGGAAGGTAAAACTACCGAGGGCAGAAAACCCACCCAAACTGTTAGAATCATCTAGAGATTCAATACCTTGGTTGTTGCTTTCTTCTTCTATAGAGTTAAAGTCCTGTACAGTAAAGTAGTACAATAATGAGACGCAAATGCATCAATGAACATTTCTACTGCTGGGAGAAAGTGGGTATCACAAGATGCAACGACAGATTCACTACGTTTACGTACTATATCAAGCAAACTAATCTCAGACTCGGGGTTTTCAACAGCTAGTGGCTCTTCAAATATATCTTCATCCGTTTTGCCGGCTGAAGGAACTTCTGCAGAACTTACGGATGACAGCACTTCAATAGAAGGCCTCCCCACAGGCCCGTCTCTCTGTTCCGGTTCAGCAAGTACTTCAGCTCTTTCAATATCTGAGTCGTGAGATGGACTTGCAGATTTACCTTGTGCTGATGGAACAAAAGAGCTCTCCAGGAAGACGGCTTTAAAGTCGAATGGGATACCTGCCAGGAAAAAAAACAGTGAGCATGAGTTGGCGGGTTATGTGATCAAGGATCTGGGGGGACGCCACTCACAAGGGATCAAGGGCTCCATTAGACTCTTCTCAATATTGGACATTTTTTGGGCCTTCCAGGCATCCAGAAATGTATGAGGCGCTTTCCTCCGTTTGCGTACTAAGCCACTACCATCATGTATCCACTGCCTCAGAGTACTGTAGAACATGTGCAAAAAAGGACAAACTGTTGACAAGGATGAATATTTAAAGAAACTTTCATGCCTGCACATAGGCCTGAACATATAAATACATAATACTACTAGTAACAACAAACATATTTTATTAAACATCATGTAGTTATATTTTAGACAGAAGTAAAGGTAACATAATAAAATAAATAACTCTAAAAAAGAACTAACATGAGAATTCATGAAAATTTCCATCACTTACTTATTAGATAACACAATGGTTTCATCAAAGAGACATTTTCTTTTTCTTGACATCCGTTGGCGTTCTTTTATGGCTGGGGTAGTAACTGCAAATTCAGGTGAAGCAGCCTCTGGATCAATTGCAGAAGGTCCTTCTGTCATGCATATAGATGATGGTTAGCCTCGTGATAATTGCCATCTATATATGCACATATATATGTTTAATTGTAGAGGATTGAACCAAGTTATCCAAGGACTGCCTACCTGAAGCGCAAAGCAAACTGACTTTACCATGCTCATTCACTGGTGTTCTAACTTCAGCATACCCCTCTGGAGAAATATGAGATGGATCTGAACGCTTAGACTGCTGTAGATCTTGCTGTTCTGCTTGCTCTTCCAATTCCTGAGAATGTATGCTGAGCTTAAGAGGTCTTCTAGCACTGGAATGATTCCCACATTCCTCAAGAGGTGAAAGATCACCTTGGAAGTTCTGTTTCACTCCCAGTATGCTTGCTTGCTGTGATTCACCGACCTCAAGATCAATATCAAAGAATCCAGAGGGAATCACACTGAAATGAAAAATTACATTTAGTTTCATGTACTTGTTTTAGTAAATAAACCTTCAAATAATTAAGCCCCCAAGACATACTCTTCTACTGGTGTAAAAGAGCCCATAAAAACGCCAGAACTAGTAATCACGCCGTCACCGTGTCTCTGAAATACGACATAAAGCAACAATATGTTAAACCACATATGTCTAATTTATGACAGAGCGCCAGAAAAAAAAAACTACTCTTGCAGTCATTGACTATTAATCATCATCATCATCAGAGTCTTATCCCATTACTTGGGGTCGACTGCATGAATCATGTTCCGCCAAAGATTTCTATCAAGTGTTATATTCATATTTAAACCCAAGAAGCCAATGTCCCTCATAATAATATCGTATCATCTCATTTTAGACCTTCCCCGAACTCTTTTACTAACATCCACTAAAATTTGGTCATCTTTTAACCGGCGTTGAGTTTAAGATGACGGTGCACATGTCTAAACCACCTGAGTCTATTTTCTTTCATTTTACCATCAATTGGAACTACACCCAAGTCCTCACGGATGCGTTCATTCCTAATATTATCTTTCTTAGTTTTACCACACATCTATCTCAACCAAGGTTTGCAGAATCGGATCGGTATCGGCCGGATCGGTCGATCCGATCGGTTTTTAGGCGAACCGATCCGATCTTGAGCCGGCCTTTCCCGATTCTTCACTGAGAGCGACCGGATCGGCTTGCCTCGGCGAGGATCGGGTCGGATCGCCCGATCCCACAGGTTCCGAGTGATCCCCATGGCCGATATGGACTGATCCTAGGATTTGTTAAAAAACAATAAAGAGGGGAGAAGCAAAAGATCGACGACGAAGAAGAAGAAGAAGGGTCGAAGAAGAAGATGAAGGATCCAAGAAGAAGAAGAAGATGATGACGACGACGAAAACGCTTACCGTCGCTGTCGTCGTCGCCGCCGCCGGTACTTCCTCCTCGTCCTCCTCATCCTCGCGATCGGACCAATAGTAGACGCCGTGGCAGCAGAAGAACGAGGGCGGCGCATCCTCGTCCTCGCGATCGGACCAACGTCGTCCTCATCTGCCCCGTCGACGTCCTCCTCCTCCACGAACAGGGGCGGTGTCGTCTGTTGCTCCTCTTCTAATTTTGCTCCATGAATGAGACTACGAAGGGAGAAAAAAGGTAAAGTTATTACATTTATGTAAAACCCCCTACAAAACTATGGACATACATATTAAACTAACCTCAAATGTTGGGTTTTGGAGCTCGACCGGGATCGCTACGAGATCGCTTTGGGTATCGGTCGGATCGACCGATACCACCGATCTGGATCGGGTTTGAACCGGCCGATCCGATCCCGATACCCGAGTCTGCCTTCCATGATCTCAACATCTTCATCTCTGCTACACACATTTTGTAAATGTGTTCCTTTCTTACTACCCAACACTCGGTACCATATAACAAAACAATACTCACAGCCATTATATAAAACTTCCCTTTAAATTTCACAGGTATACGACGATCACATAGGATTCCTGATGCACTTCTCCATTTTAACTAGTCTGCCTTAATCCTGTGTGCAACATCATCATATATCTCCCCATGCTCTTGAATGATAGACCCTAAGTACCGAAAACTACTACCCTTGAGAATATTTTGTCCACCAACTAGAACCATGTCTTCTCGTGTCACTCTCTCATTACTAAAATTGCAGTACAAAAACTCTGACTTGTTCCTACTAATTCTAAAACCTTTAAACTCCGAGACATACCTCCAACATTTTAACTTAATATTTAAACCATCAATACTCTCATTAATTAAGACAATATCATCTGCAAATAACATACAACAAGGGGAATCATCATGCAATTGTTTTGCTACATATTCTATAACCAAGGCAAATAGATACGGACTTAATGCAGAACCTTGATGCAAACATATAGTAATCAGAAATTCACAAGTCTCTCTAGCAATAATTCTCACACTAGCAATAACACCTCCGTACATATCCTAAACCAAATTCACATATCCTTGAGAGATTCCTTTCTTTCTTAATATCCACCAAATCAGCTCTCACGATACTTGATCATACGCCTTATCCAAATCAAGAAAAACTATATACAAATCTTTCCTCATCTCTCTATACTTCTCCATTGACTATCGTAACAAGAAAATGGCTTCCATAGTAGATATATTGGACATAAAATCAAACTGATTTTCTGATACAATAGTCACACATCGAAGGCTTTTTTCGATTACTCTTTCCAAAGTTTCATAGTATGACTCATAAGCTTAATTCCACGATAATTATTATAGCCTTGAATATCTCCTTTATTTTTATAGAAAGAAACTACAACACTTTTTCTCCAGTCTTATATCATTCTCTGTTCCTTCAAAATTTTATTGAAAAGTTTAGTTAGCCACTTAATACAAATGTCTCCTAGGCCTTACCATATTTCAATAAGTATGTCATTTGGTCCTAAAGCATTGCCCAGTTTCATTTTTCTTAAAGTATCCTCAACTTCTAATATCTTAATACACCTGAAATACTGATATTTATCAAAATTTGCTGACTCTTGGGGACCTTCTAAAGATAAATCATTGACGCAATCTCCATTAAGTAATTTCTGAAAATAAATACACCACCTCTCTTTAATCTCAGGATCCTTAGCTAAAACCCTTTGATCTTCACCTTTAATGCAACGAACATGATCTAGATCTCTACTTTTCCTCTCTCTTGATTTAGCAAGTTTAAATATATTATTTTCGCCCTCTCAAGTTCCTAATTATTATACAATTCTTCAAATGTCTTTGATTTAACTTCACTAACTATTTTCTTAGCCCTCTTTTTAGCCATTTTATAAGCTTTTAGGATTTGATTATTTTTGTTAATTTGTCAAGTTTGAAAACATGCTCTTTTTGCTCTAATGATATTTTGGATTTCCTCACTCCACCGCCAAGTCTTTTTTTTCTAGATTCTTTTTACCTTTAGATTCACTTAAGATTCATTTTGCTACATTCTTTATACAATTTGTAACATTATTCCACATTACATTAGTTTCTTGTTTTAAATTCCAAATATTTTCTTTTACTAGGTGATTTTTAAATGTTTCTAACTTTTTACTTTTAAAATTTCACCATTTAATCTTTAAGTAGTTATTTATAATAGTCTTTCTTTTGAATTTTGGGATAATGGCATCTATTACTAAAAACCTATGTTGTGGGGCTAGACTCTCTCCATGAATAACTTTACAATCCTTACACAAAATTCTATCTACCTTCCTAATAAGAAAATAGTCAATTTGACTTTTTGTGTTCCACTCTTGTATGTTATTAAATGTCCGTCCCTTTATTTAAAGAAGATATTAACAATTAGTAAACCATATGCCATAGCAAAATCAAGAATAGTATAAACCATATCATTTCTATCGCCAAAACCAAATCCTCCATGAATCCTCTCATAACCTCTATTATTTTTACCCACTTGACCATTAAGATCCCCTCCGACAAGAATTCTCTCTCCACTAGGGATGTTTTGGATCAAACTATCAATAACCTCCCAAAATTACTTTTTAATGCTCTCTTCTAATCCCACTTGTGGTGTATATATACTAATTATATTCAAAATATCCTCACCCACGATAAGTTTAATTAAAATAAGTCTATTCCTCAATCTATTTAACTTATACAACTCTATTAACTCCTACAACTCTATCTGTTTATAGGTTGCTCCTATTCACGGAGGTGTGGAGGGAGATTGCTAGACGGACTCGTTGTGTCATCGGCCTAGACACTGACGTTCATCACCTGTTGGCACTTTGGGGTAGACCGTGACCCATCAGGAGCGACAGGATGGTGTGGTGGCTCATCCTTCATGCCACTTTATGGACGCTGTGGGGGGAGTGGAACTTTCAAATTTTCAGGAGGGAGTCTCGTGCCGAGGACACTCTTGTTTCTTTTGTTTGTGATAGAGTAAGGAAATGAGACTATTCTGTGTAATGTGAATTCCCTTCTCCTTTTTTCGCTGTCTGGGGGGATAGGTGGGTCTACACTATATTTGTGTGGCCTTCCCTTGTATAGATTTTTTGGGGTGGGATAGCCTTTTCTTGTATACTCTCTTCTTTCATTTTATACAAGAGTGGTACTACCCACTTTCCAAAAGAAAAACATCTTTATCTATAATTATAGCAACACCATTTCTAGAATTACTATTACCTACATACCAAATTTTAAATCCAACAATATCTTTAGCTTTAGAACCTTTCCACCTAGTTTCTTGTAGCCATTGACTATTCTAACGAGGAATTTTAAGGGACAGACAACAGCTTTTCACTCAATCTTATATTAGAAATAGCAAAAAGTAGCCTTTTGCCTAGTCATCTACCTCATTCATGAAGGCAGGTTGATAGAGTTCTTCTTCCACTGCAATGGTGCAAAAAAATGTTGAGGCAAGTCAAAAGCTTGACCATGAGAGACTAACTCTAAAAGTTTTGTAGTCATACTATTTCAACAACCTATTGCATACCTTCAAGTCTGAATTGTTCATGGCTGCTGACATTTTCCCTAGGAAAGCATCAGAATGACATTAGATTAAAATGAATGAGGAAAACAAGAGGTCAACAGGTAAAGTGCATGATTCTAGCATTTGAGGTTCTTACTCTGCCTCTGGGACATCCAATTCAAAAGAATCAAGTTCAAAACTTTTTGGTAGAGTAAAACCAATGTCATGTTGGGCTCCACGGATTGCTTCAACAGATGCATGGGTGCGTTCCTGATGCAAAGCAACACTTTGACATTTTCCATGTGTGGCTCCTTTTGGTGAAGAAACTTTACGACGATGTCCTCCAGTCGCTTCCTTAGGTGTGTTCCCTTGACTAGACAGAAATGGCCTCCCTAATCTAATAAGAATCTCATTACAGTCATGGAAGAGGTAGTCGACCTTTTTAGAGAATATTCTGACGATACCAAGAAGAAGATGAGCTAGCACTCTATATGAAAGTTGAACATCTGGGATGATTTTATCTGCAGTAATGGAAAAGTTACTAAACCAAATGGCACCACAACTAACTGATAGGAATTTAGCATCCAAATATGCATCATTTTATGTCATTAGGCTACCAAGCCCCATCTAACACATATCACTATATCATCATTTCTTTTTGCAGCCAAAAACAAAATTAAGCTTAAAGTTTCAAATGGTGGTAAAGGATAACAGGGAATGACTGAAATTATAATGACACCATGTACACTGGAGAAACTTAATTTAGAGGAAGAGCAAGACTGTCAAACTGGAAATGCACATCAGATTAACATAATGACACTTGGGTATAGTGCTTCACAAATTACAAAAGCAGTCAAAACTTTGGAGGTAGAGAAAATAGATATAATCATGAACAAGAATACATAATCACTTGCCAATTCACCAAATCAAAACATGGAACATTGGAATTATTTAGTTTTGACAAGGACATTTGTTCATTGTTCTGCATATTTAACAGAGGAACTTATAATCAGGGGGGAACTTACATAACGTAACTTGTGAAGTGACCTTTTGCACCTCTAAAGTAGTACACCCTTGTGAAGGGACTTGTTTTGTCTCCCATTGACATAGATGCTTGCAGTTATACTACTGATCATTCTAAGTTGCATTTTCATCATAAATAGACAACTACTTTGCAAATTTTCATTCATATCTTATTATCTTTATGATCTATTGGGCACACAAATACCGTCTTTTCATGGGAATTGATACATGGACAGCCATATGTACTTCATGCTTATTCTTAGATCCTATTTTCTGCAACTGGAAGGTCATAATTAGAGGCATCAAAATAATTAAAAGTATGTATTTGTCTTTTTAGTGGTTAAGAAAGCTATAATACAACCAGTAAACAAAACCAGTAGAAAAAAAAGTATATATTTTTTAAAGCCTCCATCAAGTAGCTCTCTTAGGTGATGAAAGAACATGGTTAGGTCCCTGCTAACTGCATCAATGTATTATCCATTGGCCAAATTTGAATGTTCAATTAAATTCACATCGGCAAGCAGATACCCTGGAATAAGCATTCCTGATAGTGAAGATTGCAGAGTGATTATAGGCTTCTTCTTTTGATGCCTTCTACTTTGTGAAGTAACAATGATACCCCTGAATTATGTTTCTAGCCATAGTCAACAAGTATTATAAAAGATGATTTCAACTAAGCCAGGGGCAATCGAGAACTTGGAAAAAAGACTTTTGCTTAGTCCGGAAACTGTATAGTCTTGTTTAAACTCTATAATGACTTGGTTGTTGTGTGCATTTGCGCGGGGACAAAACTAAGAATATATGCCAAAAGATCAGTCATCCCCAAATGACTTGAACTTTATTTCAAACATGCAGTGTCTTCAGTTGATATTGCTTGTGGTATGTTCAAAGCCAGTGGAGAATGTAAACATGAAAAATATGGTGATACACTTGGATTAGGACATCAACATTAACTCACGAAGATGCACTCGCATTATGGCTCAAGGACAAAATATTCTTCAAGATACATGTAAAACAACCAGACGTTTCATATGGTAAACATGCAAATAAATCGAACAATTCACCATCGTGTAATAGCCCCAGCTGTGAAGTTTTAAAAAAGAAAATGATATAATCACATTAACTACGAATTATAATGCCCATCCTCAGGTGTTTCCAATGGAAAAAATGAAAAAAAATAATAGCCGAACTTCGTACGAAAGAGGCCTCAGGCTTCCAATTTCGCAAGACGCCAAGCACTGCCGCCACACAGGGTCGTGACAGACCAGTGCAGGGATCCTAAAAGTTTCCATTTTTCGTGAACTAGCACCAAATGCGTAGAAGTTAGAACCCTCAAACATGAAGAACCCCATCAAAACACAAACCCCTTTGCCGAATAGCGGAGCAAACCCAAAGCAACTTCTTCTCCAAAAACCTCAAAGAGAACAGAATCAGAACCAGCCAAGGGAGGCAGCAGGAGATCAGGGCGACACGCCAACGCTTCGAAAGCCAAAAGGAGAGAGGGAAGAAAAAAAGTTTTCACAGATTAGGAAGCCAAAGGAGGGAGAGAGCAAGCCCACCAATGGTGAAGGGAATGTTGGTCTCTGTGACCTGCTCCTTCTTGAGCTTCTTGTAGCAGTGGGCAGCGACCCAGATGTTGCCCAGCGGCCCTTTCCTCGACAGCAGGGACTTGGAGTAGAACATGGCGGCTCCCTCCCCCCTTGCTCTCAACTGGTGCTTGGCAATCGCCGGCTGCGTGCTTGAGAAGGGACTGGCAGCCCCACGTTGCTGTCCGTTGTGTGGGGGACGAAGAGAACGGGAGGGAGATAAAGGAAAGTGGAGTGCTTCTCGTGTTTCTCCCAGGAGGAGGCGAGAAGTAGGCATTGAGCAGAGCCGGTGACGGGAACCAACCACGGCTCTTTAAATTACGTAATGGCCCCTGAAATTGGAGTACGGAAAATGACGGGCACTGGGCACCAACTGAGCCGTGAAGAAAACGGTAAAAATCTTCTCTCCTTTCCATTCTTTTTTATTTCTATTTTTTAAATCTAAATTAGATATTTATTTAGAGTCTATTTGATAATCAAATAAGGGAAGAATAAGATGTCTTAACTTAAAAAATAAAAAATATATATAATTTGATAAGGCGGATAGATTTTCTCACCCCTAACTCAGATTTTCTTGAAATAATTAATTCTAATCAAAAAAGATAGAATTAATTGTTATATCTTAACTCGAAAAAATAAAAAAAGTAAGAATAATTTGCCTGAATTTAAGTTAACCCGAATTTTTTTATTCTACTGTAAAGAGACCCTTTTAGTGTGTTTGGGGGGGGGGGGGGGGGGAGAGTGGACGGATTTACCTGACAACTCAATGTTGAACACTCTTTAGTAAAGTTTGTAAACAGTTTTTACTTTGATTGGATTCTCTTATTTTCAATAAGACTCAATAGTTTTTTTAACTTCTGATGAAATATCCTTTTAAAATATGGTGGGAATAAATTGTGGTAGAAATATTTACATTCATAAAAATGACAAAGTTTTATTTGCATAAAGAATCTCTCTCAAAATAGTAATACCATGAATAATCCTTTAGGAAGGAGGAAATGTTATCACTACCTCTTTTAATATCATAAATACTCTCCTAGCAATAATGCGGTTTACATATGTACTTTCCGAGCAATATTAAAAAAGAACAATTATGACATTTTTTTCTATAAAGGGCTTGTACCATCATAAAATACTATAAAACTCTATAAATACTTTATTTCATAATATTTTTCAGTTATTTGTTTGGTTGTAAAATAATATAAATAAGATTACGTGATTTTACATTGCACTAATATTCTCTTATTTTGATTTATAATTTATATCCATCGAAAATTAAAATTAGAGAAAAATTAGTTGAAATCATAATTAATCAACAAAAAATCTTATTTTATTTCATAATCATTCAAAAAAATATTTATAATTTAAAATTAGAGAAATACTATACTTTAAAATCGATGATTCTAAAATCCGAGAATTACATCGAAACAAATAACATCAAAGAAGATAATCATGAGATTTTGAGATTTTTTCTGTAAAAAAAATAAATTCAAGATGGATGGATTTTTTGAAAGGCTCGAGATGATTCCCGGTACGAACATTACAAAACGAGATGCATTAATGTACCCAAATCTCTAATATTGCCATTAATTGCATTGAGGATATACGTGTAAAACAATACAGCAAAGATCTAATTTGTATTTTAAGTGCTAAATATGATTTTAAAAATTGGATACCATTATTAGGATCATCTACAACGTAGCCACATCTCTCGAAAGAATTGTTAATTCTCGAAGACTTGCCAAATATCATTTAATGTAAAAGTTTGCTTATAAAGTTTCCAAAAATCATATTTTATCTTTTTTTTTTGCGAGAGCCGAAAATATTATCAGAGGGGGATTTATATTCCTGACGTCATAAGTATATATATATATATATTTGAAACGTGGGTGATGTCATAAGTATGAATTAACATCAACTTTGTCCCGCCAACTTAGAGGGCATTCTGGTACTAACAAGTGGCAACGGTCGGTTTAGCAAAAGAAGGGCAACTATGTCATTTCCACCTCCAATAGGATAAACTTGCCGTAACGTTCCCGGGTAATAAGGCAAGGGGAACCGCTAAGAAATTCCCGACGGTCGACGGGTGGTGGGCCCTCTGACGCCGTTTACCGCAGCGACACGTGTTGATCCGGGAACACGTGTGATAACACCTGGGAGTTGCAAAACAGACGCTGCCAGTCGGGTCCGTACATCCACCGGTGTGGTTCAGTGACACATAAATAATACATTAGAGGGTCACTTTGATAACGGGTTAGGTTAGGGGCGAGTGACTTATCCGGATTAGCCCACCCCATCTCTAATCCTAACCCGGGTGGATTAACTCATTCCACCTATTTCCTAGGAATGAGTTAATCCACTTAACCCTATCCGACCCGGGTTAAGAAAAAAATTATCAAATAAGAAACAACTCATCCGACCCCGGTTAACTCACCCTAACTCAACTTAATCTGTTATCAAAGTAGCCCTATGTGATTAGCCATTGTACAAAGGAATCATGATAATGGGTAAATTATCCTTGAGCTCTTGAAATCTTTATAAATAATTTATATATTTTTACTTGTATCTAATTCACCTCGATGCCCCCAAAATCTACAAATCAGAGTTGGCTAAAGGTTAAATTTCATGGTGTTATTGTTAAGCACCTCTTTGATAGGGACTTAGCTAACTCATAATTTATTATGATTATGTTCTCCAAGAGTAAACATATTTTTACTTGGATAATAGGGGGGTTAACTCATCGGGTTAATCAAGAGGATGGAGGTTGTGATTTGATAAAGATTTAGATTAACCTAACTATTTTGGTACATAATTACCAAGAATACCTATTGTTACAGTTCTATGCTTAGCGAAAATGAGAATGAACAGTAATCTATCACACTAATAGTAAATGGGAATCATGGCTATAATGTTGAACAATAAAATCTAGGGGGGTTTGGGGGAGAGAGTCGCCATGGTAGGCAGGCAGACGGGCGGGTGGGCATGTTGATTAGCAACCGACTAGACAAGGCCGAGGGGGTGTAGGTGGATAGGTAGGTGGGCCACCCTCGACCTTGGCCACTACACTTTTGACTTCTCCACCTCCAAGGTATCATCGTCTTTCCTCCTCAACTTCTTCCTTTGTCGCTGCCACGTCGTCCTTCGATGGCAATGGGTTCGACTTGATGAGCTCCAACTTCTCGTCATATGCTGCTTCATCCTCTAACATCCCACGATCTCCTCCCTCGATGGCGTCCCCTGACCCAGACCCCCCTCTAGTGGCACAATTTCCCCCACCAAATCTCTTTGTCTCTCTCTTTTGTAGGGTGAGTGGGCCATATATACTAGAGGTAAAAGGGAAGGAATTGAAGTGGGTTAACTTAACCCTCCTCTCGAACTGGGTTATGGGGTTATGGAGTTAACCCCCTATATATGTCCTACTTTTAAGTAACTGGGTTACGAAAGTACCATTATTAAATTTACCGACAGCTCTACGCTGCAGGTCGCTCCAGGCCGGGTCTTCTCGGTCTACCATCTTGGGGCGGAGTCTTCCTCAGCTCCACAGAAGAAGCGTCGCCATGGCCGCAGAGGCAGACGGCTGGCTGCTGCAACCAGCAACCTCCGGCAAGACGGTCCTTGTTGGTGACTTGCGGATCCTTCTCGACGGGGGTGAACCAATCATACCCCAGGAACGAATCGTTCCCACCATCCCCACCTCCAATCGTTTTGACCTCTTGCGGCAAACACGAGAGGATGGCGTGAAGCTCAAAGGAGCGGGTTCCTCGGCAACAGCCCGGGGGCACCCACCGCAACCAGACACACAGCCTCCCAAGACAACTCATCGGAAAAATGGCGACAAGGGAGATCAGCAATCTGACTTGAGGAGAATCTGGGTCACCCCAGAAGAAGCTCAAGCCGTTCGAAGGGTGCGTATCAGGAACTCCCTGCGAGCACTCAGACGCGGCATCAGACGGGATGCGACTAGCCTTACAGTAGCATCGTCTAACGACGCCCAGTCGTCCAATGTCCCCCGCACAAACAAGTGGAGGCAAAGGCGAGCCCGTTCTCGGGCCCTCCAACAACCTGTCCAGGATTCTCCTCCGACTAACATCGAGAGTGAGCCCCCTCCGCAATGCATCTCGGTCTTTGACAGACTAGGGGTGCCTGTCCGCCCCGAGCGACACCCGCGGAGGAAGCGAACGGCCCGGTTTATCAATGACGTGGTTCGAGTGTTCGCGTGCTACACTACCGGACACCAACCAGATACCCAGTCTGATGACTTGAATTAGCCCCTATCCCACTTCAAGAGGCCACACCACCGTCTCCGCCGCCTCCTCCAACAGGTCACATCGGCACTTCTGCCAGACCGCAAGCGTCGGAACGCGCGAAAGAGGTCCCGGTGGAAGACCGCGACCCTCCTACTAACGCAGAGCCGGTCAACAACGACCCTCCTCCGAACGAGGCTCAGGAAGTGACCCTCGACACTCTTATGAAGGAGAACCATCATCTGAAGGCCCTCCTGCAAGACCTCCTCCAGGAACTAGACCTTCATCCTCAGCAACCTGCCAGGTCTCAGGCTGAGGCACAGGTACCCCCGGCGACTTGCGATGCTGCCAACACCTCAGCGGCAATTGCCCGAATCCCGTTGGTAACTGGGTTTGGCACGCCCCCAGTTGAGGTTCAACCACGAGCCTCCAACACACCAGTGCCAGAGAATCTCTTGGCGCAACGCCAGATGATCGAGCGTATTGTCGAGACAAAACTCGCCCAGTATGGTGAAGGGGCTGTAAAATGAGTTAATCCAGGGTAAAAATTGGACTAACCCGCTACCAAAGCGGGGTTAATGGTACAGTACATGGTTTAGGGGTATGGTTTGTACATTTTGAGGGTATTGAGATAAATTAGATAAAGATAGGGTATAAAAATTATTTAGCAAGATTTTAGCGGTATATAGGTACGTAATCAAACCTTTAATGATTGTGTCAGTATATTGTAATGCAAAAAATGGTGTTTTGACATTTCTATCATAACGTGAGTGTTGAAAACCCATGTTAATTTTCCTTTATCCTAGTTTGAAATTTTTTATTTTTGTCATTAGATTTTAAATCCTTCACAGTAGAATTTAATTCCAAATATTCTCTAATATTTTTTTTTCGGAAACAGTGCCACGCCTGGTGTGATTTTTCTGTCTTAATTCTCACGGTTTTTTTCGTATCTAGAGATCCATTATGAAGAATTATAATGTTTTTCTTTTGAATCTACCACCCGGCTGAAACTATTCGGACATGATGAGTCTTGAACGAGTTTAATCCCTCCTCTCACACAAGTAATATTGGGATTTTGAACGACTTAATTACATGTTATTTGTTTCTACTTCATGAATACTCTCTGATTCTTTTCAGTCTTGTTTGAAATTATCCTTTGATGGATCATGGGCGAATGCCAAAAAATACTCAAATATTTTAACTGTTTCAAGTTTGGTATATGTGTTGCTGTACTGTTAAGATACCTTTAAGTCTGCAAAACTACTTAAACTTGTAAACTTGTAGGTGGATCTTAATTAAGAAACAACACTTCGACATGAGATCGAACAACTAAGATCAAACCGTGTAAGAGGTTGGATAATAATTAGAGTGGATTTGAGTTTTATATGTCTCCACTATAATCAATAATTAAATAAATAAATACGGGTAATCACATCTGTCCAATACTTCAACTAGATCAAGATTCCACAATTAAAGTGTGAATATCAAGTTTCATTGATTGCCTTAGCCTTGATGATCAATGTTTATCTTTATGTGAAATTGAAGCGGACCTTACCTTCAAGTTCGCGCTCAACCTCCTCATAGTGTTGTAGTCGCTGTGTCATCTCGGGGTTGGAGTGCAGTGCGTTGATGGGATGTCGTGAAGTTTGACTGTGCATGTGAGGAGTGTGAGTGGCGGATAGGAGTAAAGGTTCAAGCACCTGACGTGACTCTGTCACAGTTGGTGCGCCTCCATTCTGGGGAGGTGCCGTCGGAGCGCTGTCCTGCTCCGTCTGCCAGTTGAGGAGGTCTTGGTATATACGCCTCCGCCATCAACTGTCTCTGGTGGCGTATCTCCGCCAGTTCGTTCACGGCGGGGTCTGGTGAAGTGGCGCCGCGGGATATGTGCGAGGAAGAAGAAGCTTCCCGAGAAGTCCGTTGGGAACTCGGGGCCCCCCGGCGATTGCTGGTGTTGCGGTAGCTTTCACGAGGTGCCATGACTTTTCGCTCGTTTTCCACAGATGGCGTCAAAAAGTGTGGTGATCATCTGGCGTTGCTCAATCGTGGGATCGTCTGTCGTCTACTCACCCGTCTGCTAAGGAAGGGTGTCATGGCGGGGATCTCGACAGTGTGGGCGCGATCCAATGTTCGCTAGGATAAGTCCCATGTTTGCGACCTCAACGTTCACTCGTTGACGAGTTTTACGGCGTTCGGGATACACTTGTGTGCAGATCATACTTGTGGGCCGGTCAGTTTTAAGTGGACCTTAATTAGGCCATACTTCTAGACCATATATCAGTAGATGGCCGTTACGGATTTGACGACGTTGGGCCATAATAGGTTTGACATTAATGGACTATATTAAGTCTTGGCGTATTTTTCTCTCCTCAAAAATAACAATATGTCCTTAAAATAATAAAAAAACATTTAATCCTCCCATCTCTTCATCCTCATGCTCTCGCATCAACCTTCACCGGGCCTCCAAACCATGGCGTCCATGAAGGGAGGGGCATTGCTGCAGGTTTCTCACACGTTGAAGAAGGGAAGATATATATTTGCTTGAAAAATAATAGCTGCGGCCAGAAAACTGACCTCCTCAACTCTCGTTGCATGTTTCACGGTGGCCGTCAGCGAGATTGCGATCTTCAAGCACGGACAAAACAGAGGAATCTGAAGTCGTCTTCTTTAAGCAAATGCAAAACTAAGAGGTCAGACCTCCATGCCATGCATGCATGCCCACTTTCCTGCAAGTCATGAGCAATAAACATATAATATTCTATTTTATTATCACATTTCTTAATTACAAGTTGGACTTGTAATGATTTCATGATGGGGCTCGATTTAGGTGGCGTTTGGTTGCTATGGTGATACCTGGGATTTGAAAAAAAAAATTCCTGACACATGACAACAATATTACAGATTCGAAAAAAAAAAGTAAAAGCGAAAATCTCATTTGTGCAACATGAGCTCCAATTTGAGTGGAAATAGTTTAAGTGGCCCAAATATCCACTCTACTCTTCCGCACACAGTCACATCAAAAATATTATCTAAAACAGGAGGAATAGTAGAAAAAATAAAAAAAAACTTTGAAATCTGCTGAACTTTTCAAGATTTTAAAAATGCCACCACCATGTGTCAACGCTCTCTCTCACCAAAAAAATTTATGTGACACGGAAGTCGAGAACCTCATGTTATATTTGATTGAATTATGAATTTATAAAAAATTCTAATGATTAAAATCTCAAAATCTCTCTCCATAATCTTAATCAAATACATCTTTAGATGACAACTTTGGAGGATACTTAATCTGACCACTTTTTTCTCGTGCATCAATATAGCCACATATTAATTACCTCTCACTTCTCTCCTTAATTTGGTGTAAGTGACTATGTTTCTTTCTCTATTCATTACAGGCCACTTTGTTAACCGAGCTCGGTTAGCGCAAGCGACTCCCGAGAGTTGCTTGCATTAATCTAGCCCGATTAGCACGGTTATGTGTGAGGAGAGAGCAGGGCCCACCGCTCTCTCTCTCATCCGTTGGGTTAATCTAACCGGATGTCAAAGACGCCCTGCAAGTAAGAGTGGCCGTAAGTTAGAGGAGGGTAGGTGCTGAAAGGGGAGGGAGAGAAGCCCGTTGGGTAGGGAGAGATCGAAGAGAGAAAGGAGTATATACGTCCGTGCATTCACGCGGACGAATGCGAGGAGAGACATCAGAATTAGATGACATCTAAATTACTAATCATCTAATCTGATCCCTTTTGAGCTCCCATCAACATAAGAGCCGCAGGTACAAATCTAAGCAATTTAGTCTCTCCTCGTTAATTTGAAGTTCTAATAGTGTAGAGACATATCCTTTGCCTCCATTTCTTTCGTCGTCTTCTTCTTGTTATAGTCTTAATCTGTGTTTAGACAAAAAATAGTGTTTTGCATGCAATATTGGATTATTACAGGTTGATTGCTTATAGCTCTTGCAAGTCTGCCGAGTTACTTGTTGGCTTCATGAGCTTCCTTTTGTTTAATAGATTATTTAGTTGATGAAAATTCCAAAGGATGCATGCATTAGTGACTCCAAATTAATTAAGTATTCTATGCTTTCTTCAGAAAGAAGAAAAAAAGAAAGAGTCATGTTTAGTACCCGTCTCAGTCGGGTAACTGTACGGGCTGAGATTGGTTCATAGAGGTGGGTGCAATACATCCACCGTCATATGACTAATCCCGTCTCGGATGAGTAACTATCCAAGACGGATATTAAAATTTACCCAAAAATAAATCCCAAGTAAAAAATCCCAACCTCCCACGAAGCTACGTGCCCTTCTTAATAACCGCATGCAATATCTTCCCCATGGTCAGATTTTGAACTATCAAATTATACATCCTATGGATCACGAGTAGAATCCTAGGATAGTCGAGAGATCATATATAGGGTTTTGGGTCTCAAGCCGATCCAAGTCTTCGAGGGTAATAAAAGAACTCCACGCCCATATATATATATATATATATCCACTGTTTGATTCCCACAAACTAGTCCACTATCTGTTCATAAAGCTGAGAGTTGAAGATTTTAGTCAACGAGAGCTCCAATATTCTTGAGGTGTAAAGAGCTGACAAAATTGTCATCGTGGATATATGCAGTGGAAAATAAACTAAAAATAGATCAACTGATCACTTCTTAATTAATTGAAGTCTACGTAATCTCTCACGGCCACGGGATATAAAACTTAAGAATTCAGACCACGAAGAACATTCAAAATAACTTGAGAGAAGATGGGGTGGGGGCTCCCACATGATGCATGAAATCGTGGAAGGGAGTGATTCAAACCAGATTATTTATAATTATATATATGGCTTCTTAATTCAAGACCTCTCCCTCTTTCCGAGACGTTTAGCAAGATGCATGAAAGGAGTTTGCAGAAGAGTAGAAAATAGTTCGATCTCCTCCCCTCCCATGGCTGCCTCCTCAAATAAAAGGTACGTCTTTGTTACAGAACTATGCTTGCAGCTCCCTGTCGCAAACTACTACTACTACTGAGACAGACAGACAGACAGGAGAGATTCCTGTCATGCTGCGATTCCTTCTTCTCTGGCTATCCGACAAGGAAGTTTCTGTGATGAGCACCAAAGAACATGTAAGTTCTGTTGTCTCCGTTGTTTTCTCCCAAGCGATGCTATAGCTAACATGCCAAACTATGTGATACATGATTTCGTTTTAGTTGTAAGATTCAATAAAATTTTTAAACCTAATTAAGTTCGATGCTTATAAACTCTCAATCATCGGATCTCTAAAAATCAAATGACAGGATCGTTTTTGGCATCTAATTACCTGTGGCTCCAATCGAGTTAACCATCCTGAAACGTACACTGATGAGCTGAAGTGACAGTAGCATTACTCCATGTCTTCTCCCTTGTGGTGCAGATGTCTACCGGCACTGGTTATAACCCCAAGGAGCCACCCTCCCATGGCGCCACCAACCCATCCTCTGGGCAGTGGGCCGAAACCCTAGGGAGCTTCGCCCGACTAGCGTCAGTGTACAGCGTCGCCGCCGGTTACTGCATCTCGGCTGCGCTGCTCTCCATCATCAACAAGTGGGCGGTCGCCATGGCGTTCCCCTACCCGGGCGCCCTCACTGCCCTGCAGTACCTGACCAGCGCCGCCGCCGTCCTCCTCTGCGGCCGCCTGGGCCTCCTGGAGCACGACCCCCTCGACACCCGCACCATGTGGAGATTCCTCCCCGCCGCCGCCATCTTCTACCTCTCCCTCTTCACCAACAGCGAGCTCCTCCTCCACGCCAACGTCGACACCTTCATCGTCTTCCGCTCCGCCGTGCCCATCCTGGTGGCGGCGGGGGAGACCCTCTGCCTGGGGCAGCCCTGGCCCTCACCGCGCACCTGGGCCGCCCTCGTCACCATCTTCGCCGGCGGGCTGGTGTACGTGGCCACGGACTACCAGTTCACCCCGGTGGCCTACGGCTGGGCGGTGGCCTACCTGGTGAGCATGGCCGTCGACTTCGTCTACATCAAGCACGTCGTCATGACCATCGGGCTCAGCACCTGGGGCCTCGTCCTCTACAACAACCTGGAGGCCCTGCTGCTGTTCCCGCTGGAGCTTCTGATCATGGGGGAGTTTAAGGAGATGAAGCAGGGGGCCGGCGCCGGGGGGCAACCCGGTGCGGGGGGGGCCCTGGGGGCGGCGCTGCCGGTGGGTCTGTCGTGCCTGTTTGGCCTCTCCATATCGTTCTTCGGGTTCTCCTGCCGGAGGGCGATCTCGGCGACGGGGTTCACGGTGCTGGGCGTCGTCAACAAGCTCCTGACGGTGGTTATCAACCTGCTGGTGTGGGACAAGCACTCGGCGCCGGTGGGGACGGCGGGGCTGCTGGTGTGCATGCTTGGGGGCATCCTCTACCAGCAGTCGACGACGAAGGGGAAGGCGCCTGCCGGCGGCGCCGCGGAGGGGAAGGGTGGTGGGGAGGAAGAGCTGGGTCTGCTGGAGAACGGGTGGGAAAAGGAAGAAGAAGAGACCAAGCAAAAATCTGTGGGTGTTTCCGAAGAAGAGAAGTGATCAGTTCTTGATGTGAAATGCTTTTGCAAATTCTAACATTAATATCTTGATTATTGCGTGAGCGGGTCAATTTAAAATTGTGACAAAGTTGCATCTGTTAAATTTTATATGGACTCGTATGAAAAAAAATTCAAAATATTTTTATGATAATTCAATATGTTTATTTGATATATAATTCACTCCTACAATTTGATTTTTTTTAGTTCTTTCCACCTGTACTATATAGCAGCCCACCTCTTAATTGGGATGCAGTACATATCAAATTAAATAGTATTTATGTCCCTCGTCATTTTTACCACTTACATCATTTTCAATTTTTTTACTATTTATATATTCATTTTTATCATTTTTATCAAGAGTTTGGAAAAGACTTAAAATAAGATGGTCTAATATTATTAGAAAGTATATTAATTTCTAAGTTTAAATATAAATATAATATTTGATAAAATTTTTGACGAAATATGATTCATATAATCGACTCTAAATAATTAGGATAAGACTCTGATAATGACTATAATATCTTCATTTTTATCATTAAAAATTATGAATCTCATGTACTTAAAATTAAAATGTCAAATAAACTCCTAAGTTTTCATTGTTATCTCTCGTGAGATTTCTATATCTTCAAAGAACATTGGAAAACTCTCTACCATATTAATGCGCATATCAGACTAATATGCATAACTGAAGTAAAATTATAAGTTTCATGAAACTTATGAAAAGTAAACATAATATAAATATTAGAAATAAAATTAAAAAAAATGTCTCCAACATCTACAATCAGGGATTTAAATTTTTTCAATGGTGAAAATAAATCATATATTTGTAAATATAAAACATATATAATAGATTTCAAAATAAGCTTTCCCTTTTCTATATCCTGACCAAGGGAAACAAGGATTACCAGCCTTACCTTCGTTATGAAATATTGTGTCTCTCGTTGCTTTGAAGATTAAAACTCCCGATAAAAGAGACGGTTGATTTTATCTTTTAAAAAAAAAATTATTAAAGTTGGTGAATTTTTTTCAATTGTTTTTGTCAAATTAGAGTTAATATTTTTTTAATGAACTCGTGATTAGTCGACTCGTATTAGATTTATACAAATCAAATGACACATATTGTAGCACGATGAACTCATGTCACAAGAAAATAATATTTTATGTAACACTCCGAATAATTATATCTCAAGGTGTTATATATATAATTTTTTTATTTTTTTTATTTTTTTAGATGACTCTCACATTTAATTAATTTAATCTATTATTCATGTTATTAGATGATGGAACTTTTTATAATATAAAAATAAAATTTCAACCATCTGAATAGTAAAATTAATTTACTTTTACTATTCAGAGAGGATAAATTTTTTTATGTGACTCTCACGAGCCTTAATGAGTAGGGATAGTTTCGTAATTTGAACCAAACGTCTTCTTTTCGAAGCCCGCATTCCCTGTTGCGAAAGAGAAGCCACCAAACCCACTTCTCCTGTTCGCCCCGCGAAGCGAAGGCGGAGCGCCCCCCACCGTCGCCCATGGCTACCTGTCTTAGGAGAGCTCTCTCCACGAGGAACCTTCGCATGCTTCTGGCAGCCCCTCGCCATACCAGCGGCATCTCCCACCTCTCCTACCTCATCGCGGGCGAACAGAGGCGGGGATCATCAATCTTTCAGGGGGGGTCGCGAGGACTCGAATGCCTGGGGCTAGACTCCGCCGTAGGAACCCGTCGGGGCTTCGCCAAAGGGAGGAAACCGAGTAAGTTTAAGGCTTTGTTTTTCTGCTTTGGAGGGGACTCGACTTTTGTCGCGATCTCTTGGTCGAGCGCTTCATCTGTCTGCCGTCTGTTTAAGCTTTTGGCGACAGTTTGAGTGATATGGTCTCTCGAGAACTGAAATGGCATGTTTATTCCCTGTTTGACTATGCTTTTGTGTCGGTAAAAACATTATTTTTCCAGTTTGTAACTTGGTGTACTTACGTGGATGGGGCAAGCAGCTAGATGTTTGGTGAAATGCCCGATAGAGTCTCCACTGTATAATTCATTCTTCTGTTATTTTACAGTGGGAGAGTCGATGAGCGCACCCATCGTACTTGATTTATTCGAAATTACTTAATACTAGGATCTTGCGAAATGTAACTTGGGACTGCTTTTACGTAAGTTAGACATTATAAATTTGGTTTTGGAGAAAGGTGAACTTTTAGCATGTCTAGGATGTGTTAGTAGTAGTTGGCAATTTCTGCTGTTTTAAGACAAAGGAACAGATTGGGCATTTAGGAGTTTTGCTTTGAATCATTCACCGGGCGAGTTGGTGGATAAGAGCTTGGATATGTAGAGTTATATTTCCCTGAGGTAGTGACTTAATACAACCTGGGATTAAAAGAGGGAGGTGGGAAGACATGAAGATCCCGTGGTGGCAGTGAGAAGCTCACCACTATCAGTCTATGGTCAGAATAAGGGTATTAAGGAATGGCATTATTGGTCGACTATGTGGAATATGAGAGTATGAAGGAACTATTCTTGCAAAGATAGGTTGCAGTAGTCAGATTTTGGATATGAATTTGTCTCTACTTTGCATTCTTTTTTTTGGGTATCACACATTAACCGCCTAGTTTTGGCTCTGGTGCCTGTTGAAAATGCTGGAAAGTTGCATTTTCAACTTGTACTGTATTGATACTCAGTTATACTGATAAGGTATATATTAGTTGTTGAAATCTCTGCTAGTCTGCAGGCCACGATCCAAATTGTATATGGTGCCCTATAGCAATGCAGATATTAGAGTGGCATGGGCGTTTTCATTATCATGCACTAAATCTCATGCTTCTCCAACTTGAATTTTTGTAGGGGATGAGGATGAGGGAGATGAAGTTCAGGTTATTCCAGACATTGGCCCTACTGTGAAATCTACAGCCAATTCACAGATGGAATCTTCAATAGATGCTTTGTCGCGAGAGCTAAGTAAACTACGGACAGGAAGAGCATCCGCTGGTAATTATTATATCTGCTTGATAAAGTTATTCTGCAGTACCATTTAAATTTCTATCTCAAGAAAACAACTTTTAATATATTAATTGGTGGATTCTTCAGGTATCCTGGACCATATCATGGTTGAGACAAGCGGTGCAAAGATGCCTTTGAATCATGTTGCAGTTGTTTCTGTCATAGACTCAAAGACACTCTCAGTGACTCCATATAGCCCAGATGTAAGTCCATGCTGAAAATGTTGCCTTCTTTCTTGAGATTGAAGATATGTGATTGTTGCTTCATGAGTGGTGGGGAGATGTCTTCTGGCAGGAAATTAAATCTTGTAAAATAATTAAATTGTGCCACCCTTCATCGAAGTAGTCATGTCATCCTATTATAGTTTCTACTTTTTGGTAAAAAATTAGTTAGTTCAAAATTGTTGTATTATTAATATGGAGACAGAGTTTAACTATAAGATCCTGGTTACCAGGACTCCCATGTCCTGGAAATACTTTCATTCTAAAGTGTTTTAGAATAATTTTCTAGATGATCCATCATCTATTTTCTTTCTCTGTATTGATGAAGAAATTTATAAATTTATCACAAAATGATCAGTTTAGCTTTCCTCTTTTTAGTTTGTATTTGCATGTAAAAGGATGAAGGATATTTGAAGCAATCATTTTACTGGTCTTGGATTTTTACCGAAGTAACCGAACATGGTAAAACTGAGACACTTAGCCAAAAGTTATATGTATCGACAAACAGAATCATAAACTGTAGATTGAAGGGGAAATTTTCAAAATTCTAGTGAAGTATCCAGCTCTTGCAACCTTTTGTTTGTGTGTTCATATCCCATCATGTAAAAGAAATCTTGAATCTATTTTGTGACAGCATTCATTATCCTCCATGTATACTTATTTATGAGGGGGATCTCTGGCTGTTAGTAAGAGCTAATCCATGTGCTTCATCTTTTTTCTGTTCAAGTGAATTTAACCTTTTATCTTTCAAATATCCCATTCGAGCTAGAATTTGTGTTTTTGTTCAAGCGTGAGGCCAAGTAAGCAGTTTTTTAGATGCTTTCTTCTATACAATTCAAACTAGTCTTCTCTAAGTGTTAACACTTGTATGATTATTTCCATTCGATTTAATACAGTAGCCACCCCACAAACCGTTGATTACTTCCCATGCAGTTATTTGTGCAGTAAAATTTGTTTCCCTACTTTCAGGTATTGAAGACACTGGAAAGTTCCATTGTATCATCTGCATTAGGTTTAAATCCAACAGTAGATGGACAAAGGTTAATCGTCATTATGCCACCGTGAGTACTTGTATATAACAATTGGTTAAAAGCTCATCTTTTCATCATATTCTGTGGGCATGATCATGATCTGATATGTTGCAATAAAGTGTATCTTTTTTAAGATCAAAATACATGCTTGTTTTTTATTGTCTTTCTTAATACTCACTGATTAGAAGCTTTTTTGCTTTTCTCTGTTGTTTATTGCCAGATTAACTAAGGAGAATGTGCAGGTGAGGTTATTCATATTGAATGGTCGGTCTACATTTTGGCCTAGTTTTATTTTTTGCTTTTGAGTAATCATATGTTTCTCTGCAGGCATTGTGCAAGGTGGTTGCTAAATCTGCTGAAGATGTTAAGCAAAGTATTAGAAGGGCCCGCCAAAAGGTATTAGTCAAAAGTGCTTTTATCTTTTCCTCCAGATTTTTTTCCCTATCAAACAATGCGTGGATGGCAGGACACCTTCCATCATGATTTCTAGATCAGACCACCCCGGCTATGGTCCAATTCCATTGGAATATATACATATGTACATGTGTGTGTATGTATGTATGTATGTGTATGTGTTGATGTGCAAGGTGCTTGTGGTGCGTGTGGTGGGCTTGTGTATGTGGGTGGGTTTGCATATGTGCATCCATGAGTGCATGTGTATATCTATCTAATCTCCCCCTCATGGCCATTTTACGTATGCATGTATTTAGATGTACAAAGTGCTTGTGGTGTGTGCGATGGGTCCTGAGTATGTGGGTGGGCGTGCGCATGTGTGTGCATGAGTGCATGTGTATGTCTCTCTCTCTCTATCTCAGTGACCATTTTACCTCTGTGAATAAGTGATGTATAAGAAGGATATAACTACTGTCTAACATATTACTTCATATCAATTATCATTTTACTCTGATTTTTTTTTTCAATCTCACCTTCAACATATCCTGTGAATTGCCAGAAATACCCTCCAGATATACATGATCTGACCATGTATTCCTGCAGATATTCGGTGCACAGGCACACGTCTGACTTCGATTGTCATTAATATTCCTTGTGCCATAAATACAGATTGCTGCCCATCAGGAGTAGAATGGTTAAAATGACATCTAAGTTAAATATGCCCTGGCTCTCATTGTACCCATCCCCTGTATATACATAAACATTCATGTATGTGTACGTGTGCATACATCAGCTGCATGATAGAGGATGACAGTTTTCATTAGCTTCCAACTGTGTGTTAATGGCTCCATAGTACTTGCCATATTTTACATGGGGTCTCACACATTTTGCAGGCATTAGACTTGATAAAGAAATCTGCTTCAAGCATTCCCAAGGATGATGTGAAGAGATTAGAGAAAGAGGTATAAAATAAAAATTATTGCCACCTTGTTCGATGATACTGGTATTCTAATTCCATTTCCTTCCTCAGGTTGAAGAAATCACAAAACGTTTCATCAAGACAGCAGATGATCTGTGCAAGGCCAAAGAGAAAGAGATTGCAGGCAGATGATGTGCACCTTCACTAATCTTTAGCCTATAGTTAATCTCTTGTTTTGCCATGCGCCATCCCCAGGGGTCCATTACAAACAAGTAGAGTTAAACTATTCTAGATTTATGGGTTCAGAAGATATTAAGGTGAGACTAAGAATGGCTATGTAATGATGTAATGCCTAATGGGAAAGAAATCATTTTTTTCTCCTCCACAATAGACAACAGTTTTGTTTTGAATTTTTGGAAGTTTAGAAAACAGGAAACCCAGATGTTTTTTTCCTGAGTGCCAGATATTTGAACAGGGCATTGTTTTGTGAGATTATTGTATAAGCCCCTTTTTAAGATTATCATTCGTTCTGCACTTCATTTTTCAAAACCAATATGAGGCATGTGCATTGGGTGCTGAATTTTGTTCTCATTGTTCTTCGTTCCACTGACTTTTTTTGTTAGAAACTGGCACTGTGGCACACACAAGTGATAGTAAGAGAAACCTCACCCCAGAAAGCTGAGTTCAGCTTTTGTTTCAAATTTATGGTCAAAGGATATCAGGAGTGTCAATTGGGGAGGTGCAGCCTACAGGTCTGGCCTATTTTTTGATATCAACAGATCCCATTCAGCACAAATCACATTGGATGGGACTAACATGTTGGGCCTTTGGATTCGACAGCCTGGGCCCAGCACTAAGTGGGACTGCCCCAACGAAGATGGGGTCATATGCACTAGGTGCTTCCCACCCAGTGGTGGATTACTGCCTGTGCGTGCAGGAGTGGTATCCAGCACAGGTTGGTGTATCCGAACTGGGTCCTTGACAACCCAAGTGAGGCCATCAGATTAGATATGATGGCACTGTGCCCAAGGATAAGAGTTCTTAAAACCTAACATCTGCATAAGCCTGTCGTTGTTATGGGCTTGGGCATTGTCAACGGGCCTGGCCAATTTTTACTGGCTCGGGCAATGGAAAAAGCCTGTCCTATAATTCTGGCGCAGCTGGAAGGCTCACTGGCTGGGCTTGGGCTTTGCGAGGCCCAGCCCAGGATAGAAAAGCCCTAATACCCCCACCATGAAGCCTTATTAGGGTCACTTCAAATTTTCCTTTTCCCCCCTCTTCTTGATCATGTTTTGAGGATAAACAAGGAAGCGCAACCTTCACTTCCATTTCAAAATGGTTCACTACCTCATTTAATAAAAGGTCCAAGCCTTGAGAAATGGCTTGAGATGCACACCTTAGGCAATTTTTTAGTGCCTTGCAGTTCTTGGTTTGAAGCATATGCCTTGGTGCCTTAAGGTGTTGCCTTTTAAAACAGGATATGGATGGCAGAGACATGAGATTCTGGAAGTGTCATGATGTTGTTTCCTTTAAGCCCCATTACTAGCTATTGCAAGGGAGAGGATATGAATCTGGTCCACAGTATTTTTTATCTTTTACCATTTCTTGGCCGTCAGATATGAAATATCTATTGAGAGAGAATTATTGACTTCTTTCAGGCAGAGCAGCATCTTACTTAGGGAAGGGGGTGCGGCATGCACGTGAACAGCTAGTAACATAGGAAGGCCATGAAATGTGTGTGGTGAAATCAGCTAACTCTTCGATTCAAATGGCTATCCATTTCCAGCTTGCTGAATTGGTTAAAATTCTTGCTGCGATGGGGGTAAGCATCTGGCTGTCAACATCTAACACCCTTCCTAGGTTCCAGAGATGCTACCTCTGTCGTGCAGGAAAAAGACAATTGAATACCTTATTCCATAGTCTCAGTTCATTGGTTCCTTGTCATCTATGTTGGAATTTGGGCATAGTCTCTGGGCAATAGTCCCATATCGGTTAAATGGGTTGTGGTTCATGTGCTTATGACACTAGACCTGTGTATCTCAACACCGCGGTTTTGTAGATTTCAACATGATATCAGAGCATGGTCTTGAGCCCAACCCCATATATTTCTTATATTGCTACCTCCACCCAATTAATCTCCACGGCCCATCTTGGCCGTGGGGGGGAGTGTTGGAATTTGGGCATAGTCCCTAGGCAATAGTCCCATATCGGTTAAATGGGTTGTGGTTCATATGCTTATGACCTTGGGCCTGTGTATCTCAACACCGCAGTTTTGTGGATTTCAACAATCTAATTGCTCAGAAAACTTGATCACAGTAGAGATGGATCTCAATGAACTGAGTTCAGTTTCTCTCTTTATATTTTCTTCATAAGTGATACACTTCGTTTCCTTTAGGCTCTTCTCAGTTCTCACATCTATAACTATACTGCCCAGAGGCAGCAGCCTGCTCATGTCAGCATCTTCCCCTACCTATTTCCCTTTTCTTCACCTGAATTACTTGATCTTGGATCCTTATCCTGTGGGTCCTGTGATCGGTAGAGGGGATGTGGCAAAGGCACATAGATGATTGTTCCTGCATGCTTGAGACCAGATTCAGGGGAGCAGACATATTGTGAGATGCATTTGTGTTGCAGTATTTTCCACATAAGGTTTCTGGGAGCATCAGTTTTGTCGAATTCTGCTGTTATTCATGGATGGGTGGAGAGGAACACGGGAGGGTTGGTGATATATTAGCTCGTGTGGTATGTGTACCTCAGTTTAGTATGCACATTTGCTGGAGGGAGTTTACCTATTCGGATCATCATCATGAACCTATCCCATCAATCTGGGGCTTTCTGGATCCCATGAAGGCAAGAATTTGCCCTCAGGAGATGTTTTAATGTATGCTTATCCTGTTCTCTGCTTTTGAATAAATTGTGATACCACTGCAACCCCTTGAAAGGAAAAGGTAGGTAACGAGGAAGATATCTATGAGGTGTGTGAAAGAAAACAGGGAGAAATGTCTTTTTGGTTCTTACAGATACTGCAATGGTATGTCATGATCGACCATGCAAAACCTCTACTTTTTTTTTTGTTTGCCTCTTCTATGCAATGTGGTTGCATTCACAAATTCTTTGCTTTTGAATAAATTGACTAAACCTGGAGGATTGGGTAATAGTGGCTTATATTCACCCATCCATCCACTTGCGCTGTGTGTGTGTATTATTTGTTTGAGTCATCTATCGGATTCTGTCCATGCCAGAACTGATGTACATGTATTTTTAATGCAACTGCTTCAATTTCTTTGCTTCTTACCAGACAGAATAGTTGTTATTCTGCACCTTATTCTAATAGTTACCCTTCAGCTCCTCACGCATAGCCACTTTCTTGGAGTTCACCGTGATGGGCACAGTTTTCTTGGGAAAGTTGGAGGAAGAGGAACATGGGATGTTTGAGCCAGAATGCGAACGCTTGAAGCTGTCTGCACACCGTTTTTATCAATGTAAGTGACACATCATATCATGTGGGAACAGGATGACTAGTCATACACCAACAACCGTCAGCATGATCATAATCCAAAATGGCACCAAAATTATTGCCCATGAAACCTCTTCTAACAAGAATTTATACTGTTTCCTAATATAAACAAATTGACAGGGGAGCTGTCTTGCAAGGATAGAAGTCTCCCACCCACTCTATGAGGTCAGTCGAACTTTGCCGCCTTATTGGCCGACACAACTAATGATGTCCACCTCTTGTGAATGAGTAATGTTTTGTGCAACATCTCTGGTAATTACACGTGAGAGTGTTGTAACAACACTCATTATTCTTTTGTTGAAAATTTTATTGAGTGACTTTCACGACAATTTAATTTGATGTGTCAGTTACATCATCAGATAACGTGACGTGAGGATCACGTAAAAATAAAATCTCAATGGAACGTCATTTGGCACGAGAACATTTTCACTATTCATTGAGGGACATATTTTTTTTATGACTCTCATGTCACGTCACTTAGTAACGTAACTGACACACCAAATTAGTTTGACATGGAAATCACTAATAAAAATAAATAAATATATATATATTTTGCACGTGCAACACCCGGTGGGTAATTATCAAAGTGTTACACAAAGCACTAATCCTTGCAATTTTGTCAATACGAGGGTAATCAAGTCCGAGTGCACTAATTGATCTCTACTCTTTTCTAGTGTGGCTGCTGCAAAGCTTTTAAGATGATTTTCGTTTCAAGCGAAGTCTTCACTGTATGCAACTCCAGAAAATATTCACCAGGGTCCATTTGGTTTGAAGGGAAATGTGCCACGATGATATCTATGTCCCAGAAATGTTCGTAAATTACGTGGATGGCATTTAAGGGAAGCCCAAGGTCCAATTGCGGGCCCGACAGGCCCGAGCGAAGTGCAAGTAGATGTTGGCCTCGTGATCCGGCCCGTTTAGAATGCTTCCCACGTGGTAGGGGTAAAACAACAAGCCAAGTGGAGCTTTTCCGAGCTTCTTTGTCTTGGGTCTCTTGCGAGGTGATCTCCAGTTTGTTTGGAGCCCAGCTTTTAGTTCTCACCCACATAAAATTATTCCACTTTAAAATTTTTATCTATTTTTAATCTCACATTTAGTAAAATAAACTTTAATTAGTGAGCATGATATTAATTTACATATGTTTAGGGTTTGAAAATTATGATATTAGCATGCATCGATCATATTTTAAAAGGTTTAAATGAATATATTTTATTGAATTTGACTCGCAAACTAATTGAGTCGAGTTTAGTGAAGCTCAGCTCGGCTCAAGCTTGGGCTTGGCTCATTTTAGTTAGTTGAGCATACCTCAAGTGGCTCGCGAGCAACTTGGCTCATTGTCAGCCCTACTAAGTGGCCATCATCACACCAAATCTCGTCGGCGTAGCATCTAAATGTAACATGGATCGTCGACTCGTTATGGTGGATCGATTCGCTGCATTGTGGTACAACATGGGTCGCCCTAACACGGATTGAATTGTCTAATTACGTTCGTGAAATATATATACCACTATTTTAAAACTTGGCCCGAATCGGTCGGTTCGACCGGTTAACCTGCGACCCAATCCTAAAATTGGGTCAGAATAGTGTCTAAACCGTTTTAGACCTAAAATTTGGTTAAACCGAGTCAACCCGATCGACTCGCTAAAACCCGTGTGACCCAACCAGGTTCGACTCATAGACATATTTTTTATTTATTTAATTTTTATTTTTTAATTTAGCATGAAAAATATAGAAGATGAAGAGTCTTCTGACTCATCTCTTTAAAGTTATAGATGTATAATCTTTTTGGGACTCTAACTTTCTAACTTTTGAAAATTGAAAATAAATTTAGAGAGAGATGAAGATATGAAGATAAGGAAAAACATGAAAATTTAGATGAACAAGAAATTTGAGTTCACACGTCATGAAACTTGTGTCTCATGAGATGTTAATTATAGTTGATAAATTGTCATATGTAGTCTTTATTTAATATGAATTTTATTCTTTTATTAGACTAGCTTAGTAGTTGTTTAATGCACTTATTTTAGTTTTTACAATATATGTTTAAATGTTTGTTTCATATTTCTAACTCAAGATGTCTTAAAATCTTATGGTAATTTATAATATTATTATAAACAATTCTAATTTTATGAGTCACGAGTTAATCCGAACTGTTAAATCATTGATTCGTGACCCACTAATTTAATCGGGTCAAGTTCCGGGTCAGATTTTAAAACATTGATATATATTACTGCTGTCAGAGAAGGTTGTTGTTCAAGTGTATGTTGTTGTGGAGGAGAGTCCGCACGAAGGTCACTTAGAAGTCACAACCTACTTTAATGATCCCAGTTTTACTACGATCTAATATTCTTAATTAAAAGTCACAGACAATTCTAAAATTATAAAAACTTTTTTTAAAACGTACCATCTTCCCTTGTGCCCAGGGTTTGACAAACCGGTACGGGACGGGTCAAATCGCCCGTCCCGTCCCGTACCAGTCACAGACCGGGACGATCGATCTATGGGACGCAATCGAGACGCTTTATATATTATATATTAATCATCAAATATTGTATAGGTAAGTTGGTTGAGTGACTTCACCCATATAGGGGTGGTCTAGGTTCAAAACCTGTGGGTTGTGTCTGTTATTTGATTTTTTTTTCAAGATTTTTGACTTAAAAAATCAAAATATCAAACGTTTGTTTGCAAGATTCGAACATGTGACGTTCAAGAGAAAACAAACAAGTCATCTAACCAACTGAGCTATAAATTTTCTCATGTTATTTTACATATTATATATATATATATATATATATATATATATATATATATATATATATATATATATATATATATATCTCTCTCTCTCTCTCTCTCTCTCTCTCTCTCTCTCTCTCTCTCTCTCTCTCTCTCTCTCTCTCTCTCTCTCTCTCTCTCTCTCTCTAGCGGGACGGAGCGGGACAATATCATACCGTCCCGTCCCAGTAGAGAATCGGGATGGCCGGTACGATCGAGACGACAAACCTTGCTTGTGCCAATGCTTGTGAAAGTTTAAAATATTTTCAATTAAAAATTTCATCAAATACGACATAAAAATCTAAAATTGTATTTTGTATATAAAAAAAAGATTCTGACACGCAAATGAGAGAAGTGAGGATGAGATGATGTAATTATGTCATTGTACCCATCGGCATTTTGACGGGAGAAGAGTCCGGATTCCGATACCAGAACTAGAAGAATCCGCTAAAACCCCGCCCGGGCCACCAGGACTCATATCAGGTGCCCCTGCTTTCGATAGAAAGAATCCATGTACTGCTCGACTGGCTTCACCCTATGCAGATCCAGCAGCCTGACGACCTCCGCATGCTCCTCCCCAGTGGTGTCCCCCACTGCAGACTCGACGGTCCCTGTTCTTAATGCAGACCTCACCCTGTCTGTGAGCAGTGTTGCTCTATCTTCAGATCCAGCATACCCCCATGTTCAGCTTGCAGCTAGAGCCGGTGCCAACATAATCTCAATTGCCTTCTGTCGCAACACTAGGGACGCGAATCGTTGCTCTTGCTACATCTTCAAAACACCCATAGGCATCCCCTGCTACTGTCGTTGAGGGAGACGAGGAAGCCACGGGGCTGGAGTGGGCAACGCACCATACCATGGGGAAGGTCGACAGAGATGGGTGGCAAGCGGAGGTCGGGGTAGGGGGAGGATGAGTGGGAGAAGTACATGAAATGGACGGTGGTGTGGCTTTGGTCGGAAATGGTGGTTGTGAGTGTGGCAGAGGAGGGGAGGAAGAAGAGGAGCTGGTTAGGAAAGGTGACGGCGGGTGGAGGAGGAGTAGCGAAGGGTGGAGAGGAGGCCTGGGTGATTGGTGAGAAAAGCTCTTGCCCTAGAGGAGCTCTCTGTCGGAGATGGGGGAAGGTTTTTCCATTGAGAGATGGGGGGAAGGGGAAGAGGAGGCTCGGGAGTTGTGTATCTTTTGGATGGCATATCACGTAAATAGATAAAAGTGGGGGGGTTAAAAATAGAATTAGATGTCCAGAATCAAGGTTTGTTGACCCAGTCGACCCGATCTCGGCGTGGGACGGGTCGGGTCGACCGGGTCCCACAGCGACCCGGTCCGCCCTCTTGGGCTCTCGGCGCGTAATTTTTTATTTTTTTTAAATTTTTAATAAAATTTTATTTAAAGATTAAATGTTATATATATTAAAAATATTAGAATATAGAGTTTTTTTATGATAATAGATCCATACTAAATTACACATAATTAATTATATAAAAATAACATATTACACCGCTTAATTAAACATCCTATTATATGTAATACATAAAAAATTCATTTAAATTACTTAATATGTTAAAGTAAACAGCTACATAAGAATGACATTCATTCATGAAGTATAAAATACAAAAATTCACTCATCCTCCTCATCTGTGAAGTCTGAATCTCAAAACTCACTAATCCTCGTCATTAGTGAAGCCCGAATCCTAAAACTCATCATCAGATACATGAGAATGATCACTCGTATAATCTAACTCTATCTTAGTGGGTGGAGGTACATGTGAGTGGGACTGAAAATATGTAACCATCTGTACAAATGATGGGTCGTGTGCTGCGGTGGAGGGTACATGAAAATCTGTAAAAAAAGTCATCACTACATCTATAGCTTCAATTCTATCATGTGCGACTAGTGCTGGTGCTGGTGCTGCTCGAACTCTGGACGTGGAGGAAGATCCGGCTCCGCCCTGTGCTCTTGGTGGGGGTACTCGGGACCTATAAGAAGATCCCATGGGTGTGCTACGAGAACCGTATCTATCCTGTAACTGTGTCCGAAAAGAATGTCGGACATCACCCGAAACTCGGTCGCATGCACGAACATCGCGTCCCACTCCCGCAAGGTGCTCCGCAAATCTGTGTATGCCGGTGACGCGATGTTCGCAGTATCTACAGTATACATGTCCATCACCCTTAACAGAGTATCCATGCTCTCACGCAGGGTGACGTCGTCCGTCCCGGTCGATCCGGTCTCGGCGCGGGACGGGTCGGGTCGGTCGGGTCGCACAGCGACCCTGTCCGCCCTCTTGGGCTCTCAGCGTGCGATTTTTTATTTTTTATTTTAAATTTTCAATAAAATTTTATTTAAAGATTAAATGTTATATATATTTAAAAAAATTAGAATGTAGAGTTTTTTTATGATAATAGATCTATACTAAATTACACATAATTAATTATATAAAAATAACATATTACACCGCTTAATTAAACATCATATTATATATAATACATAAAAAATTCATTTAAATTACTTAATATGTTAAAGTAAATAGTGACATAATAATAACATTCATTCATGAAGTATAAAATACAAAAACTCACTCATCCTCCTCATCTGTGAAGTCTGAATCTCAAAACTCACTAATCCTCGTCATCAGTGAAGCCCGAATCCCAAAACTCATCATCAGATACATGAGACTGATCACCCGCATAATCTAACTCTATCCTAGTGGGTGGAGGTACATGTGGGTGGGATTGAAAATATGTAACCATCTGCACAAATGATGGGTCGTGTGCTGCGGTGGAGGGTACATGAAAATCTGTAAAAAAAGTCCTCACTACATCTATAGCTTCAATTCTATCATGTGCGCCTGATGCTGGTGCTGGTGCTGCTAGAACTCTGGACGTTGAGGAAGATCCTGCTCCGCCCTGTGCTCGTGGTGGGGGTACCCATGACGTAGAAGAAGATGTCCTGGGTGTGCTACGAGAACCGTATCTATCCTGTAACTGTGTCCGAAAGGAATGTCGGACATCTCTCGGAACTCGGTCGCATGCACGAACATCGCGTCCCACTCCCGCAAGGTGCTCCGCAAATCTGTGTATGCCGGTGACGCGATGTTCGCAGTATCTACAGTACACATGTCCATCACCCTCAACAGAGTATCCATGCTCCCACGTAGGGTGACGCCGTTCGTCCCGGTCGACCCGGTCTCGGCGCGGGATGGGTCGGGTCGGTCGGGTCGCACAACGACCCGGTCCGCCCTCTTGTGCTCTCGACGCGTAATTTTTTATTTTTTTTAAAATTTTAATAAAATTTTATTTAAAGATTAAATGTTATATATATTTAAAAATATTAGAATGTAGAGTTTTTTTTATGACAATAGATCCATACTAAATTACACATAATTAATTATATAAAAATAACATATTACACCGCTTAATTAAACATCATATTATATATAATACATAAAAATTTATTTAAATTACTTAATATGTTAAAGTAAACAGTGACATAATAATGACATTCATTCATGAAGTATAAAATACAAAAACTCACACATCCCCCTCATATGTGAAGCCCGAATCCTAAAACTCACTAATCCTCGTCATCAGTGAAGCCCGAATCCCAAAACTCATCATCAGATACATGAGACTGATCACTCGTATAATCTAACACTATCGTAGTGGGTGGAGGTACATGTGGGTGGGACTAAAAATATGTAACCATCTGCGCAAATGATGGGTCGTGTGCTGCGGTGGAGGGTACATGAAAATCTGTAAAAAAAAGTCATCACTACATCTATAGCTTCAATTCTATCATGTGCGACTGGTGCTGGTGCTGCTCGAACTCTAGACGTGGAGGAAGATCTGGCTCCGCCCTGTGCTCGTGGTGGGGGTATCCGGGACCTATAAGAAGATCCCATGGGTGTGTTACGAGAACCGTATCTATCATGTAACTATGTCCGAAAGGAATGTCGGACATCTCCCGAAACTCAGTCGCATGTACGAACATCGCGTCCCACTCTCGCAAGGTGCTCCGCAAATCTGTGTATGCCGGTGACGCGATGTTCACAGTATCTACAGTACACATGTCCATCACCCTCAACAGAGTATCCATGCTCCCACGCAGGGTGACGCCGTCTGTCCCGGTCGACCCGGTCTCGGCGCGGGATGGGTCGGGTCGGCCGGGTCGCACAGCGACCCTGTCCGCCCTCTTGGGCTCTCGACGCGCGATCTTTTATTTTTTATTAAAATTTTTAATAAAATTTTATTTAAAGATTAAATGTTATATATATTTAAAAATATTAGAATGTAGAGTTTTTTTATGATAATAGATCCATACTAAATTATACATAATTAATTATATAAAAATAACATATTACATAGCTTAATTAAACATCCTATTATATATAATACATAAAAAATTATTTAAATTACTTAATATGTTAAAGTAAACAGTGACATAATAATGACATTCATTCATGAAGTATAAAATACAAAAACTCACTCATCCTCCTCATATGTGAAGCCCGAATCCCAAAACTCACTAATCCTCCTCATATGTGAAGCCCGAATCCCAAAACTCACTAATCCTCGTCATCAGTGAAGCACGAATCCCAAAACTCATCATCAGATACATGAGACTGATCACCCGTATAATCTAACTCTATCCTAGTGGGTGGAGGTACATGTGGGTGGGACTAAAAATATGTAACAATCTGCACAAATGATGGGTCGTGTGCTGCGATGGAGGGTACATGAAAATCTGTAAAAAAAATCATCACTATATCTATAGTTTCAATTCTATCATGTGCGACTGGTGCTGGTGCTGGTGCTGCTCGAACTCTGGACGTGGAGGAAGATCCGGCTCCGCCCTGTGCTCGTGGTGGGGGTACCCGGGACCTATAAGAAGATGTCCTGGGTGTGCTGCGAGAACCGTATCTATCCTGTAATTGTGTCCGAAAGGAATGTCGGACATCTCCCGAAACTCGGTCGCATGTACGAACATCGCGTCCCACTCTCGCAAGGTGCTCCGTAAATCTGTGTATGCCGGTGACGCGATGTTCGCAGTATCTACAATACACATGTCCATCACCCTCAACAGAGTATCCATGCTCCCACGCAGGGTGACGCCGTCCGTCCATGATGACCTACAAATGATGTAAAAGTTTACATTAGTAATTTCAATGATAAATACAGAACTCAAGATATGAAGAAATTTATAATTAATTATTAGTTAGTTATAAATATAACCAAATGATACATACTAATTAAGAGTATGGACCCAAACTGGGCGAGTGCCCATCTCCAAATAATCTGACATTAAATGTGATCCGCAGATAGGACAGATAGTCTTCATAGCGCATTGAACCTTCGTAGTTCCCTCAGTACATGCGTACGTAGTATTCATACTGCTGCGAACCTTGTGTGTACACGACCTCTACTGACGCAGCTGCGGCATAAGGATATGGATACGTTAGGAAAAATGAACTACTGCTATCAGAGTCGCCATGATACATCGGCCGCTGCGGCTATGACCGTCCATACGAGCTTCCAGATCCCTGGGAGTCATGTGTGCCCATCCTCTCAAAATCAGACAACATGCCTTGATAGCTGGTACTGTCTGCAACCGAACTTCCATAGTAGGGATCCCAATGATCAGCTGCCCGCCTCGTCCCTGCCGATGGAGCACCGTGGTCCTCATCTTGCGTGGCATGTGTAAGTGCTGCTCCTCTGTCCATGCGGCATGTTGACGGCCCCCACGACATCTACTATGACCACTGTTGTACTCTCTGCCACCAGCACTAGTATCCTCACGACGACTCCGTTGACCACCTTAAGAACCGCCACCTCCATGGGATGAAGACCCTGTCGGTGTACTATCATCATCGGAGTCATGACTCCCACTGATGCGGGGCTCAACAGAGGGCTCGAGAGTGTCGTCATCTGCATTGGGATCTAATGTCTCCATGTGTGCAATATCTATCGGATTTAATGGTGGTCCCTTGATGGGGACATCACCTCCCATGCCCACGTTCACAGCTCGTCTCCTCGCCCCGGTTGCATCCGGCATGGTTTGGTCATTTAATTTTGAGTCCTATGTAATTTTATTTAAGTCATTTGATGTATTTTCCCTTTTATTTGAGTCATGTTCCTAGGTCTTGCATTTATTTTCCTAAGTTTGAGTGTCATTAGATTGTGTAATGTGCTATTGGGCCCAATTCTTCGGGCTTGGCCCATGAGCCCCCCCTACCCCTTCGGTTATTTGTTATTGAGTCTTTTGTAAGGGACTTATTGTAAAATGTGGGTTTCCTATATATAGGGCCCCATTTCCTTCATTTGGAGGGAATGAATCAATCAATGAAAAAAATACCATTTGAGAGTCCAAAGCTTAGTTTAGTGGAGTGATTCCAACATTCTTTGGGTGAGAAACCCTAGGGGAGAGATTCCCCACCCTTCCCTCTCTTAATCCCTCTTTTTTACTCCACTTTCTCTCTCCTCAACACCCAATTTCGAATTTTCTTCTCTCTCCTCCCTTCCCAACCACCTCAACCCCCACCTACCATCATTACAGCCCTCCACTTCCCCATGACCTCCATTACTCCACCCCCTAGTCCCAAGAAGATCCCTCACCATTCCAACACCATCTTCCACATTCCAACACCACTTTCCCCATTCCAACACAATCAACCCCTTCCCCACATAACCCCACAACTTCCAAGGCCATTTCAAATTTGAAATCCACCCTTCCCTCCAATCACTTGTGCCCCCCCCCTCACTTTCTCCTCTCACCCACCTTCCCAAATTCGTAGCTCCTCCTCCCACCACCTGTTAGACCCCCTTCCAGACCCCATTCTTCCCTTCCCCCACCTTAAAACACCCCCTCCTAGACCCCCTCACAGCTCGGGCTTTCCCTACACTCATCCACCCCCATTTCCCCTCCCATATACCCCATTCCCCCCCATCATCATCAACCTACAGCTCTCAACTGAAGATCTACAGCAGACCAGAAACTTGCAGCGGCCACCACGACCTCCTCCGGACGAGTTTGAAGACCCAAGAGCCATCTTCGGAAGCGTCTGCCAGTCGCCTTCGCAACCGAAGTGGTTTCGTCTTCTTCCGATCTCCGAGTCGTCCAGGAGGTCCATTCTCCCACAGCTGCGCGGTTCTGCCTCGGCTGAGGACCTGAGCCAGATTAGAAGCTCTGCCACGACGAACTCCGAAGGAATCAGTCCTCAAGTTCTTCTTCAAAGTTCTTCATCGGCCTGTCTACTTTCAGAATCAAGAAGCGGAAGCCCATTCAGCATCCGGGAACAGAAGTTACCAATTTTCTTCCACGGTCGCGCGGCTCTGCCTTCCCCAGTCTGCATCGACACCTCCTCACTCTTCTAGCTCCACAGATCGTCTCCGTTCTCTTCTGGCGTCCCCATTTCTTTTTCTGCAAAGAGGACTCACCCACGGTTCTAACGGCGCTGACGGCATCAAATTTGGAGTTCGGTAGCGGCGAGGACAGTCTCTGCATCCTACTACTGGTGACCTGCCCCTGCTAGTCCGAGAAACAGAGGCCCTGTTCAAGCTCCTGCCCCGACCTGCAGAGACTCCAGAAGAATTTACAAAAATTCTGAGGCATTCCCCTTCCTGTTACGAAGATTTCGCCGCCGGTCTCGCCATCATAGAAATTCCTGAGCAAGATCTACAACAGCAACACCGACCCTCTGTCCTGGTTCGCAGACAGCAGGCAGATTCGGCGTCCACCCTTGTTCCTCATTCTTTACTTTGGTTTCCCCACCCCGCTTGGCCGGCTGAAGGCCCCTCCCTGCGTGGAGGTAGTATTGATGTAATATCATTAACCCCCACCCCAAGTTCCCCCTCCTGCGAGAGGTGTAGTGGTGTAATTTGTTTGGGCAGGTCAAGCGACACCGCCGCGGCGTGTGGGGATCCACTCGCCTCTCCGCTCGCCCTCGTCTCCGACCGGGACCGGTTTCTTCAAACCGGTCGAGTAAGTGCTCAAACCTTCACTCCACTTAGTGCTTGTCTTTCAATATTAGTTCTAATTCCGCTGGTTATGCGAGTGAGAGCCCGATCCTCAAGCCCCATTGCCTTGAGTGATCACCGTGGGAAGAGTGCAACCGGTGCCTTCGGCACTTCGTTGGCCCCGTTGAATTGGGCTTCCAAATCCATTGGGAATCAAATCTTGGCCTTGCCGGTCCTCTACCAGCAAGGGCCCAACCCCTCAACCTCACCTTGGCATTGCCAAGTTACCCCGGGCTTGGGTGAGCGACGAGAGAGCGGCGGCCCAAATTGGCCCATTTAGATTGCGATTGTGCTTGCTTGCATTAGGTCCGAGGTTGTGTCACATCAAGTGGTATCAGAGCAAGTCATTGACTTGCCTCTGCAAGTCAAGTCCTAGGGCATGCTTGCATTCTTATCCGAACCGTGCATTGTCAACCCATCATTGTTAACATTGAGTCTTGGGTCACATGGCCCCTCTCCCAATCATATCACATGCATGCTTACCTAATGGAGGGCCCGTAGAAATTGATTTCATTGACCTAGAATCTGAAAATTGGGTGTCCCCCGATATCATTACCTCTCTTTGTAGGACCGGACAAATTGTGCACAATGGAGACCAAGTCTTTATTGAATTCCATAAATGGTTCGGGAAGACTAAGTATTTGGATGGGGCTTGGTGTCAAAAGGGAACATTGGCGGGTCCATGTATAATCCTAGGTAAGAAATGGTTAGATGAAAGGAATGCCGACATCGACCCAACACGTCGGACTTGCCTAGTGCATCCGCCACACCTTTCGGGAACCTTTAAATTCAACAACCTTATATTCTCCCACCCGCGGGAATCCCGCCCTTGTTCACCACCCCGGGTGCACCATACTCCGGCCATCATCACCCCACCATCAAAGAACCTTCCCGCTCCATTAGCTTTGGAAGAAGTAGTCCACACCACAACCATAGGTCCCCATACCCAATTGGGCCCCATGACCAACTCTTCACCTAGGCTCATGGTAACCCTCACCACTACCTCTCCATCACCCCCAAAAGGGGACACTCCTCCCAAAACCAATCAACCCAAACCCCTTCAACCCACCCATCTTCCTCTCCCTACCCCAATCCTATCCCAACCTAAGCCTCCAATACTTCCACTCCCAAACCCCACACTACCAATCCCAAACCAAGTTTCCCTTTACCCTCCACCCCAGGAGCACCACACACCAACCCTCATCACCCCAAAAGACCCTCTCACCTCCTTGGTAGAAGAACTCATACCCAATTCAATAGTTGAGGACACTCCAAACCCACTCCCCACCTTGGAGGAAACCCAAGTCCAAGTTGAGAAAGAAACATCACACGATGGTCCTCACCTTACATCACCCTCTCTAGTTGGGACCAAGCTCATCTTAGGAGAACCCATTGTTAGTTGGCTAAAGGAGAGCCCAATTAGAGAGATCCGGGCCCATGTTTTCCCTCCCATAGAACAAGACCTTCCCTTAGTGCCCTTCTTCTCCTATCACACCACAATCCAAGCATCCTATCAAGTGGAGACCTTAGAGGACCTTCTCAAGGGCATAGCATGGCAATTAGAGATGACTAGCATGTTGACCCCTATGGTAGAACAACCTAGGAGCCTTAGCCTCCTACACCTATGCATAGGGTCTATCACCTCGGTTTGCACCATTGGTTGCTACACTAGCGACCTCCTTCTATTCCTACCTACACCCGATGAGCCCAACCTTCTCCTCGATTTAGAGCTTCTTATCTCGGGTAGAAAGTCAAGCCCTCCACTCATGGCTGACCCACTTGCCAAGAACATTGGCCCAACTATCATGGAGAAGGATGACTTAGCACCTTTTGAGGATCTTGAGGACATGGAGTTCCTCCCCCTAGGTAACCCATTTTATAATCAATATGATCCATTCCAATGGGAGTCAAGAGACTCGTGTGACCCAAACACTTTATCCACCACCCACCTTTCCCTAAACCAACTCACAATGTTTGACCCAATTCACTCCATCTTAGACCCGGGTTACTCCTTGGGAGCCATGACCTTGGGCCACATATCCCTAGGTAATAAAGTTTTGCCCCACCCCATGATGACCACCTTCTTAGATCCATTCGATCCTTTCCAATGGGAGTTCAAGGGTTGTCCCACACCTATACACATGGAAGTCACCTTTGGGAAAAGCATGCATGTGTCTAGGCTTACCATACCCCTTGGCATGAACACTATATTGGGTCCATTCATTCATATCACCCACATGTCAAGTAGAAAGTATGAGTGGTCTATATTTGGATGTCATGGTCCACCTTCATGCATCATGGGTCTTAAGCATGTCAAAAGCATCTACGGATGTCTAGGTCCCCCTACATTCATCACCACTTTGCATGATAGGTTCACCTACGGGTGCCCTGGCCCAACTAGGCCCACCAAAGTCTACGTGACAACATTGCATGATAAGTCCACATATGGTTGCCCCGGCCCTCTAAAATCCATCAAAGTCTTCTTGGCATCAAAGCATGATTGGTCTACTTTTGGTTGCCCAGGTCCACCCATCACCCCTAGAATGTCAACATTCACAAAATTGCATGAAAGCCTTTGCAAGCACATAAGCAAAAAGAATGAGGCTTATAAGAGGCGGGCCGACTCTCATTGGCGTCACCAAGAATTCCATGAGGGTGACTTTGTGATGGTAAGGACGGAGAGGCTCTCCCCGGAAGCCAACTCTAAACTGAGGCCACGTGGGGCTGGTCCCTTCCAGGCCTTGAGGCGCATTAGGGCAAATGCCTACGAGTTAGATCTCCCTGAGGAGTATGGAATAAGTCCCACATTCAATGTTGCCGACCTAGTGTCATATAAGGGACCCACGGTGATACCTAGTGAGGAGATTGAGCCTACGTCTTCCCTTGAGAGAGCACCCACCCGTGAGGAGAGACCACCAGCCAAGAGAGCCCAGCGTGAACAAATTGAACAAATATTGGATGAACAAGTCACTACCACTCGGAGCAAGGTATACGAGTGCTATCTCGACAGGTGGATGGAACAGTCTCGTTCGGAAGACTTGAGGGCTGTACCACTTCTACACCCTCCAAGGAGGGAAGGACACTTACTCGACGGAGTCGAGTTCTCCGCACCCCGGGAGTATGATGGGGACATCACCTCCCATGCCCACGTTCACAGCTCGTCTCCTCGCCCCGGTTGCATCCGGCATGGTTTAGTCATTTAATTTTGAGTCCTATGTAATTTTATTTAAGTCATTTGATGTATTTTCCCTTTTATTTGAGTCATGTTCCTAAGTCTTACATTTATTTTCCTAAGTTTGAGTGTCATTAGATTGTGTAATGTGCTATTGGGCCCAATTCTTCGGGCTTGGCCCATGAGCCCCCCCTACCCCTTCGGTTATTTGTTATTGAGTCTTTTGTAAGGGACTTATTGTAAAATGTGGGTTTCCTATATATAGGGCCTCATTTCCTTCATTTGGAGGGAATGAATCAATCAATGAAAAAAATGCCATTTGAGAGTCCAAAGCTTAGTTTAGTGGAGTGATTCCAACATTCTTTGGGTGAGAAACCCTAGGGGAGAGATTCCCCACCCTTCCCTCTCTTAATCCCTCTTTTTTAACTCCACTTTCTCTCTCCTCAACACCCAATTTTGAATTTTCTTCTCTCTCCTCCCTTCCCAACCACCTCAACCCCCACCTACCATCATTAAAGCCCTCCACTTCCCCATGACCTCCATTACTCCACCCCCTAGTCCCAAGAAGATCCCTCACCATTCCAACACCATCTTCCACATTCCAACACCACTTTCCCCATTCCAACACAATCAACCCCTTCCCCACATAACCCCACAACTTCCAAGGCCATTTCAAATTTGAAATCCACCCTTCCCTCCAATCACTTGTGCCCCCCCCTCACTTTCTCCTCTCACCCACCTTCCCAAATTCGTAGCTCCTTCTCCCACCACCTGTTAGACCCCCTTCCAGACCCCATTCTTCCCTTCCCCCACCTTAGAACACCCCCTCCTAGACCCCCTCACAGCCCGGGCTTTCCCCACACTCATCCACCCCCATTTCCCCTCCCATATACCCCATTCCCCCCCATCATCATCAACCTACAGCTCTCAACTGAAGATCTACAGCAGACCAGAAACTTGCAGCGGCCACCACGACCTCCTCCGGACGAGTTTGAAGACCCAAGAGCCATCTTCGGAAGCGTCTGCCAGTCGCCTTCGCAACCGAGGTGGTTTCGTCTTCTTCCGATCTCCGAGTCGTCCAGGAGGTCCATTCTCCCACAGCTGCGCGGTTCTGCCTCGGCTGAGGACCTGAGCCAGATTAGAAGCTCTGCCACGACGAACTCTGAAGGAATCAGTCCTCAAGTTCTTCTTCAAAGTTCTTCATCGGCCTGTCTACTTTCAGAATCAAGAAGCGGAAGCCCATTCAGCATCCGGGAACAGAAGTTACCAATTTTCTTCCACGGTCGCGCGGCTCTGCCTTCCCCAGTCTGCATCGACACCTCCTCACTCTTCTAGCTCCACAGATCGTCTCCGTTCTCTTCTGGCGTCCCCATTTCTTTTTCTGCAAAGAGGACTCACCCACGGTTCTAACGGCGCTTACGGCATCAAATTTGGAGTTCGGGAGCGGCGAGGACAGTCTCTGCATCCTACTATTGGTGACCTGCCCCTGCTAGTCCGAGAAACAGAGGCCCTGTTCAAGCTCCTGCCCCGACCTGCAGAGACTCCAGAAGAATTTACAAAAATTCTGAGGCATTCCCCTTCCTGTTACGAAGATTTCGCCGCCGGTCTCGCCATCATAGAAATTCCTAAGCAAGATCTACAACAGCAACACCGACCCTCTGTCCTGGTTCGCAGACAGCAGGCAGATTCGGCGTCCACCCTTGTTCCTCGTTCTTTACTTTGGTTTCCCCACCCCGCTTGGCCGGCTGAAGGCCCCTCCCTGCGTGGAGGTAGTATTGATGTAATATCATTAACCCCCACCCCAAGTTCCCCCTCCTGCGAGAGGTGTAGTGGTGTAATTTGTTTGGGCAGGTCAAGCGACACCGCCGCGGCGTGTGGGGATCCACTCGCCTCCCCGCTCGCCCTCGTCTCCGACCGGGACCGGTTTCTTCAAACCGGTCGAGTAAGTGCTCAAACATTCACTCCACTTAGTGCTTGTCTTTCAATATTAGTTCTAATTCCGCTGGTTATGCGAGTGAGAGCCCGATCCTCAAGTCCCATTGCCTTGAGTGATCACCGTGGGAAGAGTGCAACCGGTGCCTTCGGCACTTCGTCGGCCCCGTTGAATTGGGCTTCCAAATCCATTGGGAATCAAATCTTGGCCTTGCTGGTCCTCTACCAGCAAGGGCCCAACCCCTCAACCTCACCTTGGCATTGCCAAGTTACCCCGGGCTTGGGTGAGCGACGAGAGAGCGGCGGCCCAAATTGGCCCATTTAGATTGCGATTGTGCTTGCTTGCATTAGGTCCGAGGTTGTGTCACATCATCCCTTGTCCTTCTTACTGCTGAATAATGTGGTCTATGATAATTTTTTCTTCTGTGGAGCAGGAGGCGGCTTACCTGCTGCATGTTGTGTCCCTCTAGATCCATGAGAGGCAGAAGCCTGGTTAGATAAATTTTCAATTTACTTTCTACTGTGTAAGGGACCTCCACCGCCCGTTCGCCTTCAACCCTATTCGCCGCCGTCCACTGCTGTTCGCCGCTCACCGCCGTCCACCGCTCACCGCCGTCCGGGACCTCCACCGCCGAGCTAGGCACGCCCTGAAGACGCCCCCCACCGGTCCATTAAATGGACGGACCGGCGCGAGCGGGCCGTCCCGCACGTACCAGCCCGTCCCGTCCACGGACCGGTCTGGTACGTGGCGGGACAGACGGGTCGGTGCGGGCCAGTCCGACCCGGCCACGACCCACGCCCCGCCCGACCCGCTGGGCGCCTGGGACGGGGCGGGTCGTGCGGGTCGGGCCAACCCGGCCCGATCCGGCAAACCTTGTCCAGAATAGGCTTTGACATCTCGGTCCCGGACGTCTCGACTCGCACGTCTCTACCCGACTCAGGCGGTGGACGGGACGCCCGAGTCGTGGGTCGTGATCGGGACACTTCATTAATTTAATATTTTATTATATATATTATATATAGAATATTTTTTTATTTATTATATTATTATATATATTATATATAAAGAGTCTTTTTTATTTTGACATTTTATGAGATGGATCGAGACGGAGCGGGATAGGACCGTCCTGTCCCAGGCCGTGACCGGGACGTCCGAGACGACAAATCTTGATCAAGAAATCTCTTGTAAAGCGCAAAAAACTCCTTCCGTGACACTTTTGCAGATTTTGGGTTGCCCCAACCACGAGTCTATCTCTCTCCATCACTCAATCAAAAATTGCACACAAGCCGAAGGTGAGAGGGACGTTTGGAAACACGTTGGGATGTGTCGGGTATTCCATCGGTTGGAAACTTGGAATCCCCTCCAATCCTATCGGGGGATTTTCAAAAGCACCCTTACACATTTTAAGAGTATATAGGTAAATTAGATAAGGTAGAGGTACAAAGATTATTTATAAAAATGCAGAGATATATGAGTAATTTCTCTCCTTCCCAACTTCCAACCTTCGTGACAGTACGCTTTCTCTTCTTCATCTCAGCAGGTCGGAGGAGATCAACACCAGGGAGCACTGCTTCCAGCCTTCCATCTCTCGACAAGGTCCCACTCTCGTCCGCCTTCTCCGTTAACCTCGTCGCAGATGTGCTCAGCCTCTCGAACAAGTCGCCTATTTTTTAAACTTTTTTTTTCATAGCCGAAGCAAGGATTTTCTGTTTTTTTTTGTTTTGTTTTTCGATGTTCTTGGGAGCGGGGACGGCGAGCACAGTCTTCTGTTGGCTGCGTCGAGAAATAGGCGGCGCCGCTTCTGCGACGACCCAGTGAATCTGCTTAATAACCCCCAGATTGAGATTGGAACTCTTCGGCCGGGGTTTCGAAGTTTACCCAGATTGGGGTTGGGATATTCAGCCGCCTCATCTTGCTTTGGGGCTTTGTTTCGTGGATTATGTATATCATAAACGAGGGATTTCGGGGACTGGCGTGGTCTACTCTGCCAACATTACTGAAAAATGTGGTTTACATTGGATAATCTGGGACTTGTTTATTTGTTTTTTCGTTAGGTTTTGAAGGATGAAGCTCGACACAGGCGGCCTTAATTCTTTGGCTTCCTTCTACGGGGGAGACAACGATCTTGGAGAGAACTCGCTTTCAGCCGCATCATCCTTTGAGCTTCCCAGAACGACCGATGTGAGTTTAGATACTGTTTTACGTTTGCTATTTTTCACCTCCACTCTTTCAAAGACTTGTTAGTTGTGTATCGTATTCTGCTTAGTCCACTAGTCGATGAGTTTTGTGTGGAATTTATCTGAAAGTGGTTTAAGATGATGAATTTTGGATGTTTTTTGTCAGTTTGATGCTTTCCAAAAGAAAGCTGTGGAGATGGTGAAGCCGGCGAAGGGGACGACAACTCTTGCCTTTATTTTTAAGGAAGGCGTTATAGTTGCGGCTGATTCACGGGCGAGCATGGGTGGATATATCTGTAAGCATATCATCGGCCAACTTTAATAACTTTTCGTCTAACGGGAACACTGAATTGTCTGGGTTAGATTTTAAAAGAGAGTTGCATGCATATCAGAATCATCCCTATAGTCCATCTTGCATCATGTTTATTTTTTAATTGCTCATCCCTCCCACTTTGAAAGAATGTGTAATCTTTATGCTAAAGAAGAGTACAATATCATATAAATCTAACGTCCTCTCTTCAGTTGGTTAGGACTTTCATTTCGTCGATCCTGGCTAAGGTTGTGTTTGGGAACTAAAACCTAATAAGAAACCTATGAGATAGTCCAAGGATAAAAGTTAGATAGACTCATAGACCCCAAATTTGTCATTACTTTTTTTGCTCTAATGAGATTGAACCATTATGGAGCCCTTAGTCCCCACATGGATGATGTGGTACATGTAGAGGCCATCTCCCATCCCATTCCAGATTCACCCACGATCCATATTTTTTGGATGGGGGAAGAGTTAGCAGACTCCCAATAATTTTGCTTTTTTTCTATATTGGCCCAAGATTCAAGACCATATGAAACAGATGGTATGTCATGAGAATATGTTGTTGATGTAAGATGAATGACAATTCTAGGAGATTTGACCTTCCAAACTTGCAAAACTTAATACCCTGTGCTGCTATCCTTTTCATGTTACAGATGGATTTAAGTTAGAAAGTGTCTCCATTAAACATCCACAGGACTGTCATTTAATTTCAAATCTACTTTGACATGTGGCAGAAGCTATAGTTAATTACCAGCCTTTCTCATTTCTCCTTCAATGCTTCTATTCTAATAGGTCAGTTCCCACATCACTATCTCACCCTATCTGTAAAACACACTCTAACTAGATGCCATTTGTCACTTTCAGCAAAAGAGTCTTTGGAATTGCTCTCCAAAAGTTGCTCATGAGCTCACCTATCATCCAGAAAGATTTCATTATTTTTACCAACCTGGTTATTGATCCCATTCTCAATGCACTTAGTGTCTTTGAGAGTTCCTCTCAACAGAGTGAAAGCAAATGAACAATCAAAAGCTTATTCCGCCCGAGTGAGAAGTGAAATGACTCCCTGCAATGTCCAGCTAAATTTCTCGAATGAAGTGAGGAGTGTGAAAATGACCTCCTGCAATGTCCATCTAAATTTCTCAAATGGGGGCCACAGTATATTTTCTATTTTTTTTTGACATTTCAGTCCCCGTCCATCAGATATCTGCGAGTGCAGGTATATTCTCCCATTTGACAAGGGACATATATACCAAGTTTTTGTCGTATTTCCCTCCCCACAAAAATCTTTTCTTTATCTTATGATTCTTATCAATCTGCCTTACAACTCTTTCCTGGAAGCAGATGGATGGAAAAGGGGAAAGTTGACACAATATGGTTAATTAAAATAATTCCACTTTCAGGGCTCAGGTTTTCCATCTTCTAGACAGCAAACCATGTTTGGGAACATCTGGATGAACTTAGTCATAGGAAGTACTAGTCAATGGAACGCGCTACGCCCGTGGGTTTATTTTGATTTTTTTTCAAATTATAATGATAATACGGTTTATTGCCAAACCTATACACAGCCAGATAAACTTGGATTTTCAGTTATCCATTTACATTTGTAGTCTATATATAGGCTCCTCTAATGTACATAAATGGCATCAAATATCTGTTAAAGTAATGAAAAGAAATGTTTTTGTCATGCAAAGACAGACATCGACAACATCAACTTAACTTTAATTATCCATTTTAAATTAAATACATTTCAGTTAAATAAAGAAAGACAAAAAAAATAATGTTCAAGTACCTAAGATGTCTTCTAATTTAAGGAAAATATGTTCATCTTATTTACAAATCTGTGGAGTTAAGGGCAGCATATAGATGCTATTAATTAAACTTCTATAGAAGGCAGACACTTTTTTCTCATTTAGATCCTTCGTGTTACTTGAAAGGCCTCCATAACATCACAAGCTGGAATAATAGTCTTTGATGCATATTCTTGTGCAGCTAATAGCTGCTGCTCCCAGAAAGCCAATGCATTCTAGAGGCAGAGAGATTCCAATAAATCAACTTGCACAATTAATTAAGGATTTGTCTTACAAAAGTCCTTAGGAATGTCAGACATCAAACAAATAATGAAAGAAATTACTTGCAAGTAATAGAAAAACACGACCATAATAGCATGACATTTTTTGGATTTGACTTACAGCAACATTTGCAATGGGAATATCTTTTCTATTTGTCTGCAGAAACAGTTCCCTAAAAATATGCAATCAGTTTCAAACATGAAACCATATCAATAAGGATCGAAGTTAGATTGCTATCATAGAACCATTAGATCATTTGGTTGACAAAAAGATAAGAAAATAATTATTTGAAACCCAAGAACAACTCAACCGATATCGATATGAGAGATGGATGATGCATGAAAAATATTTTGCCATTCTAAAGGGGAAAGGAGACATGTGATGATTCTCAGAGATCAGCGCACAAGCAGAATTTGACACAAATATTACCCAAATAATCTACAATAACTCTAGGGGAAATGCCAAGTACTTATTTGTACAAATTTGCTAAATCAGGTATACTGGGTACAGAATAATAATGTCTGATAACTATGAAAGAACAAAAATACCAGGAGGTCAGCATATAGCCAGCTTAGTTGCCTGAAAAATGGGAAATGATTCCCCACCATATATAAATAGTGAGCTTCCATCCTAATTCGAAAGGACCAAGAACCTAACACATCTGAATATCAGTTTTTGTGATGCACTTATCATGGGTTCTCCTAAGTTTTAGTCAATGCATCGTCACAACCTCATGTGGAGGTTTGCATAGGCCTGGAAACAAATTGCTGAGGGAACCCTTACCCAAATAGTTAGTGGTAGGCATTTGACACCAACACTTTATGCTAATCCACTTTCCAAAAAAAACACTTTATGCTAATCATCCCTGTACCATAGGTGATTCGATCAAGAACTCATACAAGCCTTAGGGTTTGATACCAATTCATCAGTCCAATAGTGGAGTCTACATTCATGGAATTCAGATATTTTGGAAATTGTTGTAGCTCACAATGGAACATCAATACTTCTCATTGAAATGACATTAGTTCTAATGTAACTGATGATGACTGCAAAAATGGACCAAAAATAATCATATGCTCAGAGAATCTCATATGAAATGAAGAAATGGTACTAACCTGCACGGAGAAGTTAAATGTCATGAATTTAACAGCAGGCCGAAGACCATAATAAGCTGCTCCAACTCCAATTCCGGTAAACCCAGCCTGTTGTAAGAGATGCAGGAAAAACAAAATTGTAGTTTTTCACAGCTAGCTTACAAATAAGAAGGCAAACAAGTTCTGCATGATGTACATTCTATCTTAATCATTACTGTTACCTCTGTAATGGGAGTATCGAGGACCCTTTCTGGACCAAACTTTTTGAGAAGACCTTTGGTTATCTATTCAAAGTGAGAGAGAAGCAAATTACCAAGCAGGGGTAACAAACCAATGGCAAAGAAATAGAAAAACACTGAACATCATAACAAAGACGACAAGATTCACAATGTGGTTGTTATCAAACCTTATAGGTGCCCTGGTATTCACCAACCTAAAATAAGAAGGCTGCCTGTTAGATACTGCAGAGAAGTAAAAAGGGAGGGTAAATGACATGAAAGCTTGTTCTTCAATGTTACCTCCTCACCCATGAGAAAAACTCCTGGGTCTGTAGCCATCTTCTCATCCAATGCAGAGTTCAGAGCTTCTCGAACAGTCATTTATAAGAGATAACGATTGTTCATACACTGTCTAACAGTCTAACCATGGTAATCCAGAAAGCCAAACCGGACAAATTGAAGATGTTTATACAATGCCTAAGCATATTAATCAAACAAGAAAACCATAAACAAATGTAGCTTTTTCATATGCGGGGGCAGGACAGAAGGCAGGGGGATCTGCCTCTCTTCCTTGCAGCAGCGGCAGGGCGAGGTGCTGCGCGGGGGCAGGGCAGCAGGCAGGCAGTCTAGATCTTGCCTTTCTTCTGAGGGGTGATCTGGATCTCACCTCTCTTCCTTGCGGCAGCGGCAGGGCAAGCCTTGGTAGAGGTCGGCACGTGCTGGAGGGAAGGCTGGGTGGCGGGACAGCGGGTGGCCAGGCGTGGCGGCAGGCAGGTGAGGCAAGGTGTGGTGGGGGCAACCTTCCCCACCTCCCATCTCTCATGGCGGCAGGCTGGGCGGGAGCAGTTAGGGTTTCCTCTTCCTGAGACAAACCTTGTGAGAGCATAAAGCATGGGCCAGTGGCAGGGCGAGCCTTGGTAGAGTTCGGCGAGTGCTGGAGGGAAGGTTGGGTGGCGGGACAGGGGGTGGCCAGGCGTGGCGGCAGGCAGGTGAGGCAAGGTGCGGTGGTGGGGTGGGGCAGAATGCGGCGTGGGCAACCTTTCCCCGCCTCCCATCTCTCATGGCGGCAGGCTGGGTCGGAGCAGTTAGGGTTTCCTCTTCCTGAGGCAAACTCTGTGAGAGCATAAAATGTGGGCCAGAACAAACAAATCCACACGGGTGAAACTAAACCCGCGCGTAAAGACTAAATCGGACGAAAACTAAACCCGCGCATGAAAACTAAACTGGACCCAAACCTTAAACTGGCAGGAAAAAAAAACCATAACACATATAATATATGTTACAGATTAGTTGTGCAAAGAAGTGGCATCCCCAAATATTTGATGGGAATGGATTATGCCTTGCAATCAGGGATTTGACCAGACTGATAGAATTTACTTTCTTATTTAGTATTGCAATGGCAGTAGGTTCACTTTGTCATCTATCTTTCAGTTCTGCTGATGGGTTCACAGTTTGTGGAAGGTTTGCTGGTGTCCTCTACCACACACAATCATCAGTGTGCCAAGGCAATGTGTATAGTGTGCCCCTGAGTTTCACCAGTTGGCACATTCATTTGCTGACATGCATCTTTCCATAGCATGGGCCCAATTGAACACCTCACTCCATCTCCAGGCTCCACACCCCCCCCTGGCCCCGTGGACAAAACTGCAACCACTTTCCTCCCCTCCATGCACAAATGGGCTCATGATCTTCTCTCTAATGCATCCAAACCCAATACGATTGTCTTCTCATCCTTCTCTTCTACATGGCACTTATTGAAGTCTCCATTTTTACTGATTTGCCATCTTGGGGTTGGAAAGGCCCTTGGCTTAATAAGATAGAATACATGCTAGATTTATGTCCATCAGGGTGGTTGGGCACATCAGTGCAAGAGTTTGGAAGTTGGCTTGTCTCTCTTGATTTTCAAGCTTCCAGGTTAGTGCAACTTGATCTCTCCCTTTTCTTAAATATCATAGAATTTGACTATTGTGTGAAGATATAAAAATGTTTTGCTGTGTACAGTTATTTGTCTACAGTTTGATTTTGAGTCTTCTCAAATTCAAGCATTCATCCGGGAGACTTGTTGGTGCCCGGATGGCAGGAAGTAGTTTCATGACGGAGTAGATCACTGTTGAACCTGTTGCCTGCTTCTTTCACTGGTAGCAGTTTCTTTTTTTTTGAAAGTGGGAAGTACCAGTAATTGTATAAAATCAAAAAAGCGGATGAACAAGTATCATCAATGAGCTCCCAAAGAATCCCTGTACAAGGGCCACACCAAGACAGTGTGGGACAGACTAATACCCCAGCAAGACAAAAAGTGGGGTGTTGAGGGTATTTACATTGCATAGCAACGCCGCCTATTCCCTCACCCTAGCATTAATGAAAGATACAATAGAGTCCTCAACTCTAGCCTCCCTCTTAAAGATCTTATTGTTTCTTTCGCAGCATAAAGACCAAAGAGTAGCATGCAAGGTCTGCCGCCACACAATGTTGTCTCCTTTACTAGGCCATGTCCTGCCCCAAGACCCGATGAGATGCTACACATCACCATGACGACCAAGTGCACAGTGGGTACTCGAAGCTAGCTCTTCCCACACCGCCCGCGAGAAAGAGCAACCTACAAAAAGGTGGTCCAGGGTCTCGTCTTCCTGACCACACAAAGAGTAGGTCGGCTACAGACCCGGGATGTACTGAAGAAGTCTATCTGTAGTCAGAAGCCGGCTATGGGAGATCCTCCAAGTCAAGAGCTTCACCTTCAGTGGACTCCTCGGTCTCCAAATCTATCACCCCTCTGTTAGCTATGATGGAGTAGACGGACCTAATTGAGAACATCCCCTCCGTACTCCACCTCCAAGACCATGCATCCTCCCAGTGAGAGTGCGGGGCGAAGTCGAGGAGTAAGAGATTTTGGAGATGTTCCATCTCGTCGGTCCTAAGACTCTTCCTGAAAGTCGGTGCCCAGGTGCTCTCTGAAAAGTGGGGGTCAAAAGCCTGGTTGACTGACCCTAAAGGGTCAGTAAAGACAACAAACAAGTTGGGAAAGGAAGCCTCCAAGATGAAGTCGTCACACCATCTGTCCTTCCAAAAAAGGCATCTATTGCCTTTCCCTAGACAGACCCGAACATTGGAGGATAAGAAATCCCTGCAAGTCAAAATGTTGCGCCATATGGGAGTGGTATGGGGCGGGACCAGAGTATCCATATCCCACACTCTCCTCCTGTCATAGTACCTCTATCTGATAAGCTGTGTCCAAAACCCTTCATCCCCAGTCTCCAACCTCCACAACCACTTACACAAAAGAGTTGGATTAAAAGTCCCAACATCCTTGATCCCGATACTCCCCTGTTGCTTGTTGGCAGCTACCCTCCGCCACCTAATGTCATGCTACCCACTACATCTCCCCCCAGTCCCATGTCAAAAGAACCTCCCCTATATGGCCTCCATTTTCTTCCCGACTGTCTTCGGGATCCGGAACACTGAGAGGAAATAAATAGGTAGGTTGTCTAGAACAGATCTGTAAAGAACAAGCCTGCCCCCAAAAGAAAGCAATCTGGCCTTCCAACCAGCCAGTTAGCTTCAAATCTCTAAATAATAGGAAGTCAATCTGCACACATAAGAGCACCTAGGGTCAGAGGGAGCCCCAAGTAGATGGGGAAAGCTCCAATCTGACAACCCATAATATGCGCGGCCATGAGAATTGCCAAATCCTCCATGTTAACCCTAACAAGTAGGCTCTTGTTGAAGTTTACCCTTAAGCCAGTAGTCTCCTTCAGCAGCTCTAGCAATGCTCTAGCCACATATAGATGCCGGTTCCCCTCATTCAGGAACAGAATTGTATCATCAGCATACTGTAAATGGGTAATAGAGTGACTACCTCTCCCCACCTAGAATCCCCTAATAAAGCCTGCAGCGTCTGCCCTCTGCCACACCTTGTTGAGAACGTGAGCCACGAGCACAAAGACTAGAGGAGGCATAGGATCACCCTGCCTGAGCCCTCTGCCACTATGGAAGAAAGAAGTTGGCTTCTCGTGCACTGGTAGCAGTTGCTGCTCTTTCTCTTCATCTTTGTGCTCTTCTGCTGCTCCTGTTCATAAGCTAACTAAACATCATGAAAGGCAGCAGGGTCACTATGCCCACTTCATATTTGCTTGACATATCTTTGGATCACTCTGAAACTGAACCTTGATCTGTGTCGTAAGTTTCTTCAAATCATAACTTGGAGGCCATAGGGTAGTCAAAGATGTGGGCTTTTCTGGGGTGTAACTTACTTCAAATCATAACTTGGAGGCCATAGGGTAGTCGAAGATGTGGGCTTTTCTGGGGTGGATGAATATCTGGAAGTGTAGCAGTGGTTGAAGTTGTGGCAGTACCGGTGTCCACGGAGCAGACTGTGGCTGATGAAATCCATTGGCCATTTGTTGGCCAAGAAGGAAGTTCTATTAGGCAATGTTGCATGAAAGCTTAATTTATTGTTTCAAGGCAAATGTAATGATGTGAAGAAAAACCCATCAACTGCCCAAGATGATCTGTAATCATATTTATACTGGGGGGTCCATATCAGGGGGAGTGGACTGGCGAGGCGCACATACTCGCATGGTTTTGTGTGAATTACTTGATGCAGTAATTATTCTGTTGACCCTTTGGTTGGTTTTGGGGTGGGGGGAGTAGGTAAAAGGTTTGATGATTTTCACACTTTCCACTTCACATTTGTTCTTTCATAGTCATTCAAATTAAAAGAGCATTCATATCCATGTCCCTCGGATGTATAGGGACTTTGGGTGCATTTTGGAACTTTTGGAGAAGTCCTTCCAAATGACTTCTACTTCCCAATGAATCATTTATATAAAAATTGGCATGTTTGGCAACTCTCTAAATTTAACTTCTCCTCCGGGAAGGAGAAAACCCACTTCATTTTGAAGGAGAAAATTTCTCCTTCAGCCTGAAGTGATTTTCTGCTCCTCTCAGGAGGGGAAAAAATGGAAAAGCATCATATTGCCAAACCCTAAAAATGGAAAAGCATCATATTGCCCTTTCCTTAAATGTTCACAAGAGGAGAGAAAAATTCAAACTTGCATCATTGCCCTTTCTGTAAATGCTAGAATGAGTGGTTTTCCATTACAGCCAAATTTCTATTGCCGGCCTCATCTTTTGAACATGGACAACTGCTCTATTGTTTTTATGGATTGCGACTATCATTTTATTTTATTTTATTGTGGTAAATCTTCTTGTAAAACAAAAATTGGTGTGACTTCGGAGTTTAATGCCAGGTGGGTTGAAGTTGCTTTTTATCATTGACATTATAATAATAATCTTTTGTGAGATATTTAGATATTTATATCATATTCAATATTTAAATATTCTATATGTAAATTAATGAAGCATGTTATTTTATTTAATAATTTGATTTATTATATGCTCATTATGTGAACTAAGTTGTTGGATCTACAAATTGTAATAATTAAGACTAGGGTATTTTAGTCAAAACTGTTTAAGAAGTGCTTCCAATCGTCTGTCCATTTTATGTTTACAAACTCTTTTCACTTCTAAGATTAGAAGTACTTCTGGGATTTTTGTGGGCACATTGCCTACACTTGTATATCCCATTTTTTCTTTTAATACAACAGTGGTTCTACCCACTTTTCAAAAAGAAAAAAAAGTACTTCTGTTTGAAGCCACTTCTTTGTAGAGGTACTTTTATGTAAAGTACTTCATAAAAGATTCCCAAATGGACCCTTTATTTTCCTTTCATTCTCGGGGGTATAATCATATGGTTTATGGTCTTTTAGTATCTTATGACTGTTACCAACGGTTGTGTCTTCCTCTTATCTTTAGCTTCTCAGTCTGTGAAGAAAATCATTGAAATCAATCCATACATGCTTGGCACAATGGCTGGAGGGGCCGCAGATTGCCAATTTTGGCATCGGAATTTGGGCATTAAGGTACAACCTATCTTTGCTTGTAGTTTTGTTTTATTTATTGCTCTCTTACATATCTCAAATTTAATTCACTGTTGTTATTTGTGATTCTTCTTAACTTTTGATAAGAATCAGGTAACCAGATTAAGCTGATTGCTTGTGCTCTGGTTTTCAGTGTCGTCTACATGAACTGGCAAACAAGAGGAGGATTTCAGTGACAGGTGCTTCAAAATTGTTGGCCAATATTTTGTATTCCTACAGGGGTATGGGCCTTTCAATTGGAACTATGATTGCTGGATGGGATGAAACGGTATAGTTCCAATCAGCTTGTCACATTCTTCCATGTTGTTTTTTGCCATACTATTTTGCTAAATCATGTCACAATGTACAGGGCCCTGGCCTGTACTATGTTGATGCTGAAGGAGGAAGGCTTATAGGCAAAAGGTTCTCTGTGGGGTCGGGGTCACCATATGCATACGGTGTTTTGGACAGTGGGTAGGTCTCTTAATTCTCATTATGTTTCTGCTGATCTGCTTTGAGGCATTCCTAAACTCTGACTGACATCTCCATGGTTGGATAAGGTATCGCTATGACATGTCTATTGAAGAAGCTGCAGAACTGGCTCGACGAGCTATCTACCATGCAACATTTCGTGATGGAGCTAGTGGTGGAGTTGCTAGTGGTATGGTTTTTCTTTCCCTATCAGTTTTCTTCACAGGCAACCCGCTATGTCTATGTCGTGCCTTCATATTCTGACATTTTATTCCTTGAACCGCCTTCCAGCACCTATCTTGTGAGATTTCATAAACGTTCCTGTATCATGCATCATGAAGAATTGCGCATATCTTTTACATGGATATCATGGAGCATTGTCCCTATGTAGACAGGCTTTCTCATTCATTATACATGTCGCTAAACACCTCAAGTATGCTGTATTTCAGTTTACCATGTTGGACCTGATGGCTGGAAAAAGCTCTCCGGTGATGATGTTGGCGAGTTGCACTACCAGTACTATCCAGTCATCCCGAGCCCTGTTGAGCAGGAAATGGTTGAGATACCAATATCTTGAGCGGTCCTGACTGCTTTTAGGGTCACATACTTCAATTGAAATTCCCGTTTGGCTTTACCCCTCTGATGTTTTGTTTTGTATACGTTAAATGCTGTGTCTACACAGAACCCAAATTTCTCCAATGTCATATTTGAAGGTTTCACATGCAGTTCTACGTGCGTGTCGAATGTGATTATGCAAATATTGCACCGTCGCCGAATAATTTGTGCTATCATCACCTATTAGCCTTGTGAGCCCAGGGGCACAAAAAAAAAAAGGGTGTCATTCTAAATTTCGATACTGAGCTAGTGTCAACTGTTTGTAGTTAGCTCAGCTCAGGGCACAGATTTTTATAAAACATTTCGTATGTGGAGAACTCGAGTGGGGGTTGGGTTGGGCCAACAGGGCAGTTCAGCACAATCCTTTTTACGGGTATTTATCGTACCCGGGGCCGGGTAGAGTATTCTTACCATAGAGGTGGAATGAGTTAACTTCGAGTTAACGGTCTTAATCTTATTCGATCTCGAGTGATTCTAAATTTGAATAACTCACTTATTCATGAATAATTTATCATAACACACTTTATTCTATTATCAAAGTTGTCTTAAAAGGAGTAAGACTAATAACATGCGTCGTGAGGTATTTTGAAAAGTCCGTTCTTTTTCTTTGTGCTACACTTGACGAAATCAGGTGGTTGGTATATGAGGCAGACCATTAGGCCCGGTTTGATAACTGAGTAGGGCGGCATGTTCGCCGGTGCCCTCTCGATTCTCATCTTTATTCGTCTCTTCATATTTTAATCGGCTTCGACTAGTGCATACTTAACTCGATTTCATATGAAGGTCAAGGGATGTTTTGGTCAAATAACTCGTTCCACCTGTTCTCGGGATGGATAGGGGTCATGGGTGTTCATAATTCGGTTCAAATTGAACCGAATTTCAGTTTGAATCTAAATTTGATTCGATTCGATTTTATAACGGGTGAAATCGAACCAAATTGAATTTATTATTTATATTTATTTTTATTAATATTATATATCATAAATATATTAAATTATTTAAAATATGATTACATAGACGTATAAACATACAAAATATATGTATTTTTATTTTTATTATATATATAATTTATTAAATATATATATATTATAATAAGATATAAAAAATTTAATTTGAACCGAACCAAACCGAATTTGTTTGATTTGATTCGATTTGGTTCGAGATTTAGTTTAATTTGATTTGGTTTGAAAAAAAAACCTCCAAATCGAATCAAATCAAACCATGAACACCTCTGGTAGTGGCCGTTTATTCCGATAGATTATCAAAGACGGCTCAAGAGAGTTTCCTTGCATTTTCCAGAAAAAAGTGAAAAGATTGCACTTATCCGTGTAAGGGTCGTAGATTCCGTATTCTTCCCTTCTTAAAGAGTTTTTTTTTTTTTTTTTTTTTGGGAGGAGGGAGAGGTCCACATCATCTTGGATAAATTGTAACATCGAATTATTCGACCACCTGATCAGAGCATCAGTCGATCAGCCACCCACTCTTCAGCGTTTTAAGGCATCGTACCACATTGGTCAAGATAGTCAGAACACAATATGTTTTTGTCAGGAATAATGTCACTCAATTGAAAAATGTTCTCTTTAAGGATTTTTTTTTACATGTATACCTCTCTTAAAAGTGAATTTCCATGAACGGTATATCTTGCATTTGCATATAATGTATTTCTGTCCGTGAATTCAATATCATGTATGCCCTTTGGGGAAATTTCCGTCAAAATATTCATAGAATTTCACGTAAGAGATTTTAATTGTATTTTAAAATAAAAGTGACAATAAGGGGGCGGCCGTAGTATTTTTAACTTTTGCATCTACCCTTGTCGCAGGTCTCTCACAAGTTTAGCAATACTTTTAGGGTCGTTTTGACATCCGATTAGGGTAGGGGAGCAGATGAGAGAGAGAGAGAGAGCGGTGGGCTCCGTCTCTCCCTCACACACAACCTCCCTAATTGGGGGCGATCTAATCATAATCGGATGTCAAAGGCGCCCTTAGGATATCTTTGAAAAGCGAATTATATCAAGAGTGGGATCGTTAACTGATGAGAGAGAAAATACGTGAGCTCCACTCTTTCTCACGGAACATAACCTCCACTAATGGGGGTGGGGTGACGTATTCGCGTCCACCCCCTCTAATACGTCACCCCGCCTGATTTTCAAAGAGGCCCTTATAAGTTAGACTTGCTGCATATTTTAGTGTGCGGTCAGAGCGAGATATCCCGTACCATTAGTCCAATTAACCAAGATCGATGAAACCGAGAGTAATTGGGTGGTACACACCAAGTAATGACACAAGACAAGGTACTTTAACATTCGACCCACTCGAGATCTTTCGCACATCAAGTAATTTTATTCTTTTATTAATTACTCTAATTTTCTTTCGATGATAATAAAAATTAAACCTTTCTGCTACCAATCCAGAAGCTGCTTCCGGCTTTATATAATGTAACGTGGGGAGGTCTTTCCCAGACCGTGAATATCTAACATTCTAAGTCCATGGAAGGTGATTAGATCCAGCTACCTAATTAACGCTCCAAAGTCACTCTGGCCGTGTTTGATAGCGGGGCTGTCGGTCGGTTAATTGACACAGCGCAACCGATGGGTCCCGCCTCCGCTCACCTCCCTCTCACACAATCGCACTAACTTGACCCTTCGAGGCCGATTATGGTATCCCTTACTCGTTTATCAAACACCGCCTCACAGTTACAATGGAAATGGTAGGTTTCCGTTGAACTCCATGATCCTCTTATTCATTGTCCCTCAAAAGATCTTGGCAGTTTGAAAGGACTTCCACCCGAAGGTCATGCCAGACGTGCATGAGGTGTATATCCACCACATTATGATTTGAAAGTATATGTTTTACATGAATAATCTGGCACATTTATACTCAACTGGGACTAATAAAAGAGAGTCGTTAATGATCAATATATCTAATTAAAGGGCTTGATCATTTATTACTGCTCATCTCAATATATCTTTAGGGTGGCTTTGAAACGGGGTGGGGGTGACTTACTCGCGCCCCACCGCCCGAGTAAACCACCCGACCTCGATTAGAGGGGGTTGGGTGTGAGGAGAGGCGGGTGAAATCTGTTACACTCCCTCTCATTCCGGTGGGATAACTTCAAGAGATTATCAAACGGCCCCTTTATTAAAGAGGTTGGTTTGTTGTTCAGATATAAAACATGATAGTTTAAGATGTTTTGTTGTGTTCCACGACAAATCAGACAGGTCGCTTTATGATGAGAAGAAAGATCAAATTGAAATGTGATGCATGCGTTGAAGGATGCTGACGATCTTTGTTTTTTGAAAAAAAAATTGATTTGATGTACATCCAGATATACAATTAGGGATGTCAAAAATATCTGTAAATCTCATTACTCGTATCACCCGACCCGTGATGGATCGGGTAATACCCGAATAAACATATATGGATTCAGGTTCGGATATGTTAAAAATATCCGTTTCATATTCGGATAGGGTATGGATTTAGTATACCCAAATCTAAATCCGTATCCGATCCGAATCTGCTCTTAATAATTTATTGTGCATGTTAGGCCTATGATTTTGACATGAATTTAATCCGTTGCCGTCTTGTTGAGTTGTGAGTTTAAACTTCTTGTTAAAATTATAAAGATATTTTTATAAAATATAAAACTTACTTTAGAAAGGAAAGAATTGATCGGATTTTTTTTTCTAATTCTCATAAATCTCACATTTCTTTATACGTGGATGTGGACTCATACTTTATGGGCGGATACGGATATCTGCGGATATATCCATACCCGTGATGGATATATTAGTATCCATATCCATGAAATTAATAGGGTACTATCCAAATATGATATTTATAAAAATTTCACGAATAAGATATGGTATTAATCTATTCGAATTGAATCAGATCCATTAACATTCCTATATATAACTGGTGAGATCCGTTTTTACCCGTTTAGAATACTCCACGAGAGAGAGAGAGAGAGAGAGTTGTACGTACGGCCTCACTCGAACGAAACTGAGGAGGGGGGGGGGAGAAGGGTTATTGTACGGCCTTTAATCGAAAGAAACTGAGACTCGTACGTACAATTTATTGTACTGTCTTTACTGTCTTGAGTTGCCTCCCGGTTGGGGCTGTCCCCGAGAGAGAGAGAGAGAGAGAGAGAGAGAGAGAGAGAGATTATTGTACGACGGCCTTCAATCGAAAGAAACTGAGAGAGGGAGAGAGAGAATGGGTTATTGTACGGCCTTTTATCGAAAGAAACTGGAAACTCGTACGTACAATTTATTGTACCGTCTTTACTGTCTTGAGTTGCCTCCCGGTTGGGGCTGTCCGAGGCTGATCATCTTTGGCATGTATACTTATTGCACTTCATGAGCTCAGGTGGAGGGACCAGCTCCGACTCGGGATATATGTAAAGGTTACAGTTTCACTCTACGTGAGGCTGTCAATAGACCGGGTCAATCTAATAAGTGATGAGTCTGACTTAATTTTAAATTAGATCATAAATTTTTTTTAATCTCTGGATTTTTAATCGGACTTTCGATCCGACTAAGTCTATGGATCGAGCTCAGATTTTGAGTTTGACCCGCGAGTCAACTCGATCGACTCTCTTTTTTTTCTTCTTTTAAAATTCAAAAACTAATTAATTAAAATTATGTTCTTTTACTTAATTATAAAATTAAAACTCTCTTTCCAATCACATTAAATAATTAACATCAAAATTTTAATTAATTTAACGAGATTATAAATTTTTATAATTTAAATATATTATTTTTTATTTAAAATTTTGAATCGAGTCGAGTCTTAGTCGAGTTTTACATTGTTTTATTAGTGTCGGGTCCAGTCTGACTCGATCCCACATAGCTCGGACCCAGATCAAAATCGAACTTTAATATTGATAAGATAAATCCGAATCAAGTCGATCTAAACCCGATCGACCTAGGCCCGACTGATTGACAGCCCTGACTATATAGTATTCCTCGTGAGAAATTTCACTGACGAACTGCCCGTCACTTTTCCCCACCATACTCCGTTGTGGTTGGGGGGAGGCAGCAGCGCGCCGAGCCTCCCTCCTCCTCCGGTCAGGGGGG